>CP073646.1:17252500-17765000 GCA_018223645.1 Jasminum sambac
CATATTAGTTCAAACATAATATCAATTTTTATTTTTTAATTTTTTTTTGTGTTATATATCATTTTCGCATTATTTGTCACATTTATTTAATTTATTATTAATTCATTCATTCATTCAAGCCAATTTCCACTTTTTATTGTAACTTCTAGAGTAACAAATAAGCCTAAAGGTGCTGATCTATGACAAAGATGATAAATATATAAATTGCCCTCCAATTTTGTATTCAAAGAAGTTTTCCAAAATTTCAAATTAGTTTTTTCAATAATATTGTTCAATATAATTAGTTTTAAATTTTTTTGGTACAGCTTATATATATATACATATATATTTTTTATTTAATTAATTATTTTAATTACATAATTATAAAAAAAAATATACTTTTCGTGCAGCCCAGGGACTGCGAATGCTAGTACGGTTCAGATTTTAATGTGGGTTTTATCGCTCCATCTCTACCCTTGGACGTATAGGCTTTTATATTTGCTCCCATCATATTTATTATCTTTATCCCATGTTTGTCGCTGACCTTTCTTTGCCTATCTTTTCCTCTCTCTTTCTCTCTCTCTCTCTCTCCTCATTTACAGCTCTGTATTTTCTCTCTCTAATTATTATAAGTTTAAAAAGAGGAAACGCCAGAAAGCATTTTTTTTTTGGTGGTCGAATTTGAAGTGGCGACAATGGGTCGATCTCCATGTTGTGATAAAGTTGGTTTGAAGAAAGGTCCATGGACACCTGAAGAAGATCAGAAACTTCTCGCTTACATTGAAGAACATGGCCATGGAAGCTGGCGAGCTTTGCCTGCCAAAGCTGGTAATTAACAATTTATTAATAATCGTTAATATAATTTCTCCCATTAAAGAGTAGCTAAAATCTTTTTTGTTTGTTTGTTTGTCTGTTTTTCGATTAAATTAATAAATTAGGGCTTCAGAGATGTGGAAAGAGTTGCAGATTGAGATGGACTAACTACTTGAGACCCGATATTAAGAGAGGAAAGTTCAGTTTACAAGAGGAACAGACCATCATTCAACTTCATGCCCTCCTCGGAAACAGGTCTTAATTTCTTGATTATGTGCTTACTACGTAAGCATGAAAACTCTTAAAAAGCAAGCGTTTTGCGTTGGAAATGTTAAAACATGCAGAATGTGATCTTTTGCCTTTCAAATATTAAAAAATATATATTATTTTAGATTTGAAGAATGTCTTTTCTATGGAATCTTTAAATATACGTCATTTTTTTTGTAATGACTTGAGGACATCATAGAAACAGAGGCCCCCCTTCTTGTTTGAACTTGAGAACCAATGAGAGAAATTTGTTTTCTTCCTGTCTCAAAATTTTTGGCCTTATTTGTTGATCTCGAGATTGTCGTTTTTCTCAGATGGTCCGCCATAGCCACGCATTTGTCAAAAAGAACAGATAATGAAATCAAGAATTACTGGAATACACATCTCAAGAAAAGATTGGACAAAATGGGGATTGATCCGGTGACCCACAAGCCTAAAAACGATGCTCTCAAGTCGAGCGATGGACAGTCCAAAAATGCTGCGAATCTTAGCCACATGGCTCAATGGGAGAGTGCCCGTTTAGAGGCTGAGGCCCGGCTCGTTAGACAGTCCAAGCTAAGGTCCAATCCTCTCACATCGTCCGAATTTAGCTCGAGTAGCTCCAGCCCGATGAACAAGCCCGTTGGCCCGGCACGTTGCCTCGACATACTCAAGGCATGGAATGGTGGTGGTGGCAGTGCTCTGGTGGGACTTGGTTGTGAACTTGAATCCCCCACATCCACATTAAGCTATTCAGAGAACGCGCCGCCAATGTCCACCACCGCAATCGGAGATAACTCGACTGCATTTGTCGACTTCGTCGGAAACTCATCAGAATCCGGCATGATGAAAGAAGAGGGTGAAGAAGATTGGAAAGGCTTTGGGAACTCAACACTTGCAAATGCAGTACTTTCATTTGACATTTCATTGCCAGTGGAGAATGCATGGGAATCAGAATCGCTCAAGGAAAATTCTGAACATGTTCCAAGTGGGAACTTTGTGGAGACATTCACAGACCTCCTGTTAAGCACCGGCAACTTTTCCGGAAATGGCGGTGGAGACTCCGATAACAGCGGCAGCGACCCCAGTGGCAGTGGCGGTGGCAGTGATCAGTATGAAGATGACAAGAATTACTGGAATAGTATTCTTAATTTGGTGAATTCTTCAAATGCTGATTCACCAATGTTTTGAGTATATGAAAAAGATCATCTCTTTACCATCTCCATCAAAGACTTCAACTGTGTATGTATAATCTTTCTTGTCTTATGTTCATTACGTTACCAAATCGTATGAATAACTTAAAATTGACTTGGATTTATATTCTTTTAGCATTTCATCAATCATTTTCCTCCCAATATAAATTATAGCCATAAAAAAGATCAACCCAACCCTACACTTTTTATCACAACTTTGTTCAATCTATAAATTGTATAAAACAAGTAGCTGATATGGGATTTTACCCTAAGCTAGATGGGGGCTCGTAAACTTTTTTAATTAAAAATTAACTTTTTAGATTGAATAGTAGTGAAGACCACCGAATGTGTGAATAATAATGAGTGATGATATAAGATATGACGTTAATATTGATTTTTTTATGATAAAAAAATATTAAATAGAAAAACGTTTAAACCAAGTACAAACACTTAGGGTATGTTTGATTGATGATAAAATTATTTTTCTTGATGTACGTGTTGAATGTGTGGTTGAAATTTGGAGAAAGTATATTAAATAATTGAATAAGTGGTTGTAAATGATGAGAGAGAAACAATTAATAAAATTTGTGTTGAATTATGTTGAGTAGAACAAGGCCTTAGTACTAGACCCTGAAAAGCATACATCAAGCATATGCATGTTCCTTGTAACCATTTTAATTTATTTGTAAGTGAATTACAATTTCTGAATTTAGCCATACTTTTAAAATTAGTACTACTTCATTATTGTCCATGCATGGCTATCCCAAATTTTCAATCAAATAAAAGTTACTCATACACATGTTAAAATTTGAATTTGCATCATAGTTGAGCAATTGAGTTTTGTTTATCATCCTGAATACAGGCATGCATTGATACTACATTAATACTGAGAATTTCACCTTACAATGTAAAACATTACTGATAGTAATTCAAATCTTTATACGATGATAAGTATGTTGTACCCCAAATGAATAAGCCTAAAGCATACGTGATTACTTTTAAGCAAACATTCTCACATCTGAAAATAATAAGATGTTAATTATATTCCTAATTAAGCTTGTTTGACAAATTAAGCTTCTTCGGGAAAAACGTATGGGGAGAATATCTGGTGAATATATATTAGGGAATACCATCATCATCATCATTATTGATAGTGTGTGTGATAAAAATAATATGGTTTTTGTTTTTTTTGATAGCTAGTGTGACAAAAATGAGTTGAAAAAAAAGAAGGGGAAAAAAACCCGTTTAAGCGTTAGTTCGGAGTCACAATCATAAAAGCACCAATATGTTTGTTGAGCAATGCTTGGAGGACATATATTTTTTGTATGGTAAAATACCACACACTAATAGAGGTGTGAGCCCCCCATATTCAGGGGGTATTTTGATCATTTTTTATTTTGTGTATATATTAAGGTGTGATAGTGTATAATAGTGAATTTGTATGTACTTCTAACATTTTTCATGTTTGCGTATAGCTGTCAAATAATAATGAATAAAAAAGGGTAGCCACATGTTCAAGGACAGGAAAAGCATCAAGGACTTGAAGGCTTGGCATATATGTGCTGACATAAAATTGGACTTTTCAAAATTAGTTGTTGTTTGAAGGTAATAGCAAAAATATATTCCCAAGAAATTCACTGGTCACACGACTCATAAAGGTTTCTTATTTTAATCACTATTCACCATTAAATTAATGGTGTGTTTGATTGGATTTATTTTTTCCCAATGAATGTCAATTAGCACTTAATTTTTTTGCGGATAAATCAAATGTAATTTTATTTTCTATGTAATTAGAATTCAACCTTTTCACAAAAAAATAAGATTTTCCATCAAAATAAGGAATTGAAATTGTTACGGGAACAATGAGATTTCTAAATGCACCCTAATAGTACTAATGTGTTTAAAACATCCATAGATGCTTAGAGAACTATCTTTTATAAACAATAGTATTCACCCTCGTGCATTGTACGGAAGCTTAATAGTTATTTATTTAATATCAGATTCAATAAATGCATTAACTAATATATAAATGAAAACATGATAAAATAAAAGCGAAACGAAATGGTTTTTACACTGTTACAAAAAAGTTGAAAATTCATTTACTAAATAAATTAATATAAATTTTGGAAAGCTTCCTTGAAGACAACATTGGACCTCAAATAGTTTTGCACTTAGATAAATAATACAATGTTAAATTTACTGACTGTTAAAAGATAAATTGTAAAAGATATATAGAAAAACTATAACTTAGATCATGATTTCTAAAACTGTCACTTTTGTATCAGAAATGAATTGCCTAAATTTGTGTAACTTTATATCAAAGTGACATATATGTGTATACCAAAAGAAAGAAAAATGTAGTTATATCAAAAGAAATTTAATCGCATAAATTCATTTGAATGTGAAATCTTTGTGTTTATTTTATTTTCTTTGAATAAAGTTCGAATTGTCATTGTATTAATTTTTCTGATTTGAAAAGAAATTTAATTAAGATTTCAGTTTACAATTGTTAAAAGAAGAACCATGTATTGTCCATCAACTTTGTATATTTCTAAAAAAATTAAAATTAACAAAAATAAAGTTAACGATACTAAAGAAATAATTTGTTAAATATTAAATAACTAATAATCTTTTTACACCTTGAACAACTGCCTTCACTTCCTCGACCAATAATTAGGACAACAAATCATATTTTATTGGAAAAATGAAAATAAATTGAAAAAAGTGGTCCAAAACTTATTGCAAACTGACCCACTTACTCTTTTGTAATGTTTGGTTCCAACACCAAAAAACATTTTAAAAATGCAAATAAAAGATAAAAAAAATTAATAACCAAAGGGAAATGAGCCATATATATTGTTACATAACCACGTTTATTGACTGATACATGCACCACTCGATAATTGCACAACATTGGAGAACAAAAAATCCCACAACACGTAACATATGTAAAAGTAACTATTCCAATTCTTACATTTTGTTTATTTCAATAATTTTAATAAATTTTCAAGTTTTCAATTACCAAACACTATAACAAAAAAAAAATTAATTATATTATCAAAATTGAGGGGAAAAAAATGAATGACCAAAAGACTATCTTTGGAAATTTTCAACCGCAGGTATCATTTTTGTATTGTATTGTTTCTTTTCTCTAATTCCCATACGACACTGTGTATTTCTTCATACTAATAATGGTAAAACAAATTAGACCTAAAAATTTATAATAGATTTATACCCCAAAAAAGGTTTTAAAAAGAGAGGGAAAAAAGAGGCACAAAACAACAAATTAGTTTTTGCGAAAAAAATTATTCTTCATGTATCTCGTTATATATATATATATATATATATATATATATATTGCATTAATATGTCCATAATAATTTACTGTTTATATTTAAACAGTTAAAATCATGCATGATTGATTTGCAAAACATGGAGAAAACTTAATTAAATTGGCAAGCATAACTAATTGTACATGTGGCAAAAAGGTAATTGGTCCAACAAAGAAACAACTAACTTTATATCATAATAACCGTTTTCTAATTATAACTTCCAATTCACGTTTACTTTATATAATATATAGAGTTTTCTCTAAATGAAAATTGATTATTCTCAAAAGAATATACGCACAAAAGAAAAATACTATCAAAAAATATGAAAAACAATATTCTGCATAAAAATTAATATTGTAAATAACTGTATCAAATAAGCACGAAATAGTTCTAAAGAGAAATATATATATACATATATATATGCACACACATATATATGCTAGTTATTGACACATGCATTGCACGTGATTTTATAATATTATTTTAAATAATTTTCTATATCATTTAGCAAGTTATATTTCTATTTTAACAGAAATACATATTAAAAGCTTACATTTATTGGACGAAATATTTAAGTGAAACTACTTATATTTATCATAAATTGGATCAGTGTAAAGAGTTTTACACATGATAAAGTATTTGCCGATTAACCGTTTACCTTGATTTTTCTATGCATCATATAAGTAGTAATTGATTTGTGTGATGATATTAAATGTAGCCACATGACACTATTACTAATACTTATCGTTTATCTCATATGTAAAAATTATATTTTTAAAACCAAATTTCATTTTATATGATATTGTAAATTATTTTGTATTATTTTAGAAATGTTCTCATGCACACGCGTGTGCTATTACTATAGTGAACCTGGGGTGATTTACGGTTGCATACGGCCTCTGTTTTGAAATCCAATACCGTTTTAGGGCCCAAATTATGGTAAAAAACTTTGACTGAACGCTGCGGTATCGCCAAAATTTTTTTCTACTTGTTGGAATTGTGCCTTATTGTGATGGATCTGGATCTGGTTTTAAATTTCAAAACAGATGTCGTGTGCGACTGTAAATCACCTCGGGTGCGCCGTAATTACGGCACACTCGGGTGCATGAGAATAAACCTGATTGTATTGTTAGGATAGAAATTTAGTGTATACTTTAAAAAGTGAATAATACAATGTGTAAAGAGTGAATAATGTCTTATAATTTTAAATGAAAGTTTTAATAACTTTAACTTCTCATCATTAACTATTCAAATCGAGGTTGATAACATACAAATTAGATATTCGTCATTGTCAGGGCCGGTCCTATTCTTGAGGCGATTGAGACCGTCGCCTCAGGCGCAAAATCGGAGGCGGGCGACTTTTTTTTTCATACACAAAAGTTTACATTATAGTGAAAAGTTGCCTACTCTACTGAACTTTGGATGTGGCGTGGTGGATAGCTGTAGAGATTTAGCTTTTATATTCCCCTTCAACTAAGTTCGACTCCTACATTTTGCACTTTTCATATTATTATTGTTTATTTATTTCTTTTTACTTAAAATTTTGTAAAACAAATATTAATTATTTATTATTTAGCATCATCTAAAAAAAATTTGCTCAAACTTAATTATAAATAGAATTTGAAATAATTCATCTAGTTTCACACACACACACATGTATATATATAGATATATGTATTTTTTTTTTAAATTTCATATTATCAAATAAAATGTATTCGGAATAATCAAATCGTATTGGTTTAGAACATAAATAAATTATAAAAGATTTTGAAAAAAATATATTAAGGTGTGTTTTCTAATGATAAAAGTACTCCCTTATCAATATATATATAAACAACGGATTTGCTCAGGTCCCAACGTGGGTACCATCTCCACACCACGTGGCGCTCTGACAGGGCACCACATTGGCCAATTTTTTTTAATGTCTATATTAAATTGGGATTTAATAATATATAATCGTCCCATGATGGTGGAGGGGCGCTCTACTAAATTTTTTAGGATCAGGGTACCAAATCTTAACTGATATAATCGATCTCAGTTCGACTCGCCATCTTCATCTTCACTTTTTACTAAAATGAAGAACAAAAAACATTCAAAATAGATTTTATAAATTTCATGACAATTATTTAATAACAAAATATAAGTTTTATACATATCAATAATATCATATATGGATAAAATGTCATAAACTATAGAGATCAAACAATACTTTATGAATTTGAAAGTTTCATTTTAGAATTGTGAGTTGTAAGGTAAAAAGGCTAAATTATTGAAAATTTGATTAATATTTTTCCTTCTTTATCAAAACAACAAATATTAAATTTTGAAATTGTTATTAGATTATAATGTCAAATATGATATGAGAGATTTTTTTTTTATTATTGTACTATTTTTAGGTAATTATTAATTTTCGTAATGCACTTATAAATTTTAGTAATTATTATACTTTAAGGGGCGCATTTTATACCTTTCGCCTCAGGCTTCAAAAATTACAGGACCGGCACTGATCATTGTATTTATATATGTATAATTAAATTATTATTTAATTTAATTTTTAGACTTTCTATATTTTACAAAGTAAATTAATAATCTTATTAAAATAAATAATAGAATTGCATTTGTATAATAAAAATGCTATAAGAATAGAAACGTCTAAAAATATTTTACCATATGCCCTTTTTTATAAGAGGGACGATATGTATATATTTTGTAGCGACATTAATGTGCAACTCGCTCTCGGCAGTGATTCATCGACAGATAACATTTATGTCAACAAATAACAAGAAGATTTTTTAAGGGCCCACTAAAGAAAAAGTTTTGGTACAAAAATAATGGCAAATTATTATTTTTTAATTATTATCATTGATAGATTATTTCAGATTTGCTGCCACCAAATTAATTACGATTCACATCAGTCTTGTCCCTATTCTCAATCTGTCAAGTGGAAAGTTAGGACTAAGAGCATCTCCGTTTTAATCGTGCATTGTGGATGTTTATAATGGAGAGATGCAAACACAACTTTATAGATAGATTTTGTATTTTCTCTATTTTTTTTTTTTTTTACTTTTCTCTTAGTTTACTTATTTTTATTTTATTTTTGACTTATAAATTTCCGTGCTATTTTTATATTCCCACATCCAACTCCATATCCTCTACGATTTTTTATAATTATTCTTGAATTTATTTTTATATTTTTTCTACATTTTTACTTTTCTCTCTATTTTTCATTATACATCCTCTATTTTCTTTATAATTAAAATAATCACTTTCTCTCTATCTCTCCCATTCATATTATCTCCCTAATTTACATCCCCATTGTAGATGGCCTAAGAAGTAGTCTAACTACATTTTATCTATTTTATGGTGTCACAGTGGTTTTTCTTTAATTAATTATTAGTGTATTAATTTTTTTTGTTTTATTTTTATTTATTGCTTCGAATTATATTTGTAATAATGGGGCACTAGTTTTTAGCCTAAAACATAGCCAGTTTTTTTTTTCTGTTCTACCTTTCTTTTCTTTTTCCTTTTTGTCAAAAGAAGTAGGTCGGATTCTAGGAGAAAACAACAATACTATATATGCATAATAATAATAATAATAATAATAATAATAATAATAATAATAATAATAATAATAATAATAATAATAATAATAACAACAATAACAATAATAACAATAACAATAACAATAACAACAACAACAATTAGTATTATCTCTGTGCATTGCACGGGACAAATAAGATGGTATATTTATATAAAATAATATTATAAAATAAGACAATAAATTATTATAAATATATAACAAAAATATATGAAATATTATAAATTTCAACAACGGTTTAAAAATTTTAGTGCAAATATTGTCTTATAAGAAAAAATAGGAAAATGCTCAAGAATACTCAAAGTTGGTCTTTGCCAACTAAATCAAAATATTTTATTTCTTAACTACTAACAACAACTTATAAAAAGTGATTTACTAATTACTCTTTTTAAGTGTTTTATGGACATTTTTGACCCGATCCTTCTTTTTTCACATTTTTATTTTTCCTCTATTTTTAAAATTGCACATAAGGTCCTCCAACTTTCAAATTTTACATTTTGGTCCTCAATTTTTTAATTTTCTTTCAAAAATACCACAAAATATTTGCACCCAAGATCCTCTATCTTTTGGATTTTTTCATTTTGGTTCTCAAACTTTTAGATTTTTGACACTTTTAGTCATTTTTGCTCATCTTTTTCCTTAGTTTCTTCTACATGTAGGAAATTCACCTACAAAGCACAATATTTAAGATAACATAAATAAATGAAATTTTCATCATGATAAAAAAACAATGCCAAGCATAAAGATAACTTTATACTTCATTTAATACTATTGATACCAATTTATAAATATCAATGGACGTACAAATATTGCCTTCCCAAATAACATGGATTACTCTCTCGGTAATCTTGACAAATATTCAAATTCTCGCTTCACTCGTCTCTCAATTTCTTTCTCCAGATTATCGCCCTACGTAATTTTGAAAAATATTCAACTTCTCGTTTCACTTACTTTCTCTCTACACACTTTCTCTCTCCAGATTACTATCTTAGGCATTCTCGGTAAATATTCAACTTCTCGCTTCCCTCGCCCTCGACTTTCTCTCTCTACGCACTTTCTCTCTCTAAATGACCATATTCGGTAATCTCGATTACCATTCAACTTCTTGCTTGCATCTTCTCCAACTTTCTCTCTAAGCATTTTTGTTCTCTAAATTACTACCCCCAGTAATCTCGATCAATATTTACCCCCAGTAATCTCGATCAATATTCAATTTCTCGTTTTCATCTTCTCCGACTTTCTTTCTCTACATACTTCCTCTATTTAGATTACCACCCCAATAATCTTGGCCAACAATCAACTTGTAGCTTCCCTCATTCCCGGCTTTTTCTCTCTACGCACTTCTCTCTCTATATTACCACCCCTAATAATCTCAACCAATATCCAACTTTTCATTTCTCTGTATGCAATCTCTTTCTCTGGTTTACTATCCCCAATAATCTCGACCAACATCCAACTTTTCACCTTCATCTTCCCAGATTCTCGCTCTGCGTAATTTCCCTCTTGAGATTACTACCCTCGGTATTCTCGACTATCATTCAACTTCTCCCTTCCCGCATACCCTACTTTCTCTCTTTGCACACTTTCTCTCTCCAGATTACCACCGCAGATAATCTTGGCAAACATTCAACTTCTCATTTCTATCTTCTCCGACTTTCCCTCTTTATGCACATTTTCTCTCTACATTATCACCCCTAGCAAACTCGATTAACATTGAACTTCTTGTTTCTCTTGTCTCCAACTTTCTCTTTCTACACATTTTCCGATTAGGTTACGATCCTTAGTAATCTAGATCAACATTCTTTTCTCCATAGATTACCACCCCCGATAATCTTCTCACTCCCTTCATCTATAACTTTTTCTCTTTTCCCACATTCTGTCTCTAGATTAAAATGTTATAACCGAAATTTAAGGGACTAGGATTTAATTATCAAAACTTTAATTACCAAAGATCTTAAAGTTTCAAAAGTTTGAAAGATCTAAAACTTATCACAATAATATTACCTACTTCGATAACTTTATTACCTATCCTGATATAATATTACCTTACGTGGTAATCATAACCATTCATGAATAATGATATAATTTTTTTAAATTTTTTTTGCAAAAGTATGTCAACCTAGAGAGAAAGTGTGTAGCGAGAGAAAGTGAGAAATGAGGGAAGTGAGAAATTGAATATTAGTTGAGATTGCCGTGGGTGTTAATCTATGGAGAGAAAGTGTCTAGAGAGGGAAAGTTGGGACGCGAAGGAAGCGATAAATTGAAGATTGATCGAAGTTACCAAGGGTGATAATTTAGATTGAGAAAGTACACATAGAAAGAAATTAGGGTACGGGGGGAAAGGAGAAATTAAACATTGGTCGAGATTACCAAGGGTGGTGATCTAGAGAGAAAAAGTGTGTAGAGAGAAAAAGTGGGGAAAAATGAAAGTGAAAAGTTGAATGTTGATTAAAATTACTGGGAATGATAATCTAGATAGAAAGTGTAATGCCCCGATTTTTGAATATCGATAATCGAAGTATTACTAAAATAGCCTTTAGTTAATTGCAACGTGGAAATTTGACGATATTTATTTTTTTTAAAAATAACATTTTCAATAATAATAATAATAATAATAATAATGATAATAACAACAATAGTAGTAATAATAATAATAATAATCAGGTTCAAGGTCCACGTACTTAAATAGAATAACATCCATCAATTTGATAACAAATATTCATCTTCTAAATAAACGAATTAAATTTTCTAAACCCAATGCGGAAGTTCATGAATAATATGTTACTAAGTTTTGAATGATTCTCTAATAAAAGAAAACTAATTTAACGTGGGATTAAGTGGATGATGTCGCCCCGCCTCATGCCGCGTCGCTGGACTCCTCAATCTGAACAAAGAGTTTAAAATATTTGGGGTGAGTATAACGTTGTTATACTCAGTGGGGCACCGTAGAACAATATTTCACCATATCACATGCCTATATACGAAATTACAATTAAAGGCAATTAAACTATAGAAAGTCGAGTGTTGGAAACTCCCGTCCAACATGGGGGAAAGTCGCTTTGACTATCTGACTGGCCCCTAACACCATTCCGTAGATGGAGATGGTACTTAACACCATCACATTAGATAGCAAATACCACAAATTATAACACGTAAAGGACATGATATGGATTTTAAAGTAAACAGTCCCTTTTAAAATAAAAATATTCACAAGAAATAAAACCATTTTGCATAAAATGAAACCTCACATCAAATTCACAGGTTCTCATAAATTCTTCGGAATTAGGGCTGATGTGATGCTAGTGCCTCCACGGACTTTTTACGTTATCTAATAGAAGAAATTAAACAAACCTTTAGTAATTAAATCTTAAAATTGAAGTTTAATAATTTATTCGGGTCTTATAGAATTTAATTTAAAAGTTTTAGGGTCTAATAGCAATCTTTAAAAGTTATTTTGAGCTTAATTGAAAGAGAAGTATTGATTTGAGGGTGGAAAGTGAAGCTATTAGTGAACTAGGACTAAATTGAAACTTAATTGAAATTTTAGGGGTTTAAACTAAACATTTTAAACTTAATTTGGACTTGATTGAAGGAGAACAATGGTTTAGGGATCGATTTAGAGTTAAATCAGAACTTGGGGACTTTGGTTGCAATTTATATGAATTCAATTGGATGCAGTTGAATTAGATACATAATTTTGGTGACTTAAAATGAACTTTTGAAACTCGATTGGACCTCATTGCAGAGGATGATCGACTTTAGGGGATCAATTGAGATGGCTCTCAAAACTTGGGACTAACTTATACTAAATTTAGAGTTTGATGGACTTGGGGCTGCAATTTGGGGTCATTAGCCAAAGTTGAACCTGAAATTTCCATCTTCCATCGTATGCATACATACGCGATACATACATAGAGAAAAAGAGGGAGATGACTCGAGCAAGAAGGAGCCGAGGTCTCGTCCGGGGTCAACACCGCCGATGCGGCTGGAGAAGGCGTTCGTGGGCGGTGGTGTCAACTTGGCACAATGTTATGTAAGTTATGGTTTTCTATTTTAGAAAATTTTATTATGTATTTAAAAACTTAAGAAAAAAAGTTTTTTTTTTTAATTTTTACAATGCTAAAAGGGTATTTTAGATAGTTTTCATGTGTAATGTGCATTAAGTGGTTCAAACAACGAGTAATTTTTTAAGATCAAATAGTGAGTAGTTAAATAATTAAATTTAAAATGAATAATTAATTAATTAGAAAAGAAATAGAAAATAACAACTTTCATTTCCCATTTCATTATTTCGCAAGCCACTAAAAAAATAATCACCAAAATTATCATTTAATCATCTTTTAATTTTCAAATTAAATTTTCAATTTTTTTATGTTTAGTATTGCACACATTCGTGATTTTTAAAATTTTTTCTCAATTATTCTGAACAAATTTTTATTACAGAAAAATCAATATGTAGAATTTCACTTATAAATATTTTATATAGAGATCTTATCATTTCATACAATGCATAATCCACATAGCATAAATTCTCCAACACTTAATATTTTAAAATCTGTATTCCAAAATGTCATCGTGGCTTAGCTACTAGAATGGCGTCGAAGATAAAAATATTGGAAAAATTTTGAGTACGACTATTTCTATTTTTTCAAATAAGTATTGTCTAAATTTTGATCCCATATATTTTGGTATTGCCTAAAATCATCAATTACAATAACTGATATCACATTTTTTCTTACAAGATAATGGTTCAAATCGAAATTCGTAAACCATTATTAAAATCTATAATATTATATATATTTTGTTATTTTTATTTTGTATTTTTGTTGTTTTATGTAAATAAATCATTTTAATTGTCCCGTGCATCGCACAAGGGTAATATTATTATTATTATTATTAGTAGTAGTAGCAGTAGCAGTAGCAGTAGCACTAGCAGCAGCAGTAGCAGCAGCAGCAGCAGTAGCAGCAGCAGCAGCAGTAGCAGTAGCAGCAGCAGTAGAAGAGTAGCAGTAGCAGTAGCAGTAGCAGCAGCAGTAGCAGTAGCAGCAGCAGTAGTAGAGTAGCAGTCGCAGTAGCAGTAGCAGTAGCAGTAGCAGCAGCAGCAGCAGCAGCAGTAGCAGTAGCAGTAGCAGTAGCAGTAGCAGTAGCAGGATTTTACTAATGTTCATCTCTGCATGTACATGAATATAGACAATGTAAGTGAAACTAAAAATGTGTATGTGTAAAAACAATGAAAACCTTAAATTAAATGTGGATTTTTTTTTTTTTCACATGTCCATTCGAATTAAAGGATATGTAAATTCGACGAAGATACATGTCTTTTAGGGTTAAAAGACATGCCCATTAGCGTTAAAATACATGTTTTTCGGCAATGGTCATTTTACATCTATAAACCGAGATTATTGTTTTAGGGAAAAAAAAACATTGTGATAGATTATCAACAAATTCACCAGAATTCAAATTTCTTTAATTGCTTTCAAATGGATTTTTCAAATTTGCTAGTTGAAAAATGTTTAGAGGGTTGATTAATCTTCAAAGCTAATTGCTGGTGAAACCCGTAAGCAATTTCAAAGATGAGGCAATTATTGCTTTAGAACAACATGTTCTTCACGTGTTTGAGCCTCCCATATCCAAGTTTATTAGTTCCCTTGTTTATTTTGCAACTACAAATTTCAATTATTTTAGTTACATGGTGATGCACATTTCAGACTTCGACTCCTTGTATATTTTTACCACAATATAAAGTTATAATTGTGATCTAGTGAAATCTGGACTCGAGGCTCGAAGCAAAAAGGAAACCCAATGAAATACGAGACGCTTATGAACTATCTACAAATTGTTCATTACTACTAGGTGTTGTTTCACCTATTTTTATGCCCAATATATGATGACTAAATTTGGACCAAAATATCAGCAGCAAGAAACAGGGTTGTTATCTTTGGCAGTGAAGACATATTAGTAAGCGAGGGAGCTATAATTCTATTTTTTTTAGAGAGAAATGTTCAAGGGCAGCCAATGTTTAACTCATATTGTTTCATACATATTCTTAGGCTAGCGATCTGTTGCCAATGTTGGCACAAAAATTGCCGTGCCCACGTCGACATGGCGCCATTTCGTGGCGCCATGTCAGCAATAAAAAATTGTTTTAAAATTTTTTTTAAAGTATCCATATTGGATCGGATAAGTCATACATACCCTTTGATGGGGGGCCTGTGGGACCCACAATTTTTCCCCAGCTTGGGCATGAAAATTTCCATGCCCACGCTGGGAACAGAATTTTATTCCATATTCTGATACATTATAATAGCCCAAATACATAAAAAGCGATAGTGATGCAGTAAGGAAGTGGAGGGAATTCTATTGGAAACCCTTAAATTAAAATATGCTAGAGTCCACCAAGGAAGTAGAAGAAATCTGGAATCCACCATAAAATATAGAAAATAGTCTCAAGAAATTTTATTGATAAAAGAAATGATGAAAAGCGATACATAGGGCCTTGTTTACAAGACATGAATATTCTCTAATCCTTAATTTGGCATTTTTTCTAGGGAAAATATAACCAATCAAAAACACCCTAAGCAAAATATAGTAGTGACCTTTGACTAAAATTGATACTAATTTTTTTTTTTTAATAACTACAAGGTCAAGAGGGAGTGTAGAAGAGGGGAATTGAACCTTAGACCTAACAGATGTGAGATGGAGCCGAATACCACTAGACTACATGGGTCTTAGCAAAACTAATACTAATTCAAGACACATATTAGAAAAAGAATCAAATATAAAAATAAACACATTACTTAACATTCCCCCCTTTAATTAATGTATTTTTCTTGAACTCTAAGGGGGTGTTTGATTACAAGGGTGAAATTTACTTGGAAAGGAAATGAAGTTCAAGGAATTGATAATTGGAGGTGTTTAATTGCATTAATTTTCAGCCTAGAAAATGTTGTCATTTTCCTTGTTTTTTAGTCTGATTGGTACTATTTTTCATGGAATTTCGTCTTTTTTTTCTTAGCAATTCTTGTTTGGTTGACATTGTTTTCCATGGACAATGTATTATTTTCGATGGAAATAGTTGAGAAAATTCATTGGTGAGTTATTTATTAACTATATAGTTATCACGAGATTATTATATTTAATAATATGATAATGTGAACCACAAGAAAAATATCATTGTGGTTCATGATGCCAGTGAATTAGTAATCTATGAGCGTTAAATGGATTAATAATAGAAAATGAAGTTCTAACGACACTTTCAAAATGAGTAAATAGATATGACCTGGATGAAATTTTTGTACTTTTCTTTTCTTTTTTTTTTTGTTTGTTTAAAAAAAACACGCAGTGGATTTGAAGTGAGGGGAACATATTAATTTTCAAAGTATGTCAAATTGCTCTATTTTCTGATATTTTCCTTATTAGTCTTTTTTAGATTTACTCTGAATTCAAAATTATTCAATTCTTTGTGTTTCATGTTTTACATTATTATTACGAAGGCCCATAATCATGTTTTACATGTTTTACATTCTTTGTGTTTCATGTTTTTCATTTTGGATAATGTTTTACATTATTCAAAATTATCCCAAATATTTTTGAAACTCAACTTATATTATGGAACACGTTGTCCTATTAAATAGAAATTAAATACTGCACCAAAGCATTACCTATTAGAACTAAAACTTGTGACTTCTAAAGAAATCAATAATGACTTACGTATGAAGCTAAGAAGCGATGCTTAAATTTATATACTCTAATCAGTTTTCCTCATAGATTAAACACATTTTCCACCATTGAAGTATGTCAACATAATAGGAGTACGTGATACAAAATAATTACAAATAGTAAACTTAGGTGGGCCAGTTTTTCCACATACAAAATATACAAAAGATCTAGTCACATTTCACACATGTGGTGGAGGATTTCGGCCCAGCTCTATAAATACAAACTTACGCATCAAGGCCTCATCAGTGAAGTTCATGGACATCACACCCAGACCTTAGTCAGTGTGGAACTTTTTCATGATTTGCACAACGTCCATATCGTCAAGACCCATTTCCTGAAATTTTTGTAGAATTAGGGTATGTTTGATGCACAACAAATTTGGTGTAAGTTTTGCTTACTCGAACTACATGTAGATTGTGTGGTTGATAATTGGAGATAATATATTAAAAAATATAAAGTAATTATATGTCTAGTTGAAAATGATGAGAGAGAATTTTTTTTTTGAAATTGTATTGTATAGAACAAGGCCTTCAATGCAAATTCATATGATTTAGCGTATCCAGTGTTACTTGAACCTTAAATGCATTTACTATTTCTTTGGATGACTCCATAATGATGGATGATGCTTGAGCACTCTCATTGACCGACTATGCCCGTCAACGCTTAGGTTTGTTGGCTTCATCTTCATTGTGCTGCTTCTTAGGTGTTGTTGGATTAGGATCCGTGTCCTCAGTTGTAGGGTTCGTCTCGTTCACATTTTCATCAACTAAAAAATATACATTAGAAACAACAATTTGTGAACAAATGCAAAGACATAATTCAACACAAATAACTACACAAAGATGATTTTACAGGAAATATAGTGGCAACGTTTATGTCAAAGCAACATAAAATAATGTATAAGTTAAAGCCATGCTCATTTTAAGTAGAACAGCTATTCAGACTCTTCTATTGTAGCAACTAGTTAAAGCCCCGCCTCACTTTAACTCTCTACTCTAGTCTTAGTGACGTTGCATCTACATTCTAAGTTAACATATTTTCTAAGTTCTGGAAGAATATCCCCATGGCACAAAATTTACTGCAAGGGGTTGGAGCTAACAATGTCACCAAAATTCTTTCAATCAGATCTTTTTACACATGAATGCTAATATAATCCAAAAGTACTATATATATATAGAATGGGTTAAACTTCTCAATGTATATAACACATGGCAGTTGCACAAATTTCAAAAGAAACTAAACTGGGGATGAATAAGAGTAGGATCAACTATGTCATATGCTACCCTTGGGATTGATTATAGCTATTGTAGACTACAAACTTCCATTGCCTATTTCAAAATTAGAATGGACCATGAACAATATTTACAGTTCAATTGTCTTTATCCGTGTATTAAAAATGTGTGGTTCAGAACGAGTTGGCGATAAATAACAATTTTAAAAATTATCGACCAAACAAGGCCTTAATAATGACCAAAGACATCACTGAACAAGAACACCGTAGATTATTTTTGTATATGTTGACGAAAGAAAGATGTTGTACTATTAGACTAAAATATCTTACCTCCAATATAGAATATGCTCACCATGAATAGGAGAAAAGTTGTCTAACCCAGTTACCGCCCTATCTCTAGACGCGGAATCGTTTTGAAAAATAGCCTCCATTTCATCATATCAAGGGCACAACTTTGTCTTCCACTTATCAAATTCTGGGTTTTCCTACAAAATATATGTGAAATATTGATTATTGTAAACTTTTAAAATATCTAAAACTAAAGACGTGAGAAGATGTACACCTTCATCAACTGCTCCCATGAAATTGGGTCTGCTGTGACATAGCCAGTCGTGAAATTTATACCAGAACCGCTCACATTCAATAGTTGGTGAACTTCAATGTTCTCCCGTTTAAGATTCTTTAACTGCGCCCTTACATTTTAGTCCGTTGCAACTACAACACATCCTGCAAACACACTGTCAATGACTTTAGCCACGTGGTCTGTGTTGAAGTTATTGTCAGTCCTCTGGTTGCTGCTTGCCAACACTTGGTGGAGAAGTGAAGTACTTAGTTTGTCCATCTCTTTGGTCCAATGTGGACTATTAATCTTCGATTTAGGATAAATCTGTGTGGAGTTAATTTCAACATCGTCGGCATCAAAAGGAGGGGTAGGTCTCGGAATGCGAAATTCAGAAGCACAACTATGACGATTAAGTGCCATAATAGTATCTTTGAAACCTAGTATCTTCAAATGAAATTACGTACATCAATATTAAATATTTCTTATAATGCACATAATGCATTCATGGGTAGAGAAACAAAGTTAGTCTTGATGATATTGAAACTTACGACTTGATACAACTGTGATATAGCTTAATAACTACAACATCCAAAGTCCTGCAAATATTAAAATAGCAACATTGACAAGCAACACTGACTTAAGCATTACATAGGAGAAACTTAATAAACGCAACATGCAAAGTCTCACAAGTATTAAAATAGAAAAACTAACTTAGCTATTGCACAAGGGAAACGAAAATAAATTTTAAAGCAATGAAGCATGAATCAAAATAAATTCCCTGATAGGCATTGGGATTATGATTTGCCCACATTTGCACAACAATCGCATCCTTATTATGTGTCCATGTTTCTTCCACTAAAAAAGATACATGTGTATTTACAGGGCTATTCTAAGGTACATCAACATGTGTAGGGTTAACTGCATCGTCGCTGCTATCAACACTTTTGTCATAGATGTTATCTACATCATTAACCCTCAAGAAGTTATGAATGGCACAATAAACGAGGAGTATCTTGGTTGTGTGTCGATACCATGGTATGGTTGATGTCTCAAATATGAAAATCTTTTCTTCAGCAATCCAATTGTCCTCTCAACCACACTATGTACATATGAATGTCGAAAATTGAAAATTCTTTACTATTTTAAGGATGATGTTCCTCGATATCCCTACGATGGTAATGAGTGCGAAGAAATGGTGAAAGAAATCTAGGAACCAATGGGAAACCGGCGTTGGCAAGATAGTATTTACCTAATCAAAAATTCTATTTTTACTTCCATGATCAATTAAAACCTAGTGATAGTATCGTACGAGTAGTTATATAACTTGCCTAGCTTATGTCCCTGGCATAATATTGCACTTCTTAACAAATAGCCATCATGTGGTGATACCTCTTAACTAGCTAAGACATATGTAAATATCATATCAAATGTGCAAGCTACTAAGAAATTTTGAGAAATCACTTGATTTCTATCACAATATCTAGCTTATTCAAGAACAAGAACATTTGCTACAATATGTGTATCGTCTATTGACCCTGCAGCATCATATATATGGCAAAAGGAAAGAAAGAAAATGAATCCAAATTTAAGATTATTCCACCGCCAATGAATATAATCAAGCATCTAAATTCAACTAGCCTCAAAATTCGAGAACCATGACTTGACATTATCTTTCTCATATGGTGAGTTTTGTGTCAATTTGCTAGTAAAGTGGTAATGACTTGTTACAATTCGAGGGATATAAATAATTTTCCAGCTATTGAAAGGATTGCATCAAGATACGAAGCATCGTTACGTGTGCCGTGCGTCAGAATTGATGATGTGCTTAGACACATTTCAACATTTCGATGGCTAGCATTAAATGTTGTTGTAGCTTGTAGCGCTCTCTAGGTTCACACTCAGATTCATGCTGCTAGAAAAAGGTGCCGATAATGATTACAAAAGTTTTAAATTTTGGGCTAACCACCTTAACCCACCCCCAAGTCCATCTTTGCAACTATAGAAAGGGGATTGTAACGCCCCCTCTAGTTCCGTACCCCGCACTTGAATAAATATGATGTCATTATATACTGTCCACACATGATACCGTAAATGCATGAACACATTCACCATACCAATGGATCGATCCACTAATTAGTGAATCATTTCTCTGAGGAACTAGAGAAAACGCCACCCTCTATGCATATAATTATTTTCACAATTATAATCTATATCACGAGTTCATGATTTTTCAAACACAACCGATAAGCGTCATAAGTAAAAGATGACAACATCTTACAAAAAGATTTGTGACACATATGTATATAAACAACTTCCATGCTACATGCATGAACTCAAAAGATTTTGCTTCCAAAACAGTCACTGAGCACAGGACCATGTCTTCCCATCTCGTCGCACATCATTTCTTCGATGACTTTCCATCGCCTCCAACAATCTGCTTCCCACGGCCAATGTCATTTAGCAAAAGAAAGTGAAAACATAATGAGTCATAAAGACTGAATGAGAAATATGTGTGAATGAAAATTCATGAAACAAATTTGACTCTGAGCCCTGTTGCTAATCATGAGTTTCCAGTCATTTCACATTTCATATATGGCCTCATATTACATATTTGGGGCTTAAGTCCCCCAGTTGGCCATCCTATTACGTATTCGGGACTTAGGTCCCCCGGTTGGCGACCTTATCATTCACATATGTGTAACCTTGTAGTTAGCAACCTCATATGCACATGTTTTTAAAACACAGCGTATGTAAGCACATCAATAGAATCAAACTATACTTTATAAAGGAGGCACAACCTTATTAATTGATACTAGCACCTCCTCATAAACTACCTTCATATGCCGCCCTACAATACCTAAAAGAATACCAAAAACACATCAAAGCATTCCAAATCCTATACTCCAAGGGACTCCTTGCCTACTTCCAAAGTAGCTGTCACTACCTAACCCTGGCATTCATACAAAACAAAACTTATGCTACTCAATCATAAGTCGATCCATAAACTCATATAGCATTAACTTACCTCTTGATATACCAAAGGATATCTATTACACACCTTAAGTAGAAGAAACAAGAAAAGATTACTTTGGTGGCTTCCTCCTTCCTGTCATTCTCTTCTTCTTAACTCCTCAATATGGTTTGTTGGTGATACAATTAGATAACCAAGTGATATGCAAAGTTGAAAGGTTTTGGAATTAGTTGCGAGTGTTCTTGGGGTGTATGTGAGAGCTAGGGTCGAATTTGGGTGATATATGTCCCATACATAGTCAAAAAAAGCTTAAAATAAAGGTTTATCTGACTTAAAATTATGGCATTACATACTAAAATTACGGCTGCAAATTACCAAATTATGGCCGTAACACGAACATACGACCATAAAAAAATGGCATACGACCGTAACAAAGGCTTTGTACACTCACTCCGCCCTTTATGCTCAATATTACGGCCGTATGCATAATATTATGGCCGTAAAGTCCAAACTACGGTCGTACAAAACTATTATACGACCGTACTAAGGTCTTTGAAAATTTCTGTACATTTCCACAACTTTAGGATTATAGCCGTATACTTATATGTTACTGCCGTAACTACATAATTATGGCCATATCTATCTTATATACGGCCGTACCAAACCATTTGAAAATTTTCACACTTTCCCTACTTGAGAGTTATGGCCGTATCAAAATTTCTTGTGGCCGTATCATCACAATTACGGCCATAACTCATACATTTATGGTTGTAAATCCGATTTTTCTGAAATGTCAAAAATCTTTCTACAATATAAATCCTTCACTTTCTTAACCACCATACACTCACATACTGATCGTCTGCTGGTCATACATGGATCATACATAATCATCATCACTAAGCAAACATATTCATAATAATCTACAGAAATCACAGATAATCATATACAGAATCGAATGGGGTGTTACAGGATTTACTAGATGAGCTTTTACTTTTACCTTTTCAAATTGTTTTGAGTTCTCTGATTGTTCGTCATCACTGCAAATGTTTTTCCCTAATTGCTGCTGTCTCCTAACAAATGCTCTGGTGCTTCCATTGTTCATGCTTTGACAGTTTGGTTTTATGCTTACATGTAAGTATCACATTTGATTTTCATATCGTCACCATCTCCTTCTTCATTTGCACCTTCGATAATGGTTTTCTGGCAGTGGGTTTACACTGTTCACAGTGACTACTGCTGCCTTTGGAGAGCACTTTAGTCAAGAAAACTCATACGTTTTGAAAACATTATATGTTCTCTAGAGATTCAGGGTTTCCTAGAAAATTGATCCTTTCGAAATGCATGAGTTGCATTATTTTGCAGCATGCAGCCATGGTAGAATCCTCCCTGTTGTCTTCTTCCTCTATTAAAATATTTTTAGCATATGATGCTCATTGTATGTTTCACGTGTTCAGAACATTTCTGCTAGTAAACAAACAAGGAGAAATAAATATGTTAAAAGGTCAGCCAAAAAACCAAAGTGATACGACCCCAGGGTCGAGAACCCCTAGACTGGATCCGGTATGATCGAGGACAACCCGAAACTCTCCGGCGAGGAGGAGGATCCCTCGACTCGACTCGACTGCGCCTTCAAATCACGGGGGTGAACGCCACGAAGGTTGATCACGCCTTCGATAAGTTCGGGGGTTCCTTAGACGAGATGGCAATGGAGGAGCACGGCTACAACTCAACAAATTGCAATCAAGATCAAGGAAATAAAGGTGGGGAGCAAGGCTACAACCCAAAGAGGAGCAAAGGCTATACTCAAAGCTAAAGAGCTTCTTTGAACAAAAGTTATCTTTACAAATGGCCTAAATTCGTTCATATACATCCATGACCAAGAAATAATAGTAAAATAATGAAATATCTAAAAAGTAGACACAAAAGCTAAAGTCGGTCAAGCGTTACGGTAGTAATTCTTGGATTCTACGGTAGAAATCGATGATACGGCCGTATGAAGTAAAAATACGGCCGTATAAAACCTTCTGCTTCAAATTGGCCAAAGTTGGATCTTCATGATACGGCCGTATGACCAAAGTTACAGATATCCTGATTCTGACGTATATTAAAGATTCTGGCCGTAATTTGCTCTCTCAAGATTTACGCCAAATCGTTCGTCCGGTTACGGCCGTCGAATCAGGGTTACGGCCAGTAAAGGTCGGGTTCACGGCCGTATGAACAAAGGTTACTGGCCGTAATTTTGCTTCGCAGATTCTTCACTTGTTTTCCCGAGCTCGACCCCGTTCTCGACTTCTCGTCTTCGTTTCACGTCCCGGGATGAGTCCAAAGTGAGGGTTCTTCCAGGCATATCCGGTTTTTCTTGACATCTTCACCTTATTTTACTTCCGTTCAAGCTCGTTTCGTCTCGACCGCTTTCTCACGCAGCGTGTTGATGATGTCGAGCTAACCCGGATCATATCATCCTCTCCCTCTTCAAAAGGATTCGACCCGAATCATATGATTCTTCATTGTACCTATACCTCCACCCGGGTCGAATGGAAATGTTGTTTCATCAACCCCAATCACGAAAATATGAAGCCCCGGGATTGGTATGAAACCTCCCTCGAGAATTGGAGTGGCTATCACAAGAACTAAAGTTGTGTACGTGGCCATCCAATTATGGACATTAACCTGCAAGAAGAAAATAAGAAAATTGGGGTGGGGGTTGTTAGCAGTTCGAGCCACAAGGAATGGATCCTCGTACTCAAGTCGAATTGTTTCCTCATTCGCTTCCCCATCAACATGGCTCTCCGTTTCTTCTTCAAGTTCAACCTCTACCTCTTCCTTTTCCTTCTTTCTCCACTCCTCGGCCTCCTTATCTAGCTTCAATCGGTCACGAAATACTTGCTCTGGAGACAAAGGAGCTAGCACTATCGTCTCGCCTTTCCATGTGAAGCTATAGCAGTTTTTATAACAATCATGTGTTACTTTGAGATCAAACTGCCAAGGCCTTCCTAACACCACGTGCGCAACTTCCATTGGCACCACATCACACACCACCATATCCATGTATTGCTCAACATGCAAGGGAACTAGCACTTGTGTATCCACCCTAATTTTTCCCGACTCATGCAACCAATGCAGTTCATAGGGGTTCGGGTGTGGGAATCTAAGCAATTCCAATTTCTCCACAAGCAATGTGCTAGCTAAATTTGAGCAACTACCTCCATCAATAATCAAAGTGCAAGGATTACCTCTTATAGAACATCGGATATGAGATAGATTCTCACGTTGTGACATATCATCGCCACTCCGAGCATGTGTTGGAAATTTCCTTGCAAGTAGGGATTCGGGCACTTTGAAAACAAATCGATCATCGTCACTTTTGTCCTCTTCATCCACGAATTGGGCTTCTTCCGTTTCGGACTCACTTTCTACCTCCCCATTCGTCTTCACTAAAATGGTTCTTCGATTCGGACACTCGGACGCATAGTGACCTATCCCTTGGCACTTGAAACATTTGATGTCTCGGGTTCAGGTGGGTGGTGCTCCCATTTTGCCCTTGCCTTTGTCTTCCACGCTAGGGCTTGCTTTGGTGTTTCTTTAGGCGATTCACTCCTTCCTTTCCACGGTCCTTGGTCTCCCGAATGTCACCCCACTTCGCCTTTTCATAGTTGCTACCACTCCCGGTGAGGCTTGTTGGATACTCTCCTTTTGTTGTGCCTCTACCTTTTCGGCTTTGTGTAACAACTCTTCAAGGTTCGTATACTCTTGTAGTTCGGTGAGGTTGGCAATCTCCCGGTTCAACCCACCAAGGAACCTAGCCATGGTAGCTTCCTCTTCCTCCACAACATCGGCCCGTGTCATTAATGACTCCATCTCTTGGTAATATTCCTCCACGGTTCTTCCCCCTTGATTTAGAGCTTGTAATCGTTGATGCAAACTCCGGTTATAATGTGAAGGAACAAATCTCTTTTTCATTATGAACTTGAGATCTTCCCAAGACTCAGCGGGTAGTCATTATGTCTTCTTCGGCGTCGTAAGTTGTTTCCACCAACTTAACGCATAACCCGTGAACTCCTAGCCAACAATAGCACCTTCCTAGCTTCCGGAATTCTATGACATTGGAACAAAATGTCAACTCGGCCTTCCCAATCTAGATAGGCATCCGGATCCGACTTTCCATGGAACGGAGGAATTTCAATCTTCACATTTTTCATTTCCCCTTCGTCCTCATTTCGCCCACGTCGATCTCTTCCCTATCTCTTCTCACATTTATCCGAGGCTCTTCTTCTTCGCCTTGAATTCACTATCCCGACTTTCTTCACTTCCATTTCCTCCTCTAGGCCGCCGTTGCCCAAGTTCTAGTCTATCAATTAGTCTACCAAGTGCGGCGATAGAGCGATCAAGCTGAAGCTTGTATATCCGATTGCTTTCTTGTAATAAGGTTCTCAATTGATCCACGGTCACGAATCTCGACCTTCACACCTAGTAGAACGAAGACTCGCCATTTTGTGCTTAAGTGTGTGCTAATGTCCTCACGTGTTTCTCACTCGTGTTTGATTCACACAAAAGCTCAATCCCTTCACCAAGCAATACAATCTAATCACAAACTCACACCTAACTACTACAACACTATGACAATCTCAAACAACACAACAACTCAAACACATAGACAATGGACAATACACTTCACAACTCAAACATAAAAGATAAAACTAAGTGTAGTCAATGACTCACACTCGTTCAACATTGATTTCATTCTTTGTTTTTTTTTTTCTACTCGTTTTTTTTTTTTTTTTTTTTTTTTTTGTAACAATAACAACACAAACAACACAATAACACTACTACTACACAATACTAAACAAGTTGATGAATTCTAAGCACAACAATCACTTTGCACCAAGAACACCAAGAACACACACTAAAATCCTACAAAGTATAAACTCACAAACAACACTAAATGACCTTGATCAAGCTCCCGCACAAGACAAAGATCAAATAACAACAACAACTACTACTACTAATCAGATAAAATAATACCAAATCCTTAGAGGCTAGCTCTGATACCAGATGATATGACCCCAAGGTCGAGAACCCCTAGGCTGGATCCGTATGATCGAGGACAACCGAAACTCTCGGCGAGGAGGAGGATCCTCGACTCGACTCATTGCGCCTTCAAATCACGGGTGAACGCCATGAAGGTTGATCACGCCTTCGATAAGTTCGGTTCCTTAGACGAGATGGCAACGGAGGAACACGGCTACAACTCAACAAATTGCAATCAAGATCAAGGAAATAAAGGTGGGGAGCAAGGCTACAACCCAAAGAGGAGCAAAGGCTACACTCAAAGCTAAAGAGCTTCTTTGAACAAAAGTTATCGTTACAAATGGCCTAAATTCGTTCATATACATCCATGACCAAGAAATAATAGTAAAATAATGAAATATCTAAAAAGTAAACACAAAAAGCTAAAGTCGGTCAAGCGTTACGGTAGTAATTCTTGGATTTACTGACGTAAATCGATAATCTGACGTATGAAGTAAAAATACTGGCCGTATAAAACCTTCTCGCTTCAAATTGGCCAAAGTTGGATCTTCATGATACGGTAGTATGACCAAAGTTACGGCCGTATATCACGTATTACTGCCGTATATTCTGGTTCTGGCCGTAATTTGCTCTCAAGATTTACGCCCAAAAGCGTCCCAGGGTTACGGCCGTCGTGAATCGGGGTTACTGCCAGTAAAGGTCGGGTTCTGGTATGAACAAAAGGTTACGGCCGTAATTTTGCTTCTGCAGATTCTTCAGCTTGTTTTCCCGAGCTCGACCCCGTTCTCGACTTCTCGTCTTCGTTTCACGTCCCGGGATGAGTCCAAAGTGAGGGTTCTTCCAGGCATATCCGGTTTTTCTTGACATCTTCACCTTATTTTACTTCCGTTCAAGCTCATTTTCGTCTCGACCGGCTTTCTCACACGTGTTGATGATGTCGAGCTAACCCGGATCATATCACAAAGAGTGAGATGATCCCAGCTCCTACAACGGCTAACAATCTTGATAATGTAAACTTCCACGGCCCTAGCCCCACGATCTCGATTAGGGAAAGACTTACAATGTGAGGCCAAAAGTGATACGGATGCACAACATCGTGCACCGATGAAGACTTGGAGACGATTCGGACAACGAGGAACATCTCTCTGCATATTACTATGCATGTCCTGGAGCTGAATGTAATGACCTAATATTACATGCACCCTATTGTAACGTTCGCTTAAATATGAGTGTAGAATGCATACTGCAAGTGTACAGTGTCAAATAAGTAATAAAGTGGTATATAAATACGAATCTCGAGTCCACAGAGACCAATTGCGTACCAAAATTAGTAGTTGTTGCCTTATTCGAATAGACTAAATGGATTAAATAGCAAATTGAATAGACTAACACTAAGTTAAAAACAAAAAAATGTAAGAAATAATGAATGAATGTTTGTGGATGTTTGAACAATGATTTTTAAGGTCTTAGGATTCCCTATTTCATCCAACCGATCCCCCTAATTCATGCTTATGAATCCAATAGCAATCAACAAGTGCTAACGATTGAATCTTCCTAATTTAATCAATTGAGACTAGCTAAATCTACCCTATAAGGCCAAATTACGCATCTCTAAGTAAATTTGTTATCAACCCTCTAGGAAGCATTCACACACGAAAAATCAAGTAGATTGCCTCGAAATTAAATCTACGTGATCGCATTAACCACAAGCCTATCTCTAGATCATGTCTAAATTAATGCCCTACATTGCCTAGTTCTAAGTCATGTTATCCTCTCTCGAATCCAACACAAATCAGTAAGTAATTTATCAATTGGCCAAAGAGATAAATTAATAAGCACAACAATGCAAAATTAACACATAATTAACTACTAAAGTGTCGAATCCATTAACATAAACTAGAGTTCACGATTGGGATCCATAGTTTGTCCCCAAAAAAAAACTAGTTATTCATAATAAAAATTAAATAAAAACAGAAAATAGGGAAAAACACAACCGGATCCATGATTTGATCTTGAAATTGTCTTCAAACCCTTGATTTATGCTCCAATTCTCGTTCCCAAGTGTTTTCCCTCTTCTCCAGACGCCCACTCCCTTCTCTTCCTCCAAATATATGTTAATATAGGCTATTTTCCTCCTCAAAGTCGTGAATAAAGCCCAAGTGTAATGGGTCTCCAAATGTAATGGGTCTCCGAATCCTAGTCAGATTAGGCATCCGCGAGCAAAATTGAACATCCTGGCAGCGGTTACTATTTTTGTCATAACTTCCTCATCCAATATCCGATTGAGGTGATTCAAAATCCTATGGAAACTAGACAAAAAAAATCTACACTTTATCCAGAAATAGCCTTGACAAAATTCAACTTTTATCTAGGTCAAAATTCGTCCTCAATTTTTAGCACAATTTCGCACTTGTTCCCGAACTTGGAAACTTTCCTTATCTTGGTGTTTCTTTCCTTCTTTTGGTCCTTTCTACTACAATTTTGCTCCACTCTCTTCCAAATCTGATTTTTCTCCTAAAATAACAATAAATTACAAAACTTAGGCATGAAACAAATATAAAACATAATTAATTAGCTTTTAAGGGCTCTAAATAAGTGTGTAAAACGCACTTATCATGTAACTAATTTGGCAAGGATCACAAAATGGTAGATTAGGTATTAAACTATGAACAACTTTGAATTTAAGAAATTTCTTAAACGATCGAATAGTCAAAATTCTACGTAAAAGAAAATGAAAATAATAAACACTTGAACGAAGTGTTTGTCAGTGTAACTAAAACAAGAAATATTTAAGTAAAGTACGTAAAATAAATTTACGTATTACGTATGCATGCATGCACAACTAGCGTCCCATGCGTGCATAATTATTAGAATTCAAAAAATAGTTAATTAGCTTTTGATTAATTTGTACAAATTAAATGGATTGTCTTGTAGTGTAAATTATCCTACGTATATATTTATTCGATGCTATGATTAAAATATGTAGGATAAATTAAGGCAAACCATTTCATCATTGTATTAGATTTTTGAGACAAGTTAACCTAAAGCTAAACTCCATTCAGTGGGAAAATGACAATTAAGTGTCCAACAATTATACAATTCTCTCACTCATTTTGACACGTTGGCCGTCCACCCTCCTCCATTTAGCACTTGACAAAAATATCCTAAAAAGACTCTTTATTACTATCAACTCTTAATCCTCCAAGTATATATATACCAAATGCAATTCTTAATCCGCATTTTCACTCAAGAAACAACTTTCAAAGCTCTCTCTTCCTTTCCATCTCTCACCCAACACACACACACTTGGAGGTCAAGAAATTCTGAAGTTTCATCTTAATTTTCAGGATCCTTTCCACTCTATCAACTAAGAGATCAAGGTAGGTGCTTGAAAATGTGTGATGGTGGTGATTAATTTTGAATCTCATGCCTTGTTTTGGTAATATCCTTCAATCTTTTTCTTCTTTTAAATTATTGAGATTGTAGTGTTTTTTGAGTGCAATAATTATGAGATCATGCGAAATAAATGATGGAAATTCTGACGCTTGGGATTATGGTTGGACTCGTGCGCTTTACCTTGTTGAAGGAGGATTTTACGTGAATTTGTAGTGATCTTTCTTTGATAATCCTTCAACCTCCACATGAAAAACAAATTTAGTCAAGAAAATTGGGAGAAATCAAATTGTTGAGGAAGTTGATGTTGAACCTGAGACTTAATCCTCATTCATGGCTATGGTTTTACCTGCTTTTGACTTTGATCACTTGTACTTAATAGACTAATTGAAGAATGATTATGTGGTTAATAAGGGACTGGTTGCTTAATTGGTAAAAGTCCTAAAACTGTGCCTTGATCAATCTTTGCATGAACTGTAAATTGGTATTAATTGGTTGAAGTCAAGTGTTAATTAGGTTAATTATTTGGTGGGAAAACAATTCAAATATGTGAAGAATTTAGAAGGTGAAACTTTGATCTTGTATATGGCCTTCAACCATGGACTATAGGGCATGCATTGCTCGGAATGCTTGTAAAATGAGTTGATCAAATTTAGTATTATAACTTATGTGACTCATATAACCTATCTATGATGTTTGATTGGAGATTGTGTGATGAAATTATTGAGTTTTGATATATTTAAGGTGAAATAAGAAAGTGAGAAATCCATGTAATTAAAATTACTTGAGCATAATTAAACCATTAGTGTGAATATTAAAGCTTGCATGACAAAATGATGGCCAATTACACTTTTGTAGTGGACTGTAATGATGTTTAATAGACTTAAATGAAATTACAAAGGGTTTGTAATGGACTAAATGGCCGTACTTAAGCATAAAATCTATGTTTTGAAAAGAAAGAAGAGAATTGAACTTGATTACATAGTTGAAGTTGTTGATATTGTTTTAAGATCGAATTACATCCTTCGTTATTGAAGTTGCATCATCCATGAACATATGAATTGATTGTGATATATATATATATATATATATATATATATATATATATATATGTGTAACGCCCTCCCCAATACGACACGTCAAGTCATATCATTACGTCGTATTAGAGAGGACATTACGCGTACAGACGAATACCGGTAATTGAAAGGTGTTTTAAAAGCAGTTCAAAAGTCCCCAAAATATAGAAAGTCCGGGTATCAGTTTCCAAAAGATATACAATACATTTTCGTTCCCAAAATCTTCGTCTTCCCTTTTTCCCACGCGCACCGCCTCGCCCTAAGCATGGGAAGAGTCTCCGCCGTCTCCCGGACGTCTCCGACTCCTAGCATCATCTACGCACACAAACACAAGACAAACATGAGTCACGTGGACTCAGTAGGAGTGGATGACATATAAGATGCTTAACACATTCACAATTGGGCCCGTTACGAATCAATGTGTTACACGGCGCCAAAACGTACTTATCACATCCGGTCTCGTTTCACACATTTAGGGTTGCAAGCCCTATCGAGACTCATTGGGCCGGGGACTCTAGAGGTGGCTCCTACGGGCTCAAGAGGTGGCTCCCACAATTCGTGTAGCACTTTTCCCCGTATAGCACTTAGCTCCCGTGTTCGACCGATCACATACTTCACAAAGTGTAACACATTGATAGGTAATATTCCATGCATATCCACACACAATAACGTACAAAGAATGTAATGCCATGCTTATTCGTATACTAGGGTATGCACATAATCATATCAGGCACTGCTCACAAGGGGAAATCCATGAACTAGCCCTAAGGATACTCAACGCATCCCAAACAAGTCATACGCTGCGGGAAATCACGAATTCCTCGCATAAACTTTTAAATAACGCTAGACAAGGAAACTCTTACCCATAGGCATACACAACACATCACTTTCCTACCTCAAATCAAGTGGAGCAAAGGATGAAGTGGAGGGTAACTTCCAAGCAATGTCCACGACTCCTAGATCGCCCAAACACCGGGTAGTACCAAGCAAATACCTTCTCCCAGATGAAATTGGCCTCAAAACTCTAAGAGATGTGGTTGGGAGTGATTTCTAGTGTTTGGGAGTGTTAGAGGTCGAAAATGATGGAAATGCCCAAAAAATCGGTTTTAAAGCTTATCCACAAAAGTTGGCCGACTTAGATTTACGGCCGTAAATCCAAACTTACGGCCGTAACTTTAAAAATTACGGCCGTAACCCATACTTCTTACGGCCGTAACACTTCCTCGGCGGCCGCAACTCTGGGCCTGCGGCCCACCGAAACTTGGCCATTTCAAACCTGCAAAATTACGGCCGTAATATCAAAACTTACGGCCGTAAATATCGAACTTACGGCCGTAACAGGTACATGTGCGGCCGTAAATCTCAACCTATCCAATATTACGTTTTCCATGCTCGTTTTCAAGGCCGTAAAGGTTTCTAATACGTCCCGAACCATAAACCACGCGTCATAAACATGTTAATCGCATATGAAGCCCGATTTAACATAATCATATTATCATAATCACATACGAAAACGAACGGGGCATTACAATCTCTGTGTGTGTGTGTAGATTATTTGAAATGCATGAGAGTGCTCCTTACGATATTGCAAGTTGAAAGCACGAATCACATTCATCATTCTTGTACAACCATATTGACGACATGACATGAGCATTCAAGCATTTCAAGCTTGTTTTCAAGATTAGAAGAAAAAAAAGAATGCTCAGCTGGTTGCTTACTTTAGTTAAGAATTAGTTACGTACGTTGAGATCGGATTTGCAGGGCTAGGGCATTGCGATTGCTATTTGTGGTCACAGGGTACCAAGTGCACGATGTTTATGATTGTTATTGACTGTTGCTTGAGCCTTTTTTTTCCCGATCTTGTGGTTGCTTTGGGGATAGGCCACTTATGACTATCCCTGGGGTGGGTCACTACCGTTTTGGTGCCTAGTAAGCAACGTAATGAAAGCATTTGGGCCCTATTGAAATGAAAGAAAGAGATTTATTTTGATAAATTTGCAAATCGTCTATTAGTCACTACATTCATTGCATTTAGACACGACTACACATTTTAAGTTTCATATTGAGTCCTCTGGACTCACTTTGTGTATTTTATGCTTTTCTTTATAGATGCTTCGACGGACATTGCATGAGGTGAGGACATCTATTTGGCATGAGCTCGAGGAAATAGGGTCAAGCTATGTGTGATGGAGATCGTTGTCTAGAGGATCTACGAGGATATACCCAATTTCAAAACCTACATTTGTGCCTTTCTCTTGTTTGAAGCGTATGACTACAACTGTGTGAAGTTCTTCTCTTTCGTGAATTCCATGAAACTAATCCATGGCTTAGGCATTCTGTTGACCACCCACTCTTAACTACTCCTCCCGTTGTCCCTGACTAGACTAGTACTATATATATATATATAGAAATTGACGCAAATGGTCCCAAAAAAAAAAGTATGCTGAGTGTGCATTTGGTCCAAAAAAAAAAAACATTGCTCAAATGGTCCCAAAAAAAACTTTTAGGTGTGCAAATGGTCCATTTGGATGTTTTCCATCAAGTCAAGCAGTTAGTTAACCTAAATTTTGCTATTTTTGCCTTTCTCTGCAAGGGTATTTTGGTCATTTGGATGTTTGGACTCAATGTGCAACTTGGGCAGTTTTTTTCGACCATTTGTGCCAAAATCTCTTTATTTTTTCTATGAGTGTTTATGATACATAATTAATTTGATACTAATTAAATAGTTTTTTATCAAAAAATTTTCAAAACAGTAATATTTGTTCGCATTGACTTCATAACTTTCGAAAAGTTTCTTTAGCGTCATTGACGAGCACATTTTGATTTTAACTTGTATCAATAAAAAGTTTAATTAGAAGTATAATACTTCAAAAAAATATATCAAATAAAAAATTAATAAAATCAAATATTAAAAAATAAAATAAATAAAAAATCAAAGCCCACCCAACCCACCCTTCCCTACCCCGACCCTGGTGGTGGCAGAGAACCACTACTAGCTCATGGTCGTTTTCGAAACCACCACCATGTGGTGGTGGTGGTTTCAAACCCACCAGCTCTTGGTGGTGGTTCGAATTCAAAGCACCAGTAGCAGCTGGTGGTTACCTTTTTTTTTTTTTTTTGGAAACTATCTCCACTCGAAAATCTAAGTCGGAGATAAGAATTTTATTGATATATCAAAACAGAACAAAAGAAAGAGGGGGGCTTACTTGCCTAGACTCACCCCAAAAGGAGTACATAGCCAATCTTTGCCGTAAAAATCAACAAATGAGATTTGTCTAGCACTATACAAAGAAGCTCAATAAATCTGTTGGACATCAGTGGAACACACGAAGTAAACATCCACTAAACACAGAGACAATTCAAGAAGGGGCTTTTTTTTCTAACCTTAGTCTTCTGGTTGAATCTAATACGGTCAAGGAGAAACTCAACTTTGCGAATAACTCTGTCAGCAGACATAGATATCCCTTTGTGATTGGAATTATTCCTTTCCATCTAAAGAAACCATAGCACAAGAAGGGGAGTGACCACGAAAGGACTACCAATCTTAGCTTGAGTTCGAAGAATCCAATGCATGAATAGCATTTTAGGCATTCTAAAAACAGACCATTGGACTTGATGCTTGCTGAAAAAGTAGTACAAACTTGTTTGGCAACAGATCCAGTTATGAAAACATGTTGAGGAGATTCTTCATCGAAACAACATTGGCACTTACTAGGCAATTGAATCTTTAATCGGCTTGAATTAACTGTCTCTATAGGAATCCAATCGCGCCAAAGTCTCCAGGCAAAAAGATCCACCTTCGGGGGAATGGTTTTACTCCAGGTAAACTTCATGATAAGAGAGCTAGGTCTCATAAGGCGAAAAGAGTCAACATAGGTCTGAATATTGAATTGAGCATTATCTGAAAGGAGCCATTGGGGAGGACCAATGCTGCTGTAACTAATATGAGGCGCAACGTGATGTTTGGCACCAACAATTCTCTTCCAAATAGGAAAATCACTGGTAGCTAGTGGTTACCTGAGTAGCTAACCACCAATTGCTGCTGGTGGTTCAAATTCGAACCACCAGCAGCAGTTGTTGGTTTGAATCCAACACCACTAGATCTGGTGGTGGTTCTCAATGGTGGTCAGGGGGTAGGGCGAGGGTGGGGTTGGGTGGGGTGGGTTTTGATTTTTCATTTATTTTATTTTTTATTATTTGATTTTATTAATTTTTTATTCGATATATTTCTTCCAGTATTATATTTCTAACTATAGATACAAGTTAAAATTAAAATATGCACGTCAATGATACTAAAGAAAATTTTCGAAAGTTATGATGTAAATGCGAACAAATGTTACTATATTGAAAATTTTTTGATAAAAACTATTTAATTCAGTATGAAATAAATTAATTCAATTAATTATGTATCATAAACACCCATAGAAAAAAATAAAGGGATTTTGGCGCAGATGGTCCAAAAAAATGAGCGAAGTTGCACATTTACTCCAAACGTTGAAATCACCAAAATACCCTAGCAGAAAAAGACAAATAGAAAAATTTAGGTTGACTGGCAGCTTGACTGGATCGAAAACATCCAAATGGATTATTTACGCACCTAAAAGTTTTTTTGGACCTTTTTATATTTTCGACCAAATGCGCACTCAACACACTTTTTTGGACCATTTGTGCCAATTTCCCCCATATACATATATATATATATATATATATATATATAATGTGTGTGTGTTTGTGTGACTGCGCTAAGTATTATGCTATGCTATATATATATATATATGTATATATGTGGTTGCATGATTGAGCACCTTGGTTTAGCATTATCATACGATGTTTTGGTTGCTAAGATGCGTATATATGTAGTATGGTGATCACTTTTGGTAGCTCCTTTAAGATTTTCTTGCTTTGCAATGACTAGTGGAGATTATAGTTGATGACGGGAAAAGCGGCTGGATGGAAGCTAAGAGGTGGTTTATTTTCGTGTTTAGTATTGTAATGTATGAACTTTTATTGTAATGGATATCGAACTTTGCTTCCTATGGTCATCTATGGATTGTAATATGTTAAGACATGACTTATTCTTCTGTTTATGTTAATTAATGTTGAATAACTCTATGAATCGTGATATTATGGTGTTGTCTGCATACACATTATTTCTCCTCAAAATGCATTTTTCCAACCAAAACCGAATGCTTCCAAAATGTTGCTAGCCGTCACCATGGGGCCACCTATTTGACTAAAGACTGAATTAATTTGGTTGTGTATTCATTCACCTCATATCTACCCACCCACCCACCATCATTCCACTCTCAGATCCACCTACCATTGTCTTCTCTCTTTCCCATCTCTTCAGATCACTCACCATCACCAAGGTGAAAACCTAGGAAAAAAATAAAGAAAAAAAATAAAAAAAGGAAGTATAAAACATATTTCTAACACGGGATCCCCTTCTTTAAGAGCACACGAAGATCCATCTTTTCTTCAATTTCGGACTCTATTTCTTCCCCACCCTCCACTCTCGTAGGGCGTAGCTAGGAGTTGAGAAAGGGAAGAGCTGAACTAAAATTTACATAACAGCCTTCAAATAAAAAGTCATTGAATTGCAAAACAAAAATCCAAATGTTCAATATCTAGATTTGAGCTAAAGAAAGTTGTGCTCGACGATGTTTTACAGCAGCAAATTCATCAATAATAGAATATATATCTATTTTTCTCACAAACTCCCTTTCAATAAAAAAAGTCATACGATCAGCAAGAAACTCATCATCCATTTTGCTACAAATTGCGGTCTTCACATCCTTCATTGCTGAAAATGCTTTCTTAGTTGTTGCTATAGAAACAAGTAATGTCAACACAAGCTGAATTAATCTAGTTATCATCTTTTAATCTTCAGACCTTCTCATTTCAACAAGCTTCTCACATAATTTTGCAAGCGGTACTTGAAATTGAGGATCACAAAGCACATCTTCCCGATAATATTTCAATTCTGCCATCAGAGAATTTATCTATTGGCTTTCAAAATTTGCTGGATAAAACTCCACTGCAAGCTTTTAAATATTATCTGCATTAAATGATTGAAAAGAATTTTTTGGATCCAAAGCAACACTAAGTGTGAGGAGTCGAACTAATGTCTCGTTAAATCTTGAGTTCAACTCCGACAACTGAAAATCTATGGCTTCATTGAAAATCTCAACATGATAATGATGCTCCATAGTGATTTACCTTTGACCACGACCAATGTTGCTCTCTAGGTCGAGTATAGTAATTCCGTAACTTGAGCAAAAATCTTTTATTTCTTGAATCAATTTTTCCCAACCTTGTTCTCTTGACTCTTGAAGAAGAGTTTTCACAGTGGAAACATATTTAATAGCAGCTAGAATGTCAACAGATTCTTTTTGTAAAGCTTGACGAAGAAAATCAGTGATTTGCATAGTTGTTCTCATTAAATGCAATCCAAACACAAAATCAAAGGTCTTGATGTTTTTTGAAGCACCACGAATCATAGCGCGGGCCTTAGGATTTGAAGTGTTTTTAAGAAGATCCTCAAGTACCTTGGAAGTTGCAGCGTACATTTCAATCATACTTTGAACAGATTCGTAATGAGAACTCCAACGAGTTGAACCTGATCGCTGCACATTTGTCATCTGATTAGCCCCTTTTCCAGATTGGCGTTCTCCACTTGCCACCATGTTCTCAATTTCTCTTCTATGAATAGCTTGCAGCTCTGTAATATGCTTAGGAGAAGATTTAACAATGTTTTTGACATTGTCCAATTGAGAAAAAAAGTCCCAAATAGGATCACATTGCTTGGCTGCAGCAACTAATGTCAATTGCAACCTATGAGCAAAACAATGTACATAGTACGCATAAGGACAATCCCTAAGAAATAGCGCTTGCAATCCATTCCATTGACCACGCATATTGTTAGCACCATCATATCATTGACCTCTAATTTTATGAACTTGGAGGTTGTAATGTGCAAGAACATCACTAATCTTTTTTTTTAGTGTCTTTGAAGAAGTTTCCCTAACACCCTTAATCGCAAAGAAGCATTCAATCAAAACACCTGCAACATTCACAAACCTCAAGATACTGGCCGTTTGCTCTTGATGAGAGTCATCGTGTGCTTCGTCAACAAGAAGAGAAAAGCAAGCATCCCCAATTTCTTCACGAACCATGTGACGCACTAGATTGGCAATAATTACCAAAATCTTTTTCTGAATATCTGGAGAAGTGTATTTGGCATTTTTTGATGCATTGCCCAATATAACATTTCGGACATCTATGTTCATTTCTCCAAAAACATCAATCAATTCAATTACATTTCCACGATTTAAAGAATTTTCTGATTCACCATGACCTCTAAAAGCACACCCTTGCAATGCTACCCATCGAACACTCATAATTGTAGTGTTTAGTCTTAATCGATTTTTCATAACTTCCTCTTTATTTGTTCTATGAATAACTGTATCAATATGTTGAGCTGGCCTCATTAAAGCTTGAGCACTTGTAACACACTTATTATGAGGTGATGCGGATGAAGAACCAACATGACAAAGAAATACACAATCTTTTCCTGGTTAGCTCTCTTCCAATTGTCAAATCTAGTAGTTACTAATGCTAAAAGAGAAGGTGCATGTCCACTATTTCCAAAGAGAAAGCAGGGAAACCAATAAGCCTTATGTGTCGAAGGTGAATACTCTAACCAAGAAAATTGAATAAACCAATTATACTGAAAATGACATGTTTTGTCTTTATATATTCTTGGTTGATATTTTCAAAGTTTAGGTTGATAAGGTCATGCTATCAAATATGCACGTCTAATCTCATCTCTTTTATCAAGAGGCCATTCACATACATTCTTTCTTTTTCCTGGATCTCTTTCAATTTCACCACAAGATGGAATAGGGAGAGTTTCACCTGGAGAAGCTATTTCCACTGGAGGAGTTTGTTGATTTTCAATTGGAGACGGAGTTTCTTGCAAAACTTCATTTAGTACATTTCTTGTTGATTTGAAGAATGAATGCAATGTTGTTCTTCCTTTCTTCATTGGATGTTGTTGTCCGGCCATCGTAATATCTATAAATCAATCCCACAAAATTAATTAACACATAGAACACTATCCCATATATTATTTAATTGGCAAGCATAGAAAAATCACAAACAAGAAAACAATCAAACAAAATTTAAACACCAATCATAATAGCAACAGTAAAGAATAATCCCAAATGATTCAATCATTCTAATATCCAAGTTCCAATGATTAATACTTTGTTCATAAATTAAGATAAATCCAAAAAAATTAAATTCTCAAATCCCAAATAGAATTGTAAGAGTACAAGTTAGAGTTTAATATTTTTACCTCACAAAAAGACTAATAGGCAATCTTTTCCTCTTTGGAGCTTGAGGGAAAGCAACAAAAATACAAAATGCCAAATCCAATGTTGAGATCTACACAAGTCACTATCAAGAGCTCTAATTACCAAAAATTTGAATAATCTCTCCTCCATCCTCATCTTGTCATCTTGGTAACCAATTTGCCAATTTCCACAAGCTTCCTTTTGAAACAAATTATAACTCAACAGTGACATATGCAAACCAAATTAAGAAAATGAAAGTTCTACCTTCTTCCTCGTGCTTCCTGCCTTAACATTACATGAGCAATGGGTCCATAGAAAAAACACTAATTCAATTCAATTATTTCTTATAAATATGAAATACTAAATATTTATCCTTTCTATTTTCGAATTAGAGCATTAAAATATGGAAATTTAAAATTATTGAAGATAATGGGAAATACTAGATACAAAGATTTACAAATTACAACTCACCACAAGATTAAAAGATGAATAGTTGAAGATTATTGGCTTGCCCAACAAATTCGGCGCTCGATTCAATGTCAAATAGCCAAACGCCTCACCGGTGACCGGCCAAACCCTATGCGCAATGATGAACAGTCGCACACAAAGAGAGGCAGAGAACGAGTTATTCTAGGAGTGGAGGATATTGGATACGCAAGCTTTGTTTTGTCCATTCCTATTTCCTCCACTAGGCCTGCTCTTCAATGCGATGGGCCGGCTCAAGCCTTTTTATTTTCTAAGCCAACAACATTCCTATTTCCTCCACTAGGCCTGCTTTTCAATGCATTGGGCCTGCTCAAGCCTTTCTTGGCAATAAGAAAGTTGGACTAGATTTAGGGTGGGCCAAGGCCCAACTTGTCCCACCCCTGGCTCCCCTGCACTCTCATCTTCCATTACTAGTTCGTTCCTCATCCTTCCCTCAGAGACGGCTACTGCTAGATCTCTCCTTCCTCCAAGTGACTCACCGTGAAACATTCAATACGCAAAGTAGAGTGATCCAAGAAGATGCTGAACCTATTTTTTTCCTCAGTATCGAGCAACAACTAAAGTCGATCCCTCATAGCAGCAAAACATGCAGTCTGAAACTCGATAAGAAGAATGGCAAACAACGATTCAAAACGGCTGCGTGTTAGTGTCCCAAAATTATAGCTCGAAACGAGAAGTAGATGAACACAATCTGTGCTTTTCGTTGACATAAATCGTAGCTCCAACGATAAGGTTCAATACTCTTTCATGCCTTCGAATTTCTCTCTCTCTCTTTTTATTTTTTTTATTTTTTATAATCTCTAGTGTGTAACATATGGAATCAGAGCTTGGCATGTAAGTGTAGCGGATTCTTTGAATTATTTGGAGGGAATTCGACACTTTGTAGGTACATAAATACAAGAAGGATAAACACATGAAGCATAACCTGATTAAGCTCCAAAATCAACTCCTTAATTTTTCGATTCCATCGTTTTTAGGAAACACTTCAATTGGAAAATCTCACCAAACACCTTTTTTTATTTCTATAGATACGAGTACACAATTGACATTGGGGGACACCCATTGGGTGGCCTTTTTTTTTTTAATGAAAACCCCACCTGTAAAAAAAGGGGTGGCGGTTCTCTCCAAAATCTGCCACCCAAACTGTAAAAGAAAAAAAAAAGCTAAAGGTGGAGGTTGTAACGTAAAAACCGCTAGCATAGAAGAAAAACGGGTGGCAGTTGTCTTTACAATCACCACCCTTAATTTTATATATATATATATATATATAGAGCAACGAGTGGTGGTTTCTCTAAGAGACCGCCAACCTAAATTGCAACTAAAACAACCAGAACTATCTCCATGGTCAATTCAGTTGCGATATTTCGACGAAAAGTCCAAAAAGCAGCCAAATTTCAATGAAGTTGTGAGTTGGACCCACAATTGAAGCAAGGTACTATTCCTCTACCTATTTGTCACAATTTTGTGTATTTTTAGATTAGAATTTAACATCCCAAATTCTAGGTATTTGCTTTGAAATCAGATTTGGGGGAATTTCTGGGTTTGTTAAAGCTACGTTTGAAGAAAGCTTGTATTCCTCTATCAATTGGTGACAATTTTTCATATTTTTGAGGTTAGAAAATACCAATTCCCACATTCTATATTTTTTTGGTGTAAATATTAATTTTTTTGGATGTTTTAATATATGTATATGTATGTGCGTTGTGATATATATATATATGTGGGATTTAATTTGTGAGATAGATATATATATATATATATGGGATTTATATCTATTATTTTTTAATAGTGTTATTTTAGTTAGATTATATATGTGGAATTTAATTTGTGAGATAGATATATATATATATGTATATATATATGGTATTTATATCTATTATTTTTTAATAGTATTATTTTAGTTAGATTAGTTAGTATTAATTAAAAAAGTAAAAAGGAATTTTTGATGAATTAAAGGTATAATTTTTTATGAATTGTAAATAATTTAAAAGACCAATTAAAAACTTAATAGTTAATATAATTATTAAAATAGATACTTCATGAAATAATATTAACTTTAATTTTTTGATATGTTCGTAATTTAGTTTTCTGCACATGATAAACTAATGCATACAATATTTATAGATTATGTTGAACTATATTTCAATGTGTAATAACTGAATAAATATTACTTCAATATAAATATAATTTATTAAAAATATAGTTTGGGAATAATAATTCAATAAAATAAATTAGTTTGGAAAGAAATTTATATAAATATACTTTTATTTATTAAATAAGTATTACTTTTTGGTATGTCCCTAATTTAGTCTTCTAGATATGCTAAACTAATGCATACAATATTTTATCAATTATGTTGAACTATATGTGAATATGTAATAAATGAACAAATATTACTTTTATGTACATATAATTTATTAAAAAAGCACTTTGGGAATAATATTTCAATAAAATAAATTAGTTTGGAAATAAATTTATATAAATATAATTTATTTATTAAATAAATATTACTTTTTGGTATGTCCCTAGTTTAGTGTTCTATATATGATAAATTAATGTATACAATATTTATAAATTATGTCGAACTATATATATGTAATAAATCAATAAATATTACTTTTATATACATATAACTTATTAAAATAGTAGTTTGGGAATAATATTTCAATAAAATAAATTACTTTGAAAATAAATTTGTATAAATATTATTTATTTATTAAATAAATATTACTTTTTGGAATGTCCTTAATTTAGTCTTCTACATATGATAAACTAATGCATACAATATTTATAAATTATGTTGAACTATATTTCGATAGATAATAAATAAATAAATAAATATTACTTTTATATAAATATAATTTATTAAAAAAGTAGTTTGGGAATAATTAATATTTCAATAAAATTAATAACAATTTCGTAGTCATTTGATGAATTAGCTTGGGAATAAAACTATTTAATATCATTTTAATATAGTCATTTTGATAGTTTTGTGGTGTAAATAAATGAAATTGTTGAATTATTTCTCTATTCTTTCTTTACAACTGATTTTATTAATTGTACTTCACTGCACTTGGCTTGCATGAATTTAGCCTAGAAAACTATTTGAAGATAATCTTGTATGTCGTTAACTGTGCTTTTATTATTGCGCAGTTTGAGATGCACAAGATTATCTTTGAATTCTCTAAGTGGAGAGTTTATCATCAATCTGTGTAAATTGAATAGTGTTAAATTTAATTTTTTGTGTGGATGGTTATGTATTTATGTTCATTTCAGTAGTATCCTAATTTGTTTTCCAGGTGTCGATTACGTTTTACGTGAATTGCACATTTAGGAGAACTAAAGGGAGATGCCGCCGAAATTTGTAGTAAAATGCTATGCCGGTTGTACAAAAAAAATAACACAGTTTGATATTACGTAGAGATGACGAATTGTAGCACCCATCTTAAATTTTGCCGTTAATATTAAATGGAGTGAAATTTTATAATAAATTACGTGAAACTTTATTGTTTCGTTCGTAATAAATAATTTTAATATTTGAGATGTTGACCTTGTTTTGTAGTGGAAGGACTTGGAGGTTGTCATGGTCAAAGTGCCATTCATAATTTTTAGATTTTCTTTTATGTGCCAATTCGAACGTTAAATTTCACAAAATTGAGTTTAAGTATTATGTTGTTACATTTTTCTTTAATTTATTTGCAATTTAGATCATTTCCGTGTTTGCTCATGATTTAACAAAAGAAAATTAATAATAAACTAGAATTGGATATTCTAATTATGAGTCCAATTTATTTGAGCCTATTCTTGAACTCAAAATCAAAAAAAAAAAATCCAAATAATTCATCCATTATTATTAGCCCAAAATAAATTGTCTTATTGGACCCAAAGACACCTAAGAAAGGGGAAGGGAGCCCAATTTGCATTGATATAATAAAACCCCAATAAGAATGACCCAAACCTACTTCATTGGTCATGTACGTCTCTCACCCTTCCCTATTATGTCTCGTTTATCTCTTGTGTCCTCCCCTCATTCACCGCGTGGCAACCTATCGTGAGGAAGAAAAAAAGGGTCTTCGGCACATTGGCGCTGTGACAACCAAGGCTCCCCCCCTCACAAACTTATAAAAGAAAGAGAGCCAAGGACCTTAGGCAAGGAAACCTTACTTAATTATGTGTCAGATGAAATTGGTAAGGTAAGTAAGTGCGTTTTATGGCCATTTTCAGAGATGTATGCTCTTATCGCTGCTTATTTTATGTTGTATAAGCACTGTACATTCTAAGTAATGATCAAACATGCATAAACATTGTGCCATTGCATCCATGAGCACATTTGGTCAATTATTTGGAAGAACAATGATTTGGTTGGAAAGTGCAAGTTCATTAAAGGAAAGTTATCTCAAGTTTTGGAATGAATGGGTGTACCTCAAAGCCATGAAAGGGGTGAGCGGGAAATCGGGCGCTGGGGAGGGCGTACCTACCCGAAAGGAAAGTGAAAGTAATGTGAAAATGAAAGTGAAAGTAAATAAATGTTTTACTGCTTTGCAGTACCTACCAGTAGAATATTTCTGATTCCAACTAAGAATGGCCCACCGCGTCTAATTGGCTAGAGGATACACCAAGTGAGCTCGCGACTGAAAGAAAATAGTTTGAAAAATGAAATGGAAAAGCCAATATAAATGGGCACGCATAAGTCTAAGTTTTAAGTAATACATCTCATTCACATGCATCACTTGCATAAAAGTTTACTTGTTAAGCTTTAGCTCACTCTTTCAATTTCCCCATATTTCAGGTGATGAGAATTGATGCATTGAGGAGATCGGTTGGAGGCAAGCTTAGCCAATACTCCCGTCATTGCTCTTGATTCTTTGGAATAAGAGATTGGTTTAAATTACTTAGTTGCTATTCTTTCGTTGCTTAATTCTTTTAGATGTTGATTTAGTCTTTTGGGGATATTTATATATGGTTTTAAAGAAGTTCTGTTACTTATTCAATGGTATTGAAGGTTGGTTATTTCCTTAAAATAGTATTTGGCTTACATGAATGGATGATGGTTGTTGGTTCTAGATATCGTGATGTGGATGTGCATATTTGATTGCTATGTTAGTGTGGAATTCTCGTACAGGTTGGTTAAGTCCGATTTATAGGGGGTACTCTGCCGAAACTTCTATACCATTTTATTTAAAATAAAAAGATATTTTCGAAAATTTATTTACCTTTCCGTATTTTAATTTAAAATAAAAGTTGACACAAATTAAAGAAAAAAAAACTCTATTTACTTTATTTTCGCATTTAATGTGTAAGAAATGGTAACGCGTCCAAGATTGAGAATCATTGACTTGGGGTGTTACACGAATGGTTTATTTATGTCCCTACCCATTTGATTAGATACGGATTCATAATGCAGATTTAGAACATCTGCATTGCACGCTTAATTATAGAAAAATAATGAGATGACTATCTTTTATGATGTAGTTACACAGTTAGTATTAAGGAAAAATAACTCTATAGGTTGTTGAAAATGGATCGGAGTTGGATGTACGGGAATCCTACTTCTTTCGAATATGTAAAAGGAGTTAGAGTTTTTGAAATGTACGTGAGAGGATAAAATGAAGTGTAAGAAGGATAAGATTGTATGTCCTGGTTCAGTTTGCAATAATACAATTAGTTTTAACACTGTTGCGGATGTGAGAAACCATCTATTTAAAAACAGATTTAAGATGGGTAACACACGTAGGTTTTGGCATGGTGAGCAAATAATGTCTAGTATGAACAGCAGTGGGAATGGAGGTGGACATAAACATTTGTTGGGCAGTGACAGCGATGGTCACGCGGAAAATGTAGAAATGAATGTGGACCATGATCGATTGGATGAAATGTTGCGTGATGTGCAAGATGACTTCGTTGACAAGCCCCATGAGTTCGATACATAGTTCGCCGATTCTGAAAAGCCTTTGTATCCTGGTTGTGTAAAATAGAAAATATTATCAGCTATGTTCAATTTGTTAAATTTGAAAGTGAAGAGTGCGTGGAGTGATCGAAGTTTCACAGCAATATTGGAGCTTTTAGTAGATATGCTTCCGGATGATAACAAATTGCCTAGCTTGACGTATAAGGCAAAGAAGATGTTATGCCTTTGGGTATGGAGATTGAGAAGATAGACGTTTGTCCGAATGATTCTGTATTGTATCGGAAGGAGTACAGTGAGTTGCACGTGACTGAAGTGTAGGTTATCGAGGTGTAAGAGAAAAAACATTAACAGTAATGGCGCGTGTAAGAATGGTTCTCCAGCGAGTGTGTTATGGTATTTTCCCATGATTTCAAGGTTTACGCAATTGTTTGCGAATGCAGACGACGCAATAAAATTATTGTGGCATGCAGAAGGGATGAAAACAGATGGTAAACTAAGACATCTAGCTGATTCCCTTAAATGGTGCAATTTTAAAAGGAGATTTCGTGATTTCAGAGACGAAGATAGGAATCTCCGACTCGAATTATGTACAGATTGAATGAATTCTCATGGCGACATGAGCAGTTGACATAGCACTTGGCTGATGCTTCTGGTGATCTATAATATCCCCCTGGCTGTCTATGAAGCGCAAATACATATGATGTCATTGCTAATCTCAGGTCCGAAATAGCCGGAAAATGACATCGATGTGTACTTAGCCCCACTATTTGATGATCTAAGAATATTGTGAGATGAGGTTGTGGATGTGTTTGATGCTAATTGTAGGGAGAATTTTAATTTACATGCAATTCTATTTTCCACCATAAATGATTTCCTTACTTTTGGTAACTTGCCGGGTTGCATGATTAAGGGTGGTAAGGCATGCCCCGTGTGCGAAGATGCAACTTTTAGCTTATATTTGAATAATTGCAAGAAAAATTTGTACATGGATCATCAGGCCTTTCTTCCTAAAAATCATAGATATCGAAAAAATAAATAGGATTTCAATGGGAAAATCGAGAACTAAGTCGCACGATTGCCGCTGTCTAGAGAAGAGGTTTTTGAACGGGTTAAAGATATTTCAGGTCAGTTTGGTAAGACTTTTAAGCTGACTAAAAAGAGTGTATGGAAGAAAAGATCGATCTTCTGGGATTTGCCGTACTGGAAGTATTTAGAGGTGAGACATTGCATTGATTTCATGCACGTACAGAAGAATGTTTGCGATAGTATCATCGAGACGTTGCTAAACATTCCAGAAAGGGCGAAAGATTCTATCAGGGCTAGAAAAGACATGGTGGAATCGGGAATACGGCCGGAGTTAACACCTATTGAAGAGTTGGGGAGGCTCCCATTCCTACCGACGACTTGCTACACCCTATCTAAAAGAGAAAAACAAAAATTTTGTGAATGTTTGAGAGGCATGAAGGTTCCATCCCGTTATTCATCAAACATCAGACGGTTTGTGTCAATGAAGGATTTGAAGTTGGTCAGGATGAAGTCTCACGGTTCTCATGTTAAGATGCAGCAGCTTTTGCTGATTGCTATTCGAGGCATACTGTAAGAAGATGTCAGTCGTGTAATTACACAACTCTGCTTTTTCTTCAATGCAATATTCAGTAAGGTTATTATTCCGGACGAGTTAGATAGATTGCAGATAAACATTGTTGTAACCCTCTGTCAGGTTGAAATATATTTTCCACCATCTTTTTTTGATGTTATGGTGCATTTGGTTATGCGCTTGGTTTGATAAATTAAGTAGTTAGGCCCGACGTTCTTCCACAATATGTATTCATTCAAACAGTTCATGGGTATCCTAAAGGGACATTTGAGAAATCGATTAGATCCGAAGCCAGTATTGTAGAAGGTTATGTTGCTAAATAAGTCATTGAGTTTTGTACTGATTGCCAAGCAAAAGTCGAAGCCATTGGTATTCCTATATCTCGACATAAGGGAAGCCTCGAAGGTAAAGGTATTGTTGGACGCAAGTCGATTGATCCCAGTGCTGAAGACCTAGCCAAAGCTCATTTTCTCGTGTTGCATCATCTTGCCACGGTTCAACCATACTTCGATGAGCATATGGTAGTTTTAAAGGTAGAGAATCCTTCAAAATGGGAGAAGTGGCTGTTACAGAACATAATCATTGTTTCGCAAAATGGTTCAAAAATAAAGTAATGAACCAATTGACGTATATACCGGAAATGATTATAGGAACGATCAAGTGGTTGGCTTATCGGCACGCGTCGCGTGTTACCTCTTACCAGGGATATGACATTAACGAGTACACATTTTACACAAAAGGTCAAGGTGATAAAAGCAGGATGCAGAACAGTGGAGTCACACAGGTTGCATTATCCACTATAATAGTAGCGACACATACTACGGTGTGATTTGAGAAATTTGGGAACTTGATTACAAGATGTTCCAGATGTGTGTATTTAGATGCAAATGGGTGGACAACACACGGGGTGTATCGAAAGATAAATTGGGTTTCACTAGGGTGGATTTTTCACGGGTTGTAAGTCGTAATGACCCCGTTTGTACTTGTACACAGGCTAAATAATGTTTTATGTTACTGATCCGGACAACGCAAAGTGGTCAGTTGTTTTCCAAGGAAAGAGACGCATTGTTGCCATCGGTGATGTGGTTGATAAAGATGAATATGTCCACTGGGATGAAAGGCCTCCATTTTCAACTGAACAACCTCTATTAGATCTACAAGAGCGAAACACTAGAACAAATTACCTGTGTTCAGACCATCAAGAAGGAGAGCATGTGGAATGATAGGCCGGATTACTATTTTGTAAGCTCAGTTTTATTCCATTACTATTTGTTAGTAATTTAAATTCATTTGCATGCCATATCTTATCTTCGTTGCTAACGGTTGGAATATTTTTCATTTGTATTTACTGTAGGTTCTTATTTACTATAGTCGTTGTTATAAGTATTGTTAAATGTGTAGGGGCGTGCTAGAAGGACGCAAACATGTCGGACTCTTTATCACGATCAGGCTTACCGTGTGCTGATAGTAGCACCGGATGAAGTGGAGGGCTACCGATAATGTCGAAGTGGAAGGGAAAGAACATTTAGTTGATGAATGATGATTTCGATGATCTGCTCCCGCCGAAGGGCCCGCATAGTACAAGGTTTAAACATTATATTGGAGTAGTTGCGCGCTCCAAGGTAAATATACATTACAGTGACTGGAGACTTGTGGAATACGACCTGATGGATACCATTTGGGAAGATAGTAAGGTAATAAACATATGAATTGCAATTGTGGAATTAATTGACACCACCTTTCTTAATACTAAGGTTAAGATACGCTTTTGTTTAATACTGCAGACAACGTCCAATTTGAAGGATGACGAACTTAAAAAGAAGATTCTATCACAAACTGGATTATGAATGAGAAATTTTAAAAATAAACTTGTAAACAAGTGGATTCGCGTAGAGAAACGGAGAACAGACACCCCATTGGACATGTATAACTTCATTACTATAGAAGTTTGGGAGGAATTCAAACAAACAGCCACGAGTAAAAAATTTTAGGTATACTTTGGTGATTACAATTAAATATGCAATCATTCTATTTATTTGTTCTCTAAAATTAAATTTGGATACGGGGTGCGTGACTGTCGTACCCACTGTATTGATCACCCCAATTGCATGTTATTAATTTCTCAAAGGACATTAATGAGATGGCAAAGCAGAGCCAGTCACATAATAAGTACCTCATCATATAGGAATCGCAGGTTATGTATAGATGAAGGAGGTATGGCACAGAATGACCCTCTAGGGCACCTATCATCTTCCGAGTCTGTACTCGAACACATTTTGGATACTGATAGGTCCTGGGATTATTTACGAGCAAGAGCACAAGTCACCCTAATGGAACTTTGATATATCCCCATGATATTAAAGAGGTTTACGACAAGATTGTGAGTATTGCTTTCCAAATGTGCATATTTTCGATAAATTAACCAATGATGACTACTAACACTTAATTTTCATTTGATTGGAACAAGTAGATAAGTCTCAAGAAGTTGATAAGGGGACATTCGTCCCGAACCGGCATAACGACATACTTTCAACTGCCCTAGGGAAAGTTGATTATCTGAGTCAGCCAAGGACTTTTCATGGATATGCAGGGGGTAAGGGCAGTTTTTGGAGAACCGTCTGAACAATCCAAGAAACCCACTTCAGACCGGGATGACTTAGATAATCGGGTAGCATGGGAGGTCCAAAGTCAACTGAATGATGAATTTGATAATAGGAAAGTTGTTGAAAACCTCATTCGACTAGGCATCCAAATGTTTGCTGAGTTGGGAGCAATGACACCAAATACTAGACCTACGAGTAATAAAAGTGCTAGTCATGTCTCGGTTGCACCAGATCCATTCATGGCTATTACGGTATTTGAAAAAAATTTTAATTTCTTTTAAAATATTGGTAATAATTGCAATATTTTACTTAATTATAAAATATTATTAATAATAAGCTTTACAATTATTCCCAGGAGCCAACATTAATTGTTGCTCGATAAATTTTTTGACCGACAAGAAATTACTAATTGTATATTGTCCATACTATATGAAGGTCAGATACAACAGTACCTCAAGGGACTTGCTATCCTATTACAATAGACATTGTTGTGCATGGTTGCAAACTCATAGAAGGAAATATCAAGGTACGGATTGATATGGTTTATGAGCAATGTCGCGAGTTGCCTCTTTCTAAGCCAGTTCGAGACGACGTAGTTAAGATAGGGGATGCCATGGGAAGTTTTGTTCAGTGGCCTAAAGACCTGGTTCGCTTAGAAAATGTAAATTGTGGATAATTTGGTAATATCTTTTACTTTCTTTTTTTTTGAAAGTATGTAATAACTTTTATAATTTTTAATACTATAGAATTATTTAATGTGCCGGTTGTAATGACTACTTTACCATTGTAGGATACTACTGCACGTAATAAGAATAATCGAGTCAGTAAACAGAAGTGGCCTCAAAGTTTTGCTATGTCAACAACTGGACAATGCAATGTTGTTGAGGAGGCAACATACCAGAGTCTTCCTAGCTCTTGCAAGCTATTGGTAGATTTGATCAATATGATGTCTATTGGTAATGACTCGTTGGTGCTCCCACTCGACGATTTGTTTCCTGGATCATCCGATACCGAAGTTTTTGTTATTGCTGCTGACGTCGTCGAATTGACGACAATTGGATGGTTGAATGCTCCTATTTTGGAAGTATTTCAAATGTGAGACTTTAATTCCATTTCAAAATTAGTAGATTTTTTTTAATTTTCAGTGACCAATACATATTCTTCGTATATTGTTTTGAAGGTACATTCATCGGAATTGCAAGCTATATGAAAATACCATTCGGCTCTATGAATCCGACTCGAATATTGGCAGCTATGATTAGATCTCAACATCGGCAGAGGCACTGGGCAGTTTGAAGGACAAGAAATACATTTTGGCCCCATACCACCAAGAGTAAGATCTCTCATACTTTAATACACATTCAATGTTAGTTCGAAAATTATACATATGTTATTGGAAAAGCTAACTATCTCGTTTGTTAGTCATCACTGGTTATTGCTTGTTATCGAGCTCTCTGCCAATATGGTGTACGTACTGGATTCATTGGCTAATCAGGAGAGAATTTTGGAGCTCAAATCGCTCACATGCCTGTAAGCGAATATCCAATGACTTTCACTTCGTTTATTGGTTTTTGTGTGATAAGTTGGAGTTTATATAATTTCTTATATATTAATATTGCTTATATAATTTTAATTTTTAGGGCTTTTAGAGTGATGCGGGACGAAATGGGTATATAGAGATGCAGTGTTGAATGGAAATATCCTCCTGTAGGTATATACACAAATTTTAACAACAATAGTTTTTTTTTCATAATTTGGTTCCTTTTTGATACGATATATGGATTTCTTTCAAAATTGATTTTTTTTTATTATTTTTTTTTATTTTTTTTACGTACAAATTTTTGTGTGCGCCATGAAGAATATGGATGGCATAATGATAGACTATGGTCAAGGCCATGAACTAAAAACGGTGTGTTTATTATTGTGAAATGTAGATTATTAATTTAAGCATTCAGTACTTTATCGAAAATGTATATAATTGATTATCTTTCATTTCACTCGCAGGGTAATGAAGTTGAAGAGTATTCTCAGAAGGACATCAATTTGGAACGAGAACTTTGGGTTGAATTCTTTCGAGAGGTTATGAAATGATCATTTACACGTTTAAATTCCTTTTAATTTTGGTTTCATTATGTTTTTGTGCATTGAACTTCATGGGAACTCTTGTGCTTGTGGTCATGTATATATAGCCATGAACTTGATTTGGAGTTGTGTGTAAAGCTGCATTGGAGTTGTACATGTGTTTCATTAGATAGTTTTACTTTGTTAACTAGTTGGAGTTGCGGCTTGCATTCTTTGCGTTGTATATATCGGAATCTTGCAATTCAATGTTTTATATTTGCTTTAGTTGGTATTGGCCTTTAGTTGTGGCAGTTTTTGAGTTGTATGAAGTGTAATTGCAGAAAAATATAATGTAATTGCATGTGTTGCAGGTTTTTTAAGTTGTATTACAGTTTTTTACAATAGGTAATGGCAGGAAAAATTTTTTATAAGGGGTGGTGGTTGTACTAATAAAACTGCTACCTACATATTTATTAAAATAAAAAATATTTAAAAATATATAACAAGTGGCGGTTCTTCACATGGAAACCGCCACCCAAAGTTTTAAAAATAATTAAAAAAAGGAATAACGAGTGGCAGTTCTCCACGTGGAAACTGCCACCCAAAGTTTTAAAGATTAGAAAAAAGGAATAACGGGTGGCGGTTCTACACATCAAAACCAGCACCCGAAGTTTTAAAAATTAAAAAAGAAAAAAGAAAACGGGTGGCATTTTTCTGCCGCTACCCAAAAGGTGATATTGGGTGTTGCATCTTTGGGTGGCGGTCAACGAGCCACCAACTGAACTCCAAAACAACTGCCACTCTTTAGCTAATTTGTGCTAGTGATAAATTTTTTTCCAGTAAAATGACCAAAAAAACTACTCAGTTGAAAACCAAAAGCTCGTTTTCCATTCAAAATGAGCCAATTTTATCCAACATTTAACATTTGTGATTTATCATTTTTAAAATTTTCGATAATTTATTTCATTGTTGTGATTTTTTGTTATATGCCACTTCCTACAAATTCGCAAAGACTATGGGACTGAGAACGACTGATGAAATTTTGTTGCTTGAAGAACCAATTTTATACATGTACATGCTAACATGTCATGTTGTAAGGGTTAAACCTGTATTTTTCTGTATGCAAACCAGTTGAGCCTTTTATTTTCATTAAGCACCTACTATACGAAGGGAAGATCAATAGATAGCATAACTTTTTGTAGATGTTCTACCTGCTTCTCCGTTGTGATAAAGAGGTCGATAGTATTTTCACATACCGTTAACACTAATAGAAATGTTGACATTCGTAAATGTCATAACCGTTTTTCCGTACATGGAATTACTGGAATTTCTTGTGCATCGAAATAGAAGCTGCATTTTATTTAGTACTACATAGTTGCTGTGAAAATCAATTTCGCATTGCATCGTTCTCGAACCAAATTGTTGCTTTTGTATTGCATTGGTCATTCCTTCTTCATGCCTTGATTTGTATCGGTTTCGTAGGCCTTCAATGGGAGTGAAAAATATTGATATGTGTCTACATTACTGCTCCGGTACCCACGAAAGTAAGAATTGTACTACCAAGGTTACTTGCCCTGAATGCAAGACTTGGTGGCGGCAGTGTTTCTCGGTTGAGAAAGAAAAAAGGTCGATGTCTCGCTTAAAGTCTACGAGTTCACGTTTCACAAGATATAATGACCGTGTTATATAATGGGTAATCTAAATAATATTTTCTTGTATGGGAGCTTTGAGTAATTTCTACGTGAGCTTACATGTACTAACTACTGTATTATGGTGTAATCTAAATGAATATTTTCTTATGTTGGAGGTTTCAGCGAATTAAGTGTAGGAAATAGAAATAAAAAAAAAAACAATGCAAAAGGGATTGTGCTGTGAAGAAAAATCAGATCTTTATTCAGAAAGGCTTGATAAATAAACTAGCTACAACCCCTATTTATAAGTAGAATAGATACTTCATCCTAACTTGCTCCTAAATCAACTCAACTAGTTGAAGCAGTTCCTAAAAAGGTGGACTACCAAGTCAAAAGACTTATCCAAACAAAAAAAAGAGGAACAAGAATATGTTACAAGACTTATTCAAATAAACAAATAAAACTAGTTTGGGTTTATGCTAAACTCCAATATCCCTACTTAAACACAAACTAGTATGGCTAAATACTCCAAGCTTCTCCTTCAACCTGTAGAAGACTTCAGCTTTCAGTGACTTAGTGAGAATGTCAGCAATCTGCTCTTCTGACTTACAAAACTCCAGGGCTATTTCATTCTCTGCCACTAGATCTCGAATATAGTGACATTTGATTCCTATATGTTTGCTTCTTCCGTGAAATACCGGGTTTTTGCTTAGAGCTATGGCTGGCTTGTTGTCATAGTAAATCTTACTAGCCTGAAACTGTTGCTGGTTCATTTCCTCGAGCAAACGCCGCAACCAAACTGCTTGACAAGCACAAGAGGCAGCGGCCATGTACTCCGCTTCTGCAGTGGAAAGTGCAACCACCTGTTGTTTTTTCAAGGACCAAGATATAACTCCTAAACCCATGTGGAAGACAAAGCCAAAAGTGCTTTTCCTATCTTCTCGATCACCAGCCCAATCACTGTCGGTGTAACCAACAAGCGCATTATTGTCAGTAGACGCATAAAAGATACCATGGGTTCTAGTACCTTTAATGTATCGCAAAATCCGTTTTGCAGCTTGTAAGTGAGACTACCTTGGTGTTTCCATAAACCGACTGATAACTCCAACGCCAAAAGTGATGTCCCGTCTAGTAGACGTTGAGTATCGCAGGAAACCTACTAGATTCCGATAATAAGTGGGATTAACAAGGTCACCACCATTTCCAGACTCTCCAAATTCAAGCGTGCTTCAATTGGGGTCTTGATAGGATTACATGACTCCATCTTAAATCGCTTCAAGACATTTGAGGCATATTTATTTTGTGAAATAAAGATGCCCTCACTAAATTGTAAAACTTCCAACCCAAGAAAGTAGGACATAAGCCCCATGCCAGTCATATCAAAAGTGCTAGTCATAGCAGCCCTGAAGTCAACAAACATGGCTGGAGCATTTCCTGTGAATATTAAGTCATCGACATACAAACAGACAATAAATATATCACCATGGGCGTTAGTTTTGATATATAATGTGGGCTCATAAGGACACTTAATGAAACCATTTTCCTGGAAATAAGAGTCAATACGTGAGTACCACGCCCTCGGTGCTTGTTTCAACCCATATAAAGCTTTCTTTAACTTGAAAACTTTATCTTCTTGACCTGTTTTCACATAACCCATCTAGTTGATCAACATAAACCTCTTCCCGAAGTAAGCCATTCAAAAATGCAGACTTTACATCCATTTGATGTAATTGCCACTTCTTTTGCGCAGCCAGAGCAATCACCATACAAATAGTGTCGAGTCTCGCAACTGGAGCAAAGACTTCATAATAATCAATGCCTGGTTTTTTCTTGTAACCTTTCACAACCAACCGAGCTTTCAAATGATCGACTGCGCCATTAGGTTTGTACTTAGTTTTGTACACCCATTTGACAGCGATAAATTTTTTTCCCTCCGAAAGAGTAGTGAGTTCCCAAGTGTCATTTTTTTCTATGGAACGAATTTCTTCATCCATAGCTTGAACCCCATCATCGGTTTGGGCGGCTTCTTCAAAGGTGAGAGGGTCACAATCTGCAAACAATGCAAAGTTTACAAGTTCCTCATCAGAAATTTAAGTATTATCGGTTAAAACATAATCGTGTAAGCGAGCTGGCACGACACGAGTATGTCTTGAGGTTCGGGACCCTTCAACATGGGTTGCAATTGAGCCGAATGAAACTGTATTGCTAGGAATTTGATGTGTTTCAGCTAGTTCTGTTGCTGTGTTATGCAAAGCTTCACCAAAATTCGGTTCGACATCCTCAAATTGTCCGTACACATTAATCCCAGATTGGTGCGTTTCTTGAGATGTTCAATTCCAAGCTTCATTTTCAATAAATTCCACATCCCTACTCACAATAGCTTCTCTTGTTTTTTGGTCGAACAATCTATATCCTTTAGTTTTATCACTATAACCAATGAAAATACATTTTTCACCTTTGTCATCAAGCTTTTTTCGTTTCTCAGCAGGTACATGGGCATATGCGACACCCAAACACACGAAGAGCTTCGACATTTGGCTTAAAACCACTCCATGCCTCCTCCGTTGTCATGTCACGAACACTTTTTGTAGGACACTTATTCAATAGATAAACCGCACAAGACACGGCTTCAGCCAAAAAATACTTAGGCAAATGTTTTTCCTTTAACATACTACGTGCCATTTCAACGATTGTTCTATTCTATCTCAGAAACGTCATTTTGTTGAGGTGTGTAGCTAGCAGTCAGTTGATGTTTAATGCCATGGTGTCTACAAAAGTCATCAAAGGCACCTGAGGTGTATTCCCCTCCTCTGTCTGTTCTAAGCACCTTCAAACTATAACCAGACTGTTTCTCAACATAGGCCTTGAACTCTTTAAAAATTCCAAAGGCATCATATTTGTGTTTTATAATGTAAACCTAAGTTTTTCTACTGTAATCATCAATGAATGTAATAAAATAACGATTACCTCCATGTGATACAGTCTCCATTGGGCCACAAAAATCAGAGTGCACAACCTCTAATTTCTGCGAAGCTCGGCATGATCTCCCTACTGGAAATGAATCCCTATGTTGCTTGCCAAGTATACAACTTCCAGACAACTTATCAGAATATTCCAACAAAGGCAACCTTGTAACCATATCCTTTTTTGCTAATAGCCTCAAAGCATCAAAATTGAGGTGACCAAAACGAAAATGCCATAACCAATTCATATCCTTAACAGGAGCACTGAAAGCATACACCATTTCAGTTTGTAATGATAAAGGAAACATACGATTTTTTGCCATCCTAACCTTAGTAATAAGCTCGTTACTTTGATTCTCAATTCTGTAAACGCCTTTATCAATGATAATCTTATAACCTTTTTCAGTAAGTTGGCTTAGACTCAGTAAATTCCAATGTAGACTCAGAACATAATAAACGTCGGAGATATGCTTATAAGAACCATCTCTCAATCTTATGAGAATATTATCTTTTCCCATAATTGAAACCTTTGCTTTGTTGCCGAAGTTTACCTCCCCACGTACAAATTCATCTAGGTGTGAGAATAGCTCTTTCTTGCCGCACATATGGTTACTACAGCCCGTATCCAAGTACCACTTGTCAAAATCAGAGTTTTCAGAGACACTGCATGCTAGCAACAAAGTTTCTTTCTCTCGCACTTCTTTTGCTGCAAAGTTGGCATTTTCAGAGTTCTTCTGTTGGCCTTTACACTAATCTATAATGACCATACTCCTTACAATGATAGCATTGAACTTTGGACTTGTCATACCTTCGACCTTCAGAATTTTGTTGATCAGGGTTCTTTTCTTTCATTGAGGTATTGCTTTTGGAGCCGTTAGACTTACCTCCTTTCCATGACCTAAACCTTTCCCACTAGAACTTCCTTTGCTTGTCAATGCCACCTTGCTTTGGAATGCTCTTTCTATAGACCCCGTGGTTCTTTGCTTCATTCTATGTTCATGAGAACACAATGAGCCCATCAATGCTTCAATTGTCATTGTCCAAAGATCACGTCCTTCTTCAATGGCAGCTACAACATACTCAAGCCGACCTGCTAGAGATCTCATAATCTTTTGAACAATTCGTGAATCTTCTAATTTTTCACCATTAACCCGTAGTTGATTTACAACAGATTTAACACGAGAAAAATAATCAGAAATACTTTCAGAGTCATTCATGAATAAAGATTCGAATTCACCTAGTAAAGTCTGCAACCTTACGTTCTTCACCCTCTCATCTCATTTGCACTCGAGATCCTTTCAAAGACAATCTCGTCTACAGCCTGGTACAAGAAAAATAAGGCTTTCTTATCCTTCTTCCTATTCTCCCTCAAACTGTCCTTCTGGGCTTGAGAGAGAGCTGCAATTGCTGCTTGTCCTTCAGGCTCAACATACCCATGTTCAATGATTTTAGATAATTCCTGAAAGTCGAACAACGCCTTCATCTGAATACACCACTGATCGAAGTTCTTTCCACTAAATTTTGGAAGTTGGGGTTGAATTGATCCGTTCATGTTTGTGACCTGCTTACAAGCAATCTAAGACAAACAAGAGACCTGGGTATTTCTGGCTCTGATACCAAATGTAGGAAATAGAAATAAAAAAAAACAATGCAAAAGGGATTGTGCTGTGAAGAAAAATCAGATCTTTATTCAGAAAGGCTTGATAAATAAACTAGCTACAACCCCTATTTATAAGTGGAATAGATACTTCATCCTAACTTGCTCCTAAATCAACTTAACTAGTTGAAGCAGTTCCTAAAAAGGTGGACTACCAAGTCAAAAGACTTATCCAGACAAAAAAAAAGAGGAACAAAAATCTGTTACAAGACTTATTCAAATAAACAAATAAAACTAGTTTGGGTTTATGCTAAACTCCACTATTAAGTATGTTTTTTTCCCCCACAAACGTATGGACATCGGGATAGTTAATAGATGAATCCTATTGGCTTACAAAGTTATTGTTCTTCTTATGAGATGATTTGTTAATGGCGACATGTATATATTTTGGGAAAGCATACATACATGCATGAAGTCCGGATTGCCTCTGTTCCACTAGCATTTTCTTTATTAACGAAGTGATGTGTTTTTTTCTTTTTTGAGGATCAACAACGAAACAACTCCATGGAGTGTAGTTGCCTCTGTTGTTGCCACTAATGTTTATAGTATCCTAATTCCAAAAATAATATTATGGTCTTTTTTTTCAAGAAGATGATTGAAGAAAATAATAGTAGGATATAAACCCAGTGAACAAATTAGAATTACGCACATACATACATGGACTGATTTTAGAAAATGACTTTCACATTCAATAAATGAAATGATTCGTAGGTCATTTTTGAAAATGTGTTTAGAATTGCAACTCAAGGGTTGTAAATGAATTTACAATTACCCTATTTTTTTCTTAACAAACAATAATGAGACAAATATAGTTAAACGAGAATACAATAATTACCGTTAAAGGATAATGATTTATTACGCGACATTTAATTTCTCCAGTGTTGGAATTTTATTTCCATGCCACACATAGGTTAACTTCAATAATTACCGATGCACAACATCCCCACCTATATCCAGTTGACTTTCTACATATTGCCAATCACCACAGTAGTAATAGCTATCTGTCTTGCCCCCCAAGCATCACGTGTTGCACAACGTGATGTGGAAGTTTGCCTCTCCCTGTCATCTTCCACCTCAACGTTGTCTTGCGGCAACGTGAAATCATCTGAACACACAGCAACGAATCCGTGATCATTCGGTAGATATAAGCGTAGGAAGTTATGGTATTGCAATTATCGCAAATACAACGTCGACTTAGTCACGCATGTTGTGCTTACGCATGCGGTGCAGGATGTTGAACCGTGCCTTCCAGACACCAAATGTACGCTCAATAACATTCCTATAAGACGAGTGCATGTATATTTTCTGTGATTGTGCTAACATTATTGTTTTGATTAGTTATACAAAGTACATGTTGTGTGATTGTCAAAACAATATATCGCCAATTAGAAATATAAATCTATAATGGGAGACAATTTGTGGCAAACAACATAATTGATTAGGTCACAATTTTTAATTTATGATGGAGAGAACATATAGTGCCTGTTCTCCTACCCATTTTTACATAATTTTACACATTTTTACACATTTTTACACACAAATCTCGTGGGACCTACCTGTACTACACAAATCTCCACCATTCAATTCCACTTTTTCTCTCTCCTATATCACATAAAAACACATAAAAACACACACACTAACACGCGCATGATCTAGCTTAAACAAATCATCATGTGAATTTGTCAGTTAGAATGTGCCCCTCTAGAAATTAATGTTGTTAATAAATTAAATCCTATAGTCGTACCTATGGTTGTTTATTGATTAGAGAAATAACCAACAGTCGTAACTTGGTTATCAAACAAGTAAGGAGAGATAGGTTGTTAGGTAATACCAATAACCATAACTAATTTAGAGAAATTGCAGAGGATTTTGCCTTTGTGTCAATGATCAATTTGTGTGAATCAATTCTGAGATTATACCTTGGGATGGATACTTTTGTTAGTTTACTAGAACTCATTTTTATTTTTTCGTTTCTTTATTTGAATTGTTTTAATCACATCATTTAAACCCCCCCCCCATTTTTATTTTTATTTATTTTATTTTTTAAAGAATAAATCCAACCAATCTCTTGGGATATGACTGTGCTCATCACTATTGCAATTTATTTATTTTTATTCAGCAAGTTTATTTATTATTTGTTGGATTCGACGCTTACAAAATTTTTGGCGCCGTTGCCGGAGATTGGTGTCATTTAGATTTATTCTCTTTTTTGCTTTTCTGCTTCGTTCTTCTAGTGTAGGTGAACTTCAATTCCATCCTGAGATTGAGAAGACAACTAAGATTGATGAAAGAAGCTAAACTGAGAAAACAAGCAACTACATCCCTTGAATTGAATACAAAAGTTGATTTGACAGACTCATCATCTAGCGATTCTATACCAGACAAAGAGATGGTAGTTCCAGAACGAGCTCTTAGGAAATTAGTAGCGCCGAATGTGGATCAGCAACCGCTTTATATTCAATACCCAACTTTGGAAGCAGACTTTGAGTTGAAATCCTATTTAATTCATTTGCTTCCCAAATTTCATGGATTGGAGAATGACGATCCACATAAGCATCTTAAAGAGTTCCACGGGGTGTGCTCAACCATGAAACCACAAGTAGTGATGGAAGAACATATCACATTACGTGCTTTTCCATTTTCACTGGCAGATAGAGCAAAGGATTGGTTGTTTTACTTACCTTTAGGCTCTATAACAATGGAGACAGGGATGGTGAGATCATTTCTCGAAAAAATTTTCCAGTTTCACATGCTGGAAGCATTAGAAAGGACATTTGTGGTGTCAAACAGAAGGATGCTAAGATCGTTCATGGGTATTGGGAGAGATTCAAACAGCTTTGTGCAAGTTGTCCTCAACATGGGATATCGGACCAACTTCTCGTCCAGTATTTTTACAAAGGATTACTATCCATGGCGATGAGGATATTGATGCAGCTAGCGGAGGAGCTATAGTTAACGAAATGCCCACTTCTGCTGGGGAAATGATTTCTATCGTGGCAGCCAATTCATAGCAGTTTGGGTTCAGACAAGACACTAGAAGGGTGAACGAGGTAAATATATCTTCCCTCGAATCTCAAATAGCTAATCCAACATCTTTTTTTTGGTGAAGGCTTATGGGATGTGTGCAGCTATCAATCATCCGACTGATGCATGTCTTATCCTTCAAGAAGATCCTTTTGAATAGGCCAATGTGGTTGGATGATTTTCAGGTCCACCACAAAGGAAATATGATCCCTATTCAAACACATACAACCAAGGATGGAGAGATCATCCTAACCTTAGCTATGGGCCGAAACCGCCGTTCCAACAATGCACCAAATGAAAAAACCCAGGTATGTTCACTATACTTTGCAAATTGGGTAATGCTAGGATTAACGAAGCAATGTTAGACTTAGGAGCTTCAATAAATGTCATGCCACTATCTTTTTATTCATCATTACATGTTGGCCCATTAAAACAAACAGATATAATATTACAACTAGCTGATATGTCTAATGTGTACCCGGAGGGAGTGTTGGAAGATGTTCTAGTTCAAGTTGATGGTTTGGCTTTCCCTGCAGATTTTTATACAGTTGATATGGGAATAGATGACTTTACAAACCCGTCACTAATTTTGTTAGGAAGGCCGTTTCTAAAAATATCTAGGACAAAGATTGATGTATACAATGGTACTCTTACAATGGAATTTGATGGTGAAAGTGTTAAATTTAATATTTATGATCCCTGTGAAAATTCAAGAAATCAAAAAGAAAAAGTAAAAGTCTTTCATATTCAAATGTTTCCTAGGGCAAATTGTTCGATTGGACAAAAGGTTATACTCTCTCATTCTGGATGAAAATCAATTCTTGGTGAATTTAGTTCTAGGTGGGTAGGGCGTTTTGTTGTCACTAATGTACTTCCTGATGGTGGAATCGAAATCGAAAGTTTAGATGCAAGTCAAAGTTTCAACGTCGATGGTCACTACTTAAGACCTTTTTACAAAGGTTTTCTAGTGTATAATATGGATCAAATTAGTTCGAATTTTCCGGCATAGATCAATTTTCCAGCGTAGAATGTGGCCACGTCTTCCCCCTAGAACTTTTCGGATGAAAATCTATTAGAAGTCCTATTTCATACCACGAAAAAAAAAGAAACAAAAAAGCTTTTCAGATTATGCAAACATCGGAAAAGCTATTCAAAAATCAAAACCCAAATTCACCCACCACTCCACTAACCGCCCCACCCCATCCCTACCCTACCACTCCTACATATTTCGTAATCACTAGCAACCTACCTTGAATCAAGTTCTTTAGTTGTAAATTCTTGGGAAAATTGGACCCAGTACCCTTCACCTTCTTTAGTTATGAATTTTTCTATTTGCAACCATTATCTTTCCCGTCCACTTGAAAACAGGCGACACTTATCACCTCTACAATCGCTAGCAAGCAACCTTCTTTACCAAGAACGCCAACAATGCTGACGATTTCGTTCATATTTTTAGGGGAGTTCTCTATTTTTTCTTCTATTATTTTTTGAATTTTACTTTTGTTACATTGAGGACAATGTGTGGTTTAGGTGTAGGGGGAGATTCTTCATCTGGTTTAGTAATGGAATGTTTAGTTTCATATCATTTTAGTGGCACTTCAATTTTCATTTTGCATTTTAGCTTCAATTTTCGTTTTGCATTTTAGTGTCATTTTTTTCCTTTTCTTTTCTCGCGTTCTTTTCTTAAAAAAACACAAAAAAAAAAATAATAAAAAACTTTTTAACAAAAGGGGATTAGCATGAGTAGATGAATTGTTGTGACTGTACTATGATTGATTGCTCTTAGCGGTGGATTGAATGAGGAATGTGCAAAATTTGATGCAAAATATCCCCAATTTTGTGAGCTTTTGAGCTTACGAGCACTTGCAATATTTTATATATCATGCTCAATTCTTTGATTGTGTGTTTATGATGCATAGTCGATTTTCTTTTAGAACCTGCTTTGGTATGCATGTTGGTATGCTCCGTTGATGATTGGATGCATCTAAAAAGTGAGGGCACTTAGGTAAAGTCAAATTTAGCTTTCGTAAAGAGCCTAACCTTGAAATTACCCTTAGAGAGCCAACTTTGTGCCTTATAGCCTTTTTATTGGAGATTGACCACATTACAAGCCTTTACCCTCTTTTGAACCTTAGGTTGAAGGAATGGTTAAATTTTTTTCACATGTAGCTTCAACTTATTTTGGAGGTATTGAGATATAATGAAAAACAAAAGGTTCATAATGTAATTCTCACCCTTCTCTAGAAGTGAGAATAAAGGGTTCAAGTGTGATCTACATAATTCTTTGATTTTGCAAGAAAATAGCAAAGATATGAGGAAGAATATGGAAAAAATTGGAAAAAAAATTATAAAAAAAATAAAGAAAGAAAAAAGAGAAAAAGAAAAACAGGAGACAACAAAAAAGTAGAGTATGCAAGTAAAAGAAAGAAGCGTGAATTGTGGTTGTTGAGTAAGTTGTTCAAATGAGTTTGATGCTGAATTTGTGAAGTTTTTGTTTTTCTTGAGTTGAGTTCTTGTTGATGTTGTGCAATTCCTTCGATGAAATAGCCTAAATAAATCCTTCTTATCCCACCTTAACCAAGCCCCATTACAACCCATTATAAGACCCTTACTTGGATTCAAATCACTGGTGGAAATGATGGGATATATTAGCAAGCCTATTGTAAGGATCTTTTATGTAATAACTTGAGAGAATATACTTGAAACCTTGAACACTTTGAGCATATTGAGTGAATCCTATGTGATGGTGTTAAATCCCACTACATTTGGATTTCAAGAAATTGTTAAAGTGATTGACTATTTGTGTTGGTCAGTGGGAATTTACTCTATTTCATGTTGATTCTTAATTGTGTTAAGATTTAAATCATTGAAGCACGATAGCTGTGGTTGTAAAAGGATGGGCGTAGACAGGTGAAGAAAAGGCAGTGCAAGCAATTGATTCTCAAGTTGTTTTATGCTTGAGGGCAAGCATTATTTAAGTGTGTGGGAATTTGATAGAGCATATAAGTTCACATTAATTGCCATATTTTCCCACGCTTTTATTGTCCCATGCTTTTATTAATTTAAAATTTCTTAAGCCCTTGATTTTAATTATGTTTTATATTTTCCGGACCAGGTAAAGGAATCGAATCAAATTGAAGTTAATTTTACAAGTTTTGAAGAAATAGTGAAGATCAATGGGAAAACAGCTAGAAAAGCCTCAAGCTTAAAACGTAGACATGTCAATCTGGCTCGTGAGCCATATTGGCTCGTCGAGACAGCGCGAACTCGGGCTCGCCTAAAAACGAGCCCAAGCCGCGAGCCCGAACAAACAATGCAGGGACTAAGCCGCTCGGCTTAGCTCCGTCCTTGTAGCGAGTAAAAAACTACCTTGTGGCAGCACTTTTGCTGCCAAAAGAGAGTAATTCTACTGTTGTTGCTGACTTTTTCCCAAAAGAAACACACCCTAAGACTATTCTGAAAGGGAAATGGCTCCAAAATTCAAAATTTGAACTTTCAAATTTAAAATTTAAAATTTTTTGAAATATTTACCAAAAGCCATCGAAAAAATGTATAAATAGGGATGTTTTGAGTTACAATTTTTACAACAAACTCTAATCTCTCATTCTTTGTGTGATTCTTGCTACGAAATTTTTCCAGTTTGCTTTATATTTCTTGCTAGTTGCTATGAAATTCTACTCTATTAAATAAATCAAACAATATCTCATAACTATTATATTCTTTCATTTTATCACATTTACCGACCCAAATATTCTATATTTCTATTCTACGAAATGGATTCATACAGTCAATCCCAACAATCTGAACCAATTCATGTTGATTCAAATAATCCAATCGATGATCAAACTATAACTTCTGCCCAACCACTTCGTGAAAAAAGTTGAAAGCAACGAAAAATGAAGAATCCGTTACATTTGTCGTATGTAACTGTTGTGGTAAAAAATTTCGATTTTCGATACGTGGTGCTACTACTCAATGTTCTCGGCATGCTTGTACTTTTCTTTCTCAATTTGGAAGCAATTCACAGGAAAAACAACTACAATTTGGAGTCGGTGGTGAAGGAGAGAGTTCATTCGGTTTAAATTTTTGGAGCTATGATCCGAATCAAACATGTAAAGGAATGGCCGTGCTACTTGCCGCCGCCGAGCTGGCACTAAATTTTTTCAAAAATCCACATCTCACAAAATTCATACAAGAATGTCTTCAACCAAGGCACAAAAATGTAACCCGAAATACTGCATGTGCTGATGTCATTGTTAAATATGAAAACTTAAAAGATCAATTAACACAAGGTATGCGTCAATTTAACAGTGTTATTAGTTTTACTCATGATTTGTGGAGCGGTGGCAATAATAGAGGGTACTTATTTGCTACTGTATATTACATTGATGAAACTTGATTATTGCATAAAAAATTATTGCTTTTAACACATTGAGTATCCTCATAATGTAGGTAATGCGGCCCATATCATATATGATATACTAGTAGAATATGGCATACTTGATAAGGTTAGAAGTTTCACTTTAGATAATGCCAAAGTTAATGATAGTGTTCTGAGGAAGTTGAAACCTTACATTAATCCTGATTTTGATGGAGAATTATTTGATGTACGTTGTGTTTTTCATGTAATTAACTTGATTGTTAAATATGCTTTGGATGGTATACACTCAATGATAGGTAGAATCCGTAATGCTATACTATACACTTCTTCAAGGACAGGTAGAAAACAAGAACTTGAAAGTTTATGTATTGACATGAATTTAGCCCCTAAGACTTTCAGTGCGGACATGCCTATTAGGTGGAATTCTACTTATATAATGATTCGTTCTTGTAATGGTTGTGAAAATCCTATGACGAATTTTCGGAATAATCGTGCCCGTGGACTTGAAGGAGATGATTTAACTATTACTGATTGGGAAATTTCTAAAGAGTGTATAAAGCTTTTGCAGGTATTTTATGAGGCGACAGTGAAATGCTCATCCTTATACTCACCCAAGTCTTCAGTTGTTTTGTTCGCTCTTAATGAAATTACTTTATGCTTGCAAAAATATAGAACTCACCCTATTTTTGGGAATTTTATTCCTTCCATGGTGGAAAAATTTCAAAAATATTACGATACGATTCCACTATTGTACGCCCTTGGTGCTGTAGTGGAGCCGAGAATTAATTTAAAATGAGCTTATAAGTTGTTGAAGTCAATTACAACAAACATGGAAATGGACACAAATGTTGTTAATAACTATGATTTGAAATCTCTGATGATTCGTCTTTACAATCACCATGCAAACATGGTTCCCTCCAGTACAAGCTGTCATCGTATGATAGCAAAGGAGGTAGCCGAGTACGCAATTGGTTCTTCTTGGGCCATTTTGTTATAACAAGACAATAGCAACTGGGAAACTTGTAGTTCAGGGACTACTCTATTAAATCTAGATGCTTCTACTCCTATTGAGTTAAATCGTTATTTTGCTTTTGACTTTCTTTCACTTTGTACTAAATCCGATTTGGGAAGTTTCGATTTATTCCAATGGTGGAGAAAAAATGAGTCACAATATTCCGTCTTATCAAAAGTAGCACGTGACATTTTAACTCCGTCCGCTTCCACGATTGCATCTAAGTCGGCATTTAGTATTGGTGGTCGGGCTATGAGCGATGAGCGATGCAGATTGAATGCGGATATATTTGAGTCATTGATGTGCTTCAAGGATTGGGAAGACGCGGCCCTTCGAATACAAAATGGATGGGAGAATATGCTAGCCGATGAAATGAACACTTTGAGTTTCACATCTATATGTAAGATAATTTTAATTTTAATTCAGTTTATTTTTTTATGCATTTTTTCATTATTTTTTTTATAAAAATTATTCACATACTGCATAAGTCATGAACAATTTTAACTCCGCCTATCTAATTGATAGCCGGTCCCAAACCTGGATAAAGGATGAGGGTTTTTGTATAATGTATTATTGTATTTTTTATATAACAAGAATTTTTCAATTAGAATGTTTGTTATTTTTTTTATATAACTTTTGGTTCATTCAATCATTTCATTCATTTGCGTACGAATTCGAATATTCTATAGTCAAATATGTTTAAACTTTAAACCCCAAACTAGATTAAAAAAAAAAAAACACGAGAGAGCTAAGCAAGGTGCTCGGCTCGGGCTCGCAAGCTCAGATCGAGCTCGCACAATAAACGAGCCCGAGTCGAGCTCGAACAGTGCTCCAACGAGCCGAGCCTGCTCGTCGAGCCAAATTGACATGTTTATTAAGACCTGATCACTCCTCACCAATATGATATTCCCATAAAAATATAGCAACAAGACTCCTTCGAAGTGAAGAACTGATGACCCGATAGAAGACCTTATTTAATTATTCCTACATGACTCCTCATCTTCATTATACAAGTTTCATTCTTTTTCTCTCTACACGAGGATTTTCTTCATCTTCCGTGGAGCTCTAAGCTTCTTTTCCAGTTCAAGGATAATTGAAGATTGATTCCACATATTGTGAGATCTGATTCATTCTTTTTAGTTCTTCTATAATTCTCTCCCTCTCTCTCTCTATATATATATATTTTTTTTTTGTGATTGTGTTGATATTATTTTTTTGATTAGTTATACAAAGGGCACGTTGTGTGATTGTCAAAACAATATATTGCAAATTAGAAATCTAAATCCGTAATTGTTTAGTTTTCTAGTGCTTGTGGCAAACAACATAATTGATTAGGTGAGAGTTGTCAATTTATGACTATGAGAATATACAATCGAGCTTTAAAAAATCACCATGTGAATTTGTTAGTTAGAATTGGCCTCTCGAGAAATTAATACAGTTGATAAATTAAATCCTATGGTCATACCTAGGGTTGTTTATGGATTGGAGAAATAATGAACGGTTGTACATTGGTTATCGAACACGTAAGGAGAGATATGTTGTTAGGTCATACCAATAACCAAAGCTAATTTAGAGAAATTGTAGAGGATTTTGTCTTTGCATCAATGATCAGTCTACATATTTCTAATCACCACAGTAGTAATAGCTGCCCATCTTGCCTCCCAAGCATCACGTGTTGCACAACGTGGTGTGGAAGTTTGCCTTTCGCTGTCATCTTCCACCTCAACGTTGCCTTACGGCAACATGAAATCATCTGAACATACAGCAACGAATGCGCGATCATTCGGTAGATACAAGCATAGGAAGTTATGGTATTGCAATTATCGCAAATACAATGTCGACTTATTGACGCATCTTGTACTTAGGCATGCAGTGTAGGATATTGAACTGTGCCTTCCAGACACCAAATGTACGCTCAATGGCATTCCTGCAAGACGAGTGCATATAGTTAAAGGCATCTTTGGCATTGTTTGGTTGGCATGCCTCCCTTAGTTAAAGCGCTTTTGAACTGTTGGAAGTGATACTTTAGTTCTTCTATAATTCTCTATTTATATATTTTCTGTGATTGTGCTAATATTATTGTTTTGATTAGTTATACAAAGTGCACGTTGTGTGATTGTCAAAACAATATATCTCCAATTGGAAATCTAAATCTGTAATTTTTCAGTTTTCTAGTGTTTGTGGCAAACAACATAATTAATTAGGTCACAGTTTTCAATTTATGATGGTGCGTATATAATCTAGCTTAAACAAATCATCGTGTGAATTTGTTGGTTAGAATTGGCCTCTGTGAAATTAATTGCTGTTGATAAATTAAATCCTACGGTCGTATCTAGGGTTGTCTATTGATTAGAGAAATAATCAACGGTCGTATCTTGATTATCAAACAAGTAAGGAGAGACGGGTTGTTAGGTCATACCAATAACCATAACGAATTTAGAGAAATTGTAGAGGATTTTGTCTCTGCATCAATGATCAATTTGTGTGAATCAATTCTTAGAGTATACCTTGGGCTAGATGCTTTTGTTAATTGACTAGAACTCATTTTTATTTTTTGTTTCTTTATTTGAATTTTTTTAATCACATCATTCAAAAAAAACCCCCATTTTTATGTTTATTTGTTTTATTTTTTAAAGAATAAATCTAAACAATGTCTTGAGATACGACATTACTCATCACTATTACAATTTATTTATTTTAGTTGAGCAAGTTTATTTATTAATGGTTGGGTTCGACACCCACCATGTATTTTGCTCAGGCCCCTCAGAGTACAAAGTTGTCATGTGTAGACTAACATTATTCTTCCACTGTGTGGCAATCACCTAAAACCTAATCCTTTTTTTCCTTTATCTTTTTTCATTTTTTATTAATTAATAATTAATCCCTAACAAGAAAATTGATTAATCATTATTTCTATTAAATCTTATCTTCACCAAAATAAGAAAATATATATAATCAAAATTAGATTTTTTTAAAATCTCAATTGATTTTAAGGGTGATTGGGAATAAATTATAATAGTTTTTAAAGGTTTTTAATGTAAAAGAGGAGAGAGAATGAGTGGAGTTGAGTGGTTGAGATTTGTGGATGTGATTGATTTAGGAGAGAGAAAAAAGTTGAAAAAAGTGAAAAATTTTGAAAAGATAGGTTCCCAATCAGGATTTTTAACTTATCTTCTACAAGTTTTTTGTCTTTCGATTTTTTCCTTTTTTATTAATTAGTAAAAAATCCTAACAAACAAATTAATCAATCATTATTTATATTAAATATTAAATTTGAATTTTGTTTGCGTACATAAGTATTGATAATTATTATTTTATTGTTTTTTATTCTAAGTCTAAAGATTTATATCCATATATAGAATAAGAGTCTTTTTTATAAAAAATTAGCTCCAAAAAGAAAATTAATTCTCAAAAAATACAATTAATTAAAATTAACAATTTCATTAAGATTTGATTATTGTATGATACAAAATCAGAATTTATGAAATTTTTACAAAAAATTAAAAGAAAAAGATAATGTTAAAATTTAAAAATTAGAGTGGACCTACTAATTAATTTTTGAAACAATAATTATTTTTATAAATAATTAACAAAGGAAAGAAAATTAATCTAAATTAGGAATTTCTCTAGGATAATTTTTTTGTGATACAAAATAACAAATCATTAAAATTTTACAGAAAAATTAAAAGAAGCTTGTAACATGATTAGATTTTTTCATTTACTTAATTTTAGAAATAATTAATCATTTTCAAACATAAAATTAGCTAAAAAATGAAAATTAGTTAAAATTAGAAATTTTTTAGGATTTAATTTTGGTGTGATAAAAAATTACAATTCATCAAATTTGTGCACAAAAGCTGAAAAAAAATATTTAGCATTAATTTGTTTTATTATTAATTGTTCAATTGTAACATTAATCCAATATTTTGAATTATTTGAATCTATATCTATTTTCATATCTACATCTTTTAAACTAAAGATATCCTTTAGTGAAAATAATTAATTAATATCTTTTAATAAGTGATTCTAATCTAATTTTTTATCCCTAATATTACACGTCTCTTTTAATTTAAAGGAAAAAGAGCTGCAAATTAACTTGACAAAGATTGAACTAATTATTTTTAACAATAATTAGCTAAAAATGTGAATTAATTATAATTAATTTTGTTACAATTAATTATATTGTGAAGATCTAATTTGATATACTTCAATGGACTACGAATAATCAAAATTAATTATATTAATAAAGAGGAAAAGTATAATTAATTTTAAATAATAGTTAAAATTCATTTATTTCCTATGGTCATTAATTTTTCCGAAAAAATTAAAGAAATATTTTAAATTACAATGCTCTTTTCAAATTATAAGGTAACTTTAAAATTATGTTCATACAGTTCCCAAAAGCATATATATTAAACTAATTAATATAGAAATAATAAGCTAGCATTAAAATTAATTAAAATGAATTATGTTGCAATTAATTAAAATTTACTATGGTGCTAAGATTTAATTGGATGTGGTTTCAGTGGTAAAAATTAATCAAATTGCAAATATGGTGTTTATATAAATTTATCATAACTAAGCATAAATGACTTTATTTTTTATTTTTCTTACTTTTTACAATTCCTAAGATCTTAAAATTTTATTTTTAAAAAATGTGTTATTTATGTATCGACCTAAGATTCTATAATAAATTATTTTAAATTATTTTTTTTGTATATCGATTTTTATTAGTTTAGATTTTATATAAATTTTAAAGTTCATCGATTAAGTCGTCTATTTAAAATAGTGAGTTTAAAAATACATATTAATATACCGGCAGAATACTTTAAATTAGTGAATTTATACTAAATATATTAATATACTTGTTTAGTATATTTAGTAGATGTGCATTGGAAAAATTAGCGTGTGATAGTTTACAAATTTTTACACATTTTAATTCATTCTCAATTTTAGTCAAACTAATCACATCCCCATACCCAGTGAAACCTGCATGTGCTAAATAAATTTTCACCATCTAACTCCACTTATTCTCTCTCCTATTTCACATCAAAATCCGTAAAAATCTATAAAAATTTGCATGCTATGTAACGCCCCTCCCTCGTATACACATACATATATGCCATAACGACGTCACAACATACGACATAGCGCACAAATACATAAACACAAAGGCCTCCTGTTGGGCCACGTGCACTTCTTATACATAATACAGCGGAATTGAAGGAGCGATACACGTGAACAAAGAGACACGAAACCCAATATTCGTAATAACATTTGAAGCTTTTCTTTACATATACATAAACACAAAAGGGTTTCGTTTACTTTCGCGTGGTTCGTAAGATCTTTAGATTCCTTTTCCCAATCACACACCGATGTCACAGCACATAGGTGGACTCTTCGCCAACTCCCACTCACGTAACCTACACATACGCAACCATACACATAATGAGTCGTAATGACTCAGTAGGCAAATAGATGTAATGCAATGCACGTGATGCACGTGTCATATTCTTTCCTTATTTCCTTTGGGCCCTGTTGCGAATCGATGTGAATACATCATCATTATCATATCATTGGCCGTCCCCCAAAGGCTTGTCTCACTCTTCGGGGCGCCGTAGGCCGTCGTCTAAAGGCTTGTCTCACTTTTTAGACCGCCCGTAACATCATAGGCCATCCCCCAAGGCTTGTCTCACTCTTGGGATGCCAAGCCATCACCCAAAGGCTTGTCTCACTCTTTGGGCCGCTATATTCGTCATAAACACATGATACGTAACTACATTCTTTCACATACATCGTGTTTTCATGTCATGCGTAGTCATTTTTACCTTGCTTTCGTACATATAACATTACATAACATTCATTCTAATATATCATGCGTAATACATGCTTCTTTACATCATACATTAGACATTCCGTACACCCCTTCCATGAACTTCCTCATAACACTACATATAGCATATCTTATAGCCATTAGTCTCATAGGCATATCACATAGTCCTTACTTAACATTCATTCATGTATTCTAGCTTTTACATTGGTCTAACCTCATTAAACTATTCTAATCATCACATACATCACGTATAACTTTACATTCAGTACATAAGGGCATTAACACATACCATTTCACATTAGAACATCATAGAGTTTCACTTATCAGGCATATCAAGGCAACAACTTGAATTTCATCTCATTTCCTATTCATAAACTTATAAAACATGCCACAATCAATGCTCTAACATAAAATACATCTATTACTCACATGATACCACATTACTCAAACAAACCATATAACCACATCACCACCATATCCTAATGCCAAAGTTCCTTACATGAATTAATTAGGCATTTAAATCGTTCGGTTCGTTTCATAAGCATAACATTATCTATACTTCTTAATAGCCGAACAAACACATATAAATAGGCATAAAGGGTCATATATGCACACTCATATCCTTATCATATCATAACAAAACATAAATCAAGCTACTAGATTCTAACATGCTCCAATACATCATAAACATGTTCCTTTCTTGATTTCTTCAAACATAAACATGCAATTGATTCATAAAGCATATAAAACATCCATTACCTACCTTCAAGTGATAAGAACCAAGTATAGGCAAGCTTAGGTAGCTCATCCTCCTTCTTTCCCCTTCTTCTTCTTAGCTCAACATAGACGTATATGCACAAATATTGAGCAATAAATCACAAACAAGGTTTTGAAGAGTTTAGGGATGTTGAGAGGTGATTTTGGGAGTGTATAATGAGATAAAAAGAAGTTAGAAATGATATTTATCCACCAGAAAGTCAAGAAATGCATAAAAAACTCGTTTAGCCGACTTAAGCCGTACGGCCGTACGGACTGCACTGGCGGCCTTCAGTGTTTTGGTCATAACTTTTGCGTCCGATGTCCAAATGAGGTGATTCAAAGCTTGTTGGAAATTAGACTCAATGGGCTACAAATCGTAAGCAGACATCATCTTTAAAATCTGATTCATTTAAAAGATGTGTCATTTTGAACCTCCATGAACTTTCAAATCTTCATGAAATCGCTTATCACAAAATTCATTCATATCACATTTTCATCTCATTCGCTAAAAATAGGTCTAAATCATATAGGAACACCTAAATCATGGTCTAAAACATACGGGGTGTTACATGCTAATGTAAAGTTTTAATCGAACATGTGGGCTGATATATGTAATTATTGTGTATTAAATTAAAGGATATCGTATTTGGTTAAGCCCATTTAAAGTGATCTAATAAGGTTTCATATATTGGGCTTTTATGCATCAATTAAAGTGTGGGTCTTATATGTGTAGATACTAGGCCCAGGGTTCCTAATTCTATGATGGGGCTGAATTAGGTTAACGGGCCGTTGTATATATGCATATATACGGTTATGGTCCCCATGTCACAAGCGATTGTTCATTCTTTTCTGACTCTCCATCATCAGAGAGAAATAAAGAGCCGCTTGTTGACTTGGAAGATCATAACCACGGGATTCCAATATCACAAGCACAATGGCTGATTCAGGTACGCTTCCGTTCTAATTTGTGTGTATTCTTGATGATCCAACACGATAGATCCGGGTTTATAGAGGAAATATATTCCTACAAGTGGTATCAGAGCAGTTATCGTTGTTGAATTATTGGGAATTAAATCAAATTTTTGTGGCCAATATAGATATGAATATCCGATTCGTATGATTACGTGAATTGAATCTGTGAAATCCACGAAATTGAATTAGGTTTTGTTTTTTTATGGTCTTGTCTTGTAATTAATGGATCCAGTTCCTGCAGTATGCATTTATGAGTTTTTGGATGGAGACAAAACTTGAATTTGGTACTTGCTGGGAGATGGCTTTGGAGTTTTACCATGAATATATATGTATAGATCATATCAAATTTCAGAATCACAGGGTTCATTCATTCTACCGATTTGAGATTTATTTTTCCATGCGGTGAATCCAATTTGAAATTCGTATTTGTACGCATATATACCTTGTGGAATATAAAGCTTGACGGTAGTTATATCCACGTCTGTGCCTGCGATTTTGTGATTGTGAAGAACAAAGAATATCGCTCCTTGTTCCGGCTATGTTTCTTGTTTAAAAAAAAAAGGGGGGGTTTTATCAGTTGCGGTCGGCGGCGGCGGTCGCCGCCGTCTTCGCCGGAGTTTGCAGCGGCGTATATCGGCGTGGGCGGCTATGGTTTCGTCGGGTGTGGACGCAGGGACCTCGGGTGGAAATTCGATGGATCCGAGGACCTGCGTTGCAATTTCAGGGTTTTTTTCGTTAATTGCAGTTCAGGTCCCTGAATGTTGTTGGTGCGTGTAAGTTGGTCCGGTCAAACTCTTTTCAGCGGTCTCAGTCCCAACAGTTTTAGATCTGTTGATTTCAGTCCCCACCAATTTTCAGATTCGTTGATTTCAGTCACTGAATTTTTAAAATAGTTAATTTGAGCCCTACAAGTTATAAGATTAATAATTCAGTCCCTAAAGTTTGGAAATTATTCCATTTTGGGCCGTTTAAGTTTCAAATTTTGCAATTAAAGTCCCCAAAGTTTTAAAATTAATTAAATTGGTCCTCAAAGTATTGAAATTTTAATTTTTGGCCAATAAAGTTTTTCAAATTGCAATTTCAGGTCCCTAAAGTTTCAAAATTCTTAATTTTGACCCCCATAGTTCTGAATTATTAACTTATTAGACCCTTAAAGTTTCCAAAAGGCTTAAGTATGCAAATTAATTATTTTCTCCTCAAATTTTTGGTACTAAGGACTCTTTTGAAGAGGTATAGTATTCGAAAGTGAATTAATTGAAGCAACATATTGCCAAAGCAACCTCTATTGTGGAAATTAATCAATTGAGAATATTAAAAGGTATTTGTGTGTGTGTGATTCGTGCGAATATTGACCGGCCCAAAGGAAGGTTAATATTTGGCTGAATTATATACGCACCTGTGGTGATAATCATGTGGTGATTATTTGGTTTAACGTGTGATCGATAAATCGGTCCAAAGAAAGGTTTATTGATTGACATGTCTTATTGCCGGTGTTTGATCACTACACCAAGAGTGCCACTTACAAATCGATATTTCTATCCAAAGATTAAATATTGATGTTGTGCTAGGCATCTTGTGATGGGCTCTACCACTATTTGAAAATTATTATTTGCATACTAAAAACATTCATGTGAGCCATTTTAATTGTTATGTATTTAGTTTCAGGTTCTGCTTCTAATATCTCTGCTAACATCAATTCCATTCCAATGCTCAATGGCACGAATTTCAAAGCATGGCAAGAGAACATCTTGATTGTTCTCGGAGTCATGGATCTGGACCTTGCTTTGCGGGTCGATCAACCTACTGCACTCACTGATAAGAGTACCTCTAATGAAAAGAGGGAGATGGAAAGGTGGGAACGATCGAACCGCATAAGTCTAATGGTCATGAAGCGTGCTATTCTAGAAGCATTTCGGGGCACCATGTCCGATCAGGTGACTACGGGTAAGGGTTTCCTTGAGGATCTCGAGAAGAGGTTTGCCAAGAATGAAAAGGCTGAAACTAGTACACTTTTGGCTAACCTTCTCTCAATGAGGTATAAAGGAAAAGGAAACATCTGGGAGTACATTATAGAAATGTCTCACACTGCTTCAAAACTAAGGGCACTCAAGTTGGAGTTATCTGAAAGCTTCTTGGTGCACTTAGTTCTAATATCCCTTCCGGCACAATTCAGTCAATTCAAGGTGAGCTATAACTGTCAAAAGGACCCATGGTCCCTTAATGAGCTCATCTCCCATTATGTCCAGGAAGAGGAGAGATTGAGGCAAGACAGAACGGAGAGTGCTCACGTAGCCACCACCTCAAAGGACAAAAGGACCAAGAAAAGGAAAACTGATAAGGAAGCTGCGGTTACGGCACCAAAGAAGAAGCAGCATAAGGAACCAACTGAGGATGGTTGTTTCTTCTGTGGAGCTGCAGGTCACAGGAAGAAGAATTGCACCAACTATCACGCGTGGCGTGCAAAGAAAGGTATTCTTCTTAATTTGGTTTGTTCTGAGGTTAATTTAACTTCAGTACCTAGACACACTTGGTGGATTGATTCGGGTGCAACGACTCACATCAGTGTGTCTATGCAGGGCTGCCTGAGTTGCCGAAAACCAAGTGATGGTGAAAGATACATCTACGTTGGCGATGGCAAGACGGTGGAAGTAGAGGCAATAGGAAAATTTAGATTATTGTTGAGGACTGGATTTTATTTGGATCTTGATGAGACATTCGTTGTACCGTCTTTTAGACGAAATTTGATTTCTATTTCTGTTTTGGACAAATTTGGTTATTCTTGTTCATTTGGGAATGGAAAATTTAGTTTGTTTCATGATTCAAAATTGGTTGGTTCCGGTTCTCTGTCAGGTTACGATAATCTTTATTTAATTGATGCAATTGCCTCCTTTAATGAATCCTTGCATATCAGTACTCGAGGTGTAAAGTGTAAATTAACCTGTGAGAATTCGGCCTCATTGTGGCACAAGAGATTAGGTCACATCTCCAAAAGGAGAATTGAGAGACTTGTGTCCAACCAAATTCTCGATTCCCTTGATTTTACAAACTTTGACATGTGTGTTAATTGTATAAAGGGAAAACAAACCAATAAAAGGAGATATCAAGCCAATAGGACTTCAGACGTCTTAGAACTTATACATACTGATATTTGTGTACCGTTCCCTATGGCTTCTTGGAATGGTCAACAATATTTCATAACGTTCATAGACGACTTTTCAAGATATGGCTATATATATCTCATTCATGAAAAATCACAATCCTTGGACGTGTTCAAAAATTTTAAAGCTGAAGTTGAGAACCAACTCAGCAAAAGGATTAAAAGCGTCAGATCTGACCGTGGTGGTGAATACTATGGTAGATATGACGGTTCAGGTGAACAACGTCCAGGACCATTCGCTAAATTCCTAGAGGAATGCGGTATCGTCCCACAGTACACCATTCCTGGTTCACCCACTATGAATAGTGTTGCTGAGAGACGAAATAGAACGCTTAAGGACATGGTAAGGAGTATGATCACTCATTCTACCTTGCCAGAATCACTCTGGGGAGAAGCATTAAAGACCGCAGCATATATACTCAACAGAGTTCCAACTAAGGCAACTGATAAAGCCCCATATGAGCTTTGGACGGGTAAGAAGCCTAGTTTGAAGCACTTACACATTTGGGGGTGTCCAGCTGAGGCAAGGCCTTATAGGCCAAATGAAAAGAAACTGGATGCAAGGACTGTTAGTTGCTATTTTTATTGGATATTCTGAACGGTCCAGGGGCTACAAGTTTTATGATCCCACAACTAAGACAATTTTTTAGACAGGGAATGCTCGGTTCTTTGAGGATGTTGATTTTGCGGGGGGAGAAAGGGTTACGGACTTTGTCTTTGAGGAGGAATATGTTGAAATTCCTCCAATTGCCATTGACAATGATCAGGATCAGGTTCCTATCCCTGACGTTGTTCAAGAATCAACTTCGGATCAAGACAATGTCATGTTATCTCCAGGAGAACAAACTCTACAACCTCAAGAACCCATGCCATTAAGAAGATCCACTAGAGAGAGGAGAAGTGCAATTTCAGATGATTATATTGCATTTCTCCAAGAACATGAGGTTGACGTTGGAGTGGTGGAACATGATCCAATCAACTTCCGTCAAGCCATGGAAAGTTCTAACTCTCAAAAGTGGCTCGATGCCATGAATGAAGAGATAAAGTCTATGAAAGACAACGACGTATGGGACCTCGTTCCATTGCTTGAAGGTGCGAAACCCATTGGTTGCAAATGGATATTTAAGACCAAGAGGGATTCGAAAGGCAATGTAGAGAGGTACAAAGCTCGTCTTGTTGCGAAGGGATTTACACAGAAAGAAGGCATCGATTATAAAGAGACTTTCTCTCCGGTTTCCTCGAAAGACTCTTTCAGGGTTATAATGGCATTAGTGGCATATTTTGATCTTGAGTTACATCAGATGGATGTTAAGACAGCGTTTCTCAATGGTGACATTGATGAGACGATTTATATGGTGCAACGTAAAACTTTGTATCGTGTGATGCGCAGCAAATGGTTTGCAAATTAAAGAAATCCATCTATGGACTCAAGCAGGCGTCTCGACAATGGTATTACAAATTTCATCAGGTGATCACCTCATTCGGTTTTGAGATGAATCTGGCCGATGATTGTATATACTGTAGGTTCAGTGGGAGTAAGTATATCTTTCTGGTTTTATATGTCGATGACATACTGCTTGCCAGCAATGATGTAGGCTTATTGCACGAAACCAAGAGATTTCTAGCAAAGCATTTTGAGATGAAAGACCTTGGTAACGCCTCTTTTATATTAGGAATCCAGATACATCGAGATCGCTCTCGGGTTATTCTTAGATTATCACAAAAGAGCTACATCGAAAGGGTACTTAAAAGGTTTGGCATGCAGGATTGTAAACCAGGTGATACCCCTGTGGCTAAAGGACTTGGAAATTAAAGAGATGCGGAAGATTCCTTATTCATCAGCTGTAGGGAGTCTGATGTATGCTCAGGTTTGTACGCGTCCAGATATTGCATACATTGTTGGGATGTTAGGGAGGTATTTAAGTAACCCGGGAACGGATCATTGGAGAGCAGCCAAACGGGTCATGCGGTACTTACAGAGAACAAAGGATTACATGCTCACGTATAGGAGATCGGATCAGTTGGAGATCATTTGTTATTCTGACTCTGATTTCGCGGGATGCCAAGATAGTAGGAGATCCACTTCGGCCTATATCTACCTGCTTGCTGGAGGTGCTATTTCCTGGAAGAGTGCTAAGCAGACACTAATAGCTACCTCCACCATGGAAACGGAGTTTATAGCATGTTATGAGGCATCAAATCATGGAATATGGTTGCAAAATTTTGTCACTGGGCTGCGCGTTGTGAGTAGTATCGAAAGACCACTTAGGTTATTTTATGACAATAAATTTGCAGTGCTATATTCCAATAACAATAGGAGCTCAACGAAGTCAAAGCATATAGAGATCAAGTTCCTAGCTGTTAAAGAAAGAGTTCAGAGTGGACAGGTGTCAATAGAGCATATTGGAACAAACTCCATGATTGCGGATCCGCTCACTAAGGGATTAACACCCAAGGTCTTTCACGAGCACACTGCTCATATGGGTGTGATGTCTCTTGAGGGTGTATAGCTTCAGTGGGAGTCTGTATTTTTGTGTTTTTCATATTAGACACATACACTGTCGCTTTAGATAAAGTTTATGGATACAGTTATTTCGGTTATAAAGTTTTGTTTTTGTGTTATCTCTGAACTCGTTTGAAACAATCTCACTAAGGTATAAAGGTGGACCAGTTGGAAATAGGCATGTTTCAGATCATGTTGCGTGAAATTTCCATGCTACACATCCATACTTGATCCACGTCGTTTAATTATATTGATATATGTGACCATTGATGGGTTTAGTTACCTATCTAAGTGTAACGAAGACCGCTTTGATCCTAAATTGATATAATTGATGGACCGGATTGTTTGGGGACGCATTCGGTAATGATAGCAAAATTCTGAGTACTCATAAGGTTATACACAATTATAAGGTGACATATATAGCCCAAGTGGGAGATTGTAAGGTTTTAATCGAACATGTGGGCTAATATATGTAATTATTGTGTATTAAATTAAAGGCTATCGTATTTGGTTAAGCCCGTTTAAAGTGATCTAATAAGGTTTTATATATTGGGCTTTTATGCATCAATTAAAGTGTGGGTCTTATATGTGTAGATACTAGGCCCAGGGTTCCTAATTCTATGATGGGGCTGAATTAGGTTAACGGACTGTTGTATATATGTATATATACGGTTATGGTCCCCAGGTCACAAGCGATTGTTCATTCTTTTCTGACTCTCCATCATCAGAGAGAAATAAAGAGCCGCTTGTTGACTTGGAAGCTCACAGCCATAGAATTCCATTATTGCAAGCAATGGCTGATTCAGGTACGCTTCCGTTTTGGTTTGTGTATATTCTTGATGATCCAACACGGTGGATCCGGGATTTAAGGAGCAATATAATCCTACAGCTAACACATGTCTGCCATTAATACATACAAAAAAAATATACATAAAATTTTCCGATTATACGATAACGATTGGACATGAACGTGGATGAGAGTTTTATAGCGCATGCGAGGACAGGGAATAGGGAGACCTCATTCTGTTGTAATTCTTATATGATCTTCCCTGTACCTCGATTAAATGAGATTGTGGTGCGGACGAGGATAAGTGTTTCATAGCGAGAGAGGAATGAGATGTTAGGGTCTGTCGAACCGTGCCTACTACATTTTCACTCTATAATATATTTATTTGTATACTGATAATGTTTTAAAATAAAATTTTAGAAATCATTATTCACATATTTATTTTTAATAATATGCGTCGCACGGGGTGTATAGTTATATCCGTCGAATTTGTAATTGAATATAATAGAATGTATAGTAACTTTAAATAAAAAATTATAAGCTCTGCGAATGGTAGTAAAGCTTTTGAGTGTGATTATTTTCATAACTATAATATTTAATTTTATATTATTTTATTTCTGATTTATGTAATCATAATCTATATCACAAACTGTCTCCTTTTCAATATAAGAAAAATTTTATCGAAATTTTTATAGAATTCTTTCATTATTTTATATTAATTAAGTTTAGTATTCTGGCCGATATTCAATTTACTTGAGCAATGCTAATATCATAGTATTAACATTTATCAAAATATTATTTGTTGGAAAAAGCTAGTTCTATTAAATATAGAGAAATTTTAAATTTAAAAAGTCAGAGTTGTCTCCTGTTCAATATAAGGAAATTTAATTGAAATTTTTATAGAATTCTTTCACTATTTTATATTAATTAAGTTTAGTGTTCTGACCGATATTCAATTTACTTTAGCGGCGCTAATATCATAGTATTAACATTTATCAAAATATTATTTGTTGGAAAAAGCTAGTTCTATTAAATAGGGAGAAATTTTAAATTTAAAAAGTAAGAGTTTTCGGTCACTCCAACAGAGTCTAGTTTTTTACCTCTTTAATTTACCTTTTTCAAAACAAAAAATTATTTTCACATCCTATTTTAATTGATAATAATATTTTTAAATGTGAATGACCAATATAATTAAACCTAAAATGTGTTATCCAAGAAGTGGGATATTGGAACTTGTAATCATTACATTATAGTGAGTGGGTTTGGGTCTCCACATTTGGATAGTGAAACCTCGTCTTTCAATTAAAATGTTAAAATAGAAAGCTTTGTGAAACTAAATTTTAAGACTTAACTCTTTAAATTAGAGAGGACCTCATATTTAGAGAATATATTAGAGATGTTCTTATGAATACACAAATGCCTTACATGTCAATATTATTCGTTGCCCTGTTGCCTGCAGTGAAAACAGAAGGTGGGATTCGTGTTGGCACCTCTGCATGGGTAGGTAAGATAGTTGTAGCTGCGACGGGCATGAAAAAATTTCCTATGCAATTAAACCCATTGATTAAATCAAGTTCAATCAATATGAACTTTCCCAGTAAACAAAACGTGCGTTGCATGTGATTTTGTAATAAGTAATTTATCAAATATATTTTAACTCACATAATTATAACTATAATAAAGTAATAATACTATATAAGTGCGCATGCATTCAACAATCATAAACGAATGTGATCTATATTATTAGTAATAAACCTAGTATGTTTCTTCCTTATCTTTTTTGATATTCTAACAAGAATGATTCTTGTAATTTTAAGTGTAATCATTTAGAATTGTTTAACACACTATTTTAAAAAATCCTTTTTTTTCAATATGATATCCAATGACTCATTCCTTTTACGAGATAACTTTTTTTTCAAAATTTTAATACCTTTTTATTTACTTCTCAACAACACGTTCCAAAATATTTTCTACGAAAATCTCTAACAACCTCGATATACTCATTTCGTAAAAGTCATAAATATATTTAGACATTCTTGTTTCAATAATATTAACTCCGTCAATGTGTATCACATTGCCGGTCCGAAACCCGGATAAAGGAGAAGGGCTGCGGTAGGTTGGCAGCCAACGTAAAACTTTGCCAAATCTATGAGATGGGGCCAAATGAGAAAGACGTTGGGCCATCCCCTGCTAAGCGATGCACTACATCGGACACCGGGTGTAGTGATAAATTGGCAAAGGTGCAAGTTAGGGCGTTCCCTCAAAGCGATGTGTCATATCGACGTCGAGGTATGGCAAAAAATAGCCAAGGGTTTTCGCATTTTCATGGACGCGAGCGAGTAAAGAAGTTAGTCCATAAGGATAAGGTTCGCTTAGCCTCTTGGAACATAGGATCTTTGAATGGTAAACTATTGAAAATAGGGTATGTGATTAATAAGAGAAAGATAGACATTTTATGCTTGCAAGAGACTATGTGGGTAGGAGAAAAATCCAAAGAGGTAGCGCCATGGGGATATAAGCTGTGGTATATGGGTAAAGACAGGAATAGGAATGGGGTGGGAATAGTTGCATCAAATGAGTTGCTAAAAGATGTGGTTCAGGTGAGGCGCAATGGTGACAGGATTCTACTTACTAAGCTGATATTGAGAGACTAGATTATAAATATATTCAGTGTTTATACACCTCAAATAGGCTTAGACGACAGTACTAAGGCGAAATTTTGGGAAGACTTGGATGAGAAAGTGCAGCGCATACCTAATGAAGAGAAATTATTTATAGGTGGGGACCTTAATGGACATATCAAGAAAATCGGGATGGATTTGAAAGTGTGCATGGGGGTTATGGATATGGAGATAGAAATGCCATTAGGGACACTATCCTAGATTTTGCAACGGCATACGACTTAAGGATAGTGAATACATGGTTTGAGAAGAGAGAAACACATTTAGTGACATATAGAAGTGGGACAAATGCTACTCAGATTGACTATTTCTTGACTCGGAATGAAGATAAAAACATTTGTAAGGATTGTAAAGTTATCCCGGGGGAGAGTGCTGCCACGCAACATAGGCTCTTAATCTTAGACATTCGCATGAAGGATTACCGAAAGAGGGTGGTGAAAGTAGATGAGTCAAGGATTAACTGGTGGAGGTTAAAAGGGGATAGACGTTAGGTTTTAAGGATAGGTTTGCAAAGGGAATCGATTGGGACGGTAACGAAGATGCTAATACAGCATGAGCGAGGATAGCACATTATGTAAAGATGGTGGTAAGGAGGGATTTGGGTGCCAAAAGGGTGGGGTGCCTCCGGGAAAGGAACAGAGGAAGTGAAAGTAGCAGTTAGGGCGTAAAGGAAAAGCTATAGAGAGCTTAAGAAATGCAGAGATCGTCAGGTGTATGATAGGTATAAAGACACCAAGAGGCAAGTTAAGAAAGTCATAGGAGAGGCTAGAAGCAAGATTTACGAGGAGCTATACAGGAAATTGGATACAAAAGAGGGAGAAAATGAAATATTTAAAATTGCGAAAATGAGGAAAAGGAAGAGTCGAGATTTAAGTGGTATAAGGTGCAGAAAGGATATGGATGGTAAGGTGTTGGTAAAAGACAAGGAGATTAAACAAAGGTGGCGGGATTATTTTGATAAACTTTTTAATGGAGATAGAGCTAGCAACCTCGGTGATATTTCATTCCCCTTGGAGGATGCCAATCGTGTGTTTACCCGGAGGTTAGTGAATGTGAGGTTAGAAAGGCTTTAAGAAGAATGAAAGTTAAGAAGACGGTAGGTCCGGATGGTATCCTAATCGAGATCTAGAAGTGCATGGGGGAGATAGGTATAAAGTGGATAACTAAACTCTTTAACAAGATTTGGCGGAGTGGGAAAATGCCTGATGAATGGAGAAATAGTACTTTGACACCGTTAAATAAGAATAAGGGTGATATACAAGATTGTTCAAATTATAGAAGAATAAAACTTATGAGCCATACTATGAAATTATGGGAAAGAGTAATTGAGCATAGGTTGAGACCCATTGTCCCAATCTCAGAACATCAATTTGGTTTTATGCCGGGCCAATCGACTACAGAAGTAATTCATCTACTTAGACAATTAATGAAAAAATATAGGGCTGGAAAAAAAGATTTACATATGGTTTTTATCGACCTCGAGAAGGTCTATGATAGGGTACCTAGAGATGTGCTCTGGTGGGTTTTGATGAAGAAAAATGTACCTCTTAAATACGTAAATATTGTCAAGGATATGTATAAGGGGGTTGTCACAAATGTTAGGACATGCGATGGAATGACAGATGGTTTCCCGATTACGATAGGGTTACACCAAGGCTCTGCACTTAGTCCTTTTTGTCTGTTATAGTAATGGATGCGCTTACGAGGCCTATTCAAAATGAGGTACCATGGTGCATGATATTTACAGATGATATAGTTTTAGTTGATGAAACTAGGGCAGGTATAAATGATAAGTTAGAACTTTGGAGGCATATTCTAGAGAGTCGTGGTTTTAAGTTAAGTAGATCAAAAATAGAATACATGGAGTGTTTATTCAGTGGCAGGAGCAGGAGGGATCCTTTTGTGGTTGAGTTAGGTGGTGTGGTGGTTCCAAAGAGTGTTAGTTTTCGTTATTTAGGATCAGTGGTTCCAACCAATACTAACATAAATGGTGATGTAAATCACAGACTTAATGCCCGATAAATGAAGTGGAGAGGTGCCTCAGGAGTTTTATGTGACCATAATATGCCTTTGAGATTAAAAGGAAAAACCTATCGGACAGTTTGTCCACCAACGTTATTATATGGTAGCGAGTGTTGGCCAGTTAAGAAGGTTGATGAGGAAAAATTAAGTGTGACAGAAATACATATGTTGAGGTGGATGTGTGGTAAGATTAGGAAAGATAAAATTACAAATGAAGAGATTCGTGGTAGATTAGGAGTGGCACCCATTGAGGATAAGATGAGAGAGACTCGACTAAGATGGTTTGGACATATACTGCGGAGGCCTGACGGTGTACCCATTCGGAAGAGTGAGAGTATTAGGGTAGGTAGTGCAAGGAGAGGTAGAGGAAGACCGTTAATAATGTGGATGTAAGTTATTCGTAAAGATATGTGTGTATGTAGATAGCTGAGCGACTAGCATTAGATAGGAATGCATGGTGTAGCAAAATTCATATTTGCGATCCGACGTGATTTTCTTGTATGGCTCCACACAGCTGATCCCTATTTATAGGGAATAAGGCTAAGTTTTTTTGTTTTTGCTGTTGTTGTTTCAATAATATTATTATGAAATTTTTAAATATTTGTTTTCTCTTTTACACTCCTTAAGACTATTAATTTTTGTTAATTTCTACAGGGAAACTGATTAGATTTTTGTCACCAATATGTTAATCCTATTTAGTAGATAACAAGATTGTAGCATTGAACGACTAAAAGAAATTTTGATTTTAACAATAAATTTTATGGTAAAAAAGTTATTTTTGGGTTGTTTTGTAGAAAAATGGTCATTGTAAAAAAATTTCAAGTAAAAATTTTAATCAACAAAGATCATTTTAATAATAATAATAATAATAATAATAATAATAATAATAATAATAATAATAATAATAATAACAATAATAATAATTTTCATGCTTAAAGTCAATAAAACATTTAAAATACACACATGTAACTTAAAATTTTTTGTCCTATAATGCTAAGACCTACGTGGTTCATTAAAACTGCATTACTAGGATAAACTACTAAAATTGTGTACTCACTTTGTATAAATGGAATTCCAATCCTACATTTCATTAGGCCATTAATCTAAAGTTGTATCTCTAAAAATTCAATTCCATATCTAATTAACATTCATGGCTGGATCTAGGCGCGGACCATCAAGAAATTTTTTAAAAATTTTGCATGGAAAAATAAAAATTTTATATATAATTTTAATCGAATTAAATTTTTTTTCTTTATTACATTCCGTGTCATCAAAATTTTTAGATTCACGTCACGTTCTTCTTCCTTTCTTTCATATCAACCCCCTTAATTATTAGGGCTGGACTAATAAATTAAAATAATACATAATGCAAGTAATAATTCTTATTAAAAGTACTGTAGTGTATAATATTGAAGAGATGGATATAATGACAATAAGCATACAAAAACACAAACTTTGGTGATCATATGAATATTGAGTGTGACATAAATCGAAAAGCTTTAATCACAATATAATTATCTCCTTAAAATATAGAAGATTGCATCTTCTATATTTGTGCTACATACAAATTCTTTAAATTTTGGTGTAGTATACATAAATGTAAATCAAATAATGAATATTTATGAAATATTATTAATAAAAAATTTAAAATGTTATTCTAAAAAAGAAATAAAATTACTCCTACATACAAAATTTTCGTTGTCATCTGAGATAATCAACGAGGAAAGAATTATGTTGTGGAAGTTTTTTGTTACTGAAATTTTAAAAGTATTATCAGAGATAGAGAGAGGCTATCAGTTTAATAAATTTTATATTGTGTATGCTAAAGTTCAATTTTTGAAATAGAAGGTCTGGTGCGGGCAGATGAAGAGGTGGATATTCCAATGGATATATTGGTCATATATCATTTAATTTAATAATTAATTAAAGAGAAACTAATAAATTTGCAAAGAGGATGTACAAGAAATTATATAAATTTTGCAAGGGCAAAATGGTCATAAAATGTTTTTCCTCTATTGAACATTTTTACAAGGGGTACAGATTGATAGATATAGATTGTCACATTCCGAATAATTTCATTCATAATTAGTTTCATTAAAAAAAAAAACGAAATCATTGAAATTTTTCAGTGCACCACATATTATATATTTTGGAAAGGAAAATGATTGATAATCTCAGCTATGTCTTTTTTCTTTCTTTTTTTTTTTCAGACTTTGTTATATCACATAATACGATTGAAATGTAAACGTCATTTTCATTGTGGATCAAAATCTTATGAAAAGTTCTTAAGATGGAAAAAATTAATTGTGCATGGCATGTGTTATTATACACACCATTTGCATATATAGGACCAGTCACTGTATTTAATTGGGTTGGACCAATTTAGAAGCTGTCGCTTTTATTTTGCCTTATCGCAGAGGTGCAAGTGAAATGACCTCACAAAATAATTCATAAACTAAGATGTCAATACATATGGGGTCCTCTCATCTTGCCTTAATTAATGACATATTTTCAAGAACTTGAAATATTAAATTCTCGGGCTCATCACACAGATGATATTTTTGCCTTTTTTTGGCCGCCCTAGCAAACGACTCCACGTTGCACTTGATTTTATAGTTAACATGATTTATTTAATTTTTTTGTTTTTCGAACCATATAGTTAAAATGATCTAGATTATACAAATTTATTAATGACATAATAAACAACTACAGGGGCGTAGCCCCCCGTAGTGCCCCCTCCCCCGGGGGACACTACAGGGTTGTAGCCCAGTCCTATCCCAACCCAGTCTGATATATGTGCATTTACATTACATAATAATTAAATAGTATATGTAGGTTATAGTTTCAATTGAGATGTTAGTGAGGTTGCAGCTTGGTTGGCAGAAATTATATGTGACATGTGCAACATCAGTGTTCGATTTGTGCTGCCTGTTTTCTTTTACTTGCGTTTTACATATATGTATGGTCAGTTATGCGAACCCTCTTCCTTCATATGACGATAAACATTAATTGATTACCTTGATAACATTGAATAATTTTGTGATCAATATAAGCAACATTTTGTACATACTTTGTTCCGTTTTTCTATGTACTTACTTTGCCTCATCTCATAATTAATTTTTTTGCTTATCATCTATATTGCTTCTTGATCGTTGTTAAAAAGAAACATGAGGAGTCCCTTCGGAAGCGTCAATTTCGATTTTTTTATAAAATTCAGCAATTTGGGAGGAGTCTAAGCTTGCCTCATCTTTCGACCTGATTTGCGCTTTATGCTACTTTATTTTAAGATACAAGAATACTAATCCTCTTATTGAAGGTAGTTTATCCATGTAGTGCCATTCTATATAGGTTATGGAAGGATATATTATGGCGACCATATGGTTTCTTGAATATCATCTTTCCAAACACCTATGATTTATCCTGTTTATTGTCGGGATGCATACTTTATTGAAATTTTTACAATAGCAAATAAGGTCGAAAAATGAAATAACGCGAAAAGAAAATGGATAACGGAAAAGATTTAGTGGTAAGATGCTTCCATGTTTTGCTACCTTCAAGTACTTCGTTTTTTATCAAACTGGTGATCGTTAGACTTTGTGCGAATTCTGTTGTCAAATGTTAAATAACTCGCAAGCGCACGAATCTATTGAAATATAGATTTAATGAGCAACAAAGTCGAGCCCACAAGGACTGCGAATTTAAAAAGTATAATTTAATCCAAATGAACTCGTAACTAAACTAATTGAAAATGTTTGATTTTTATATTTTTAATTAACTAAAAAGACTGGTAGAGAAACTAAGATAAACGATTAAAGTAAATAGATGATTAAAATAACCAAAACTTCGAAATCCACCACTAGTTAACCGAGCAATTATCTAATCACCATTTAACTCACATTCGAGTGACAAATCGAAACTAATCTATTGTCTACCCATAAATTTATCAACGAAGCCCAATTAATAAAATCTAATGTTGGTCCCCCTCCATTTCTTCTAACAGACTCACCAAGCAATTATCGTAATAATAGGATTAAAGAAAACAAAGAATCTAAAAATCATATGTTCCAAGCATTCCAAGTATCCAATCACCATTGTAATCTCACGATAACTCAAAGATAATCATTATATACTTCAAGCACCAAGCATGGATAAATTAAACTATTATCCAACAATCACCAATACATGATAGAAGTGATGAAAGAAATTAACTTTAATTAATCTATGAAGAACGAACAGTAAACTTCAAACGTGCATATGAAGAATCGAATAATAAATAGAGAATCATATGGTCAAATAGGATTTCATCCTATCCGTTGGTTGAAGAAAATTAGAAGAATATAGTCAAATAAAAATTAATAGAAGAGATAGAACCAGCTATCAACTGAATCACTCAAGAAAATCTTTAAAGAGCTCTTGATTTTCCAATTTTTCGCTCACCGTTTTTCCTTCCCTCTTTTCTTCCCAAGAGTCCCCTAATATAGGGTATTCTTACCCTCAAAATTGTGAATCAGGCCCAAATGTAATGGGTCTCCAAGTCCTAATCATATTAGATTTCCGCACGCAAACTAGATAACCTGGCAGTGTCAACTCTTTAGGTTATACCTTTCTCGTCCAATGTGCAATTGAGGTGATTCAAAATCTGTTGGAAACTAGAAAACATTATCTACAATTCATCCAGAAATAGCCTTTCCCGAATTCCACCTTTTTCTGGGTTAAAATTCGTCCTAAATCTTTAGCACACTTTTATTCTAGTTCCAGCACTTGCAAACTTTCCTTGTGTTGATATTTCTTTCCTTCTTTTGGCTCTTTTTACTCTAATTTTGCTCAACTTTTGCCCAAATCTGATTTTTCTCCTAAAATAATAATAAGTTGTAAAACTTAGGCACGAAATAAATAGGAAATACAATTAATTGGAGTTTAACGACCCTAAATAAGCGCGTAAAATGCACTTATCAAACTCTAAGCTATTTATTTTTCCAGTAAGATCTTACATTGCCTTATAATTATAGCTTCATGATTCTTCCAGGCAGAAGCTGCTGATTTACACTACACAACACTCTTAACTCAATTGTTGATAGGGTTCTTGTGAGGTGATCAATCTTAGTCTTCAACCATTCTATAGTCTTCAACCATCATTTTTGGCTAACTAGCTTCCTGAATTTCTTTTATTCATAGATAACGTTTAAGAATCTGAGAAAGCCACGAGAATATGGAAGTCTTTTCTTCTAGATCACTACATTAAAGTAGTAAACTTTCTTGTTGGAAAAATTGGCATTGTTAGTTTTAAATTAAATAGTTAACTATTCTTATTTGTTTCATGCAATTTTGGATTATGTTCTTCTTCACAAGCATGTTTTCTTTAGTACGCATTCTAAGTGCAAAAAGCCTTTTCTTTTTTAGAAACTTCTGTTCCGCGTTGACGCCACCAATTGAAGGCTATATTCAGAACATTAACGAGGCAGCTGGCAAAAATGTTGGCAAAGAGAAACTTAGATAATCAAACATTAGGCCCTATTCAACTTTGCTTTGTGGGTTCAGCTATTTATTCAGAACGCATTTAGTTTTAACTTTATGCATTTATTCTGATTACCGAAATGGTAAAACATGATTCATGTACCATTTTATGTTGTAATTCAGCCCCTTTTAATAATAGAAACACGTGCATTTTCTTACAATCATAAGTTGAATGATGTTCGAAAAGTGTGTAGGAGCAATAAGTAGTTTCATCAAAACTATTATATATATATATGTGTGTGTGTGTGTGTGTCTAGAAAGTAAGAGTCAAGCTTCCGGATGCTTACCCGTATAAAGCTCCATCCATAGGATTTCTTAACAAGATTTATCACCCAAATGTCGATGAGACATGAGTAATATCTATGTACATACACACACGAACTATTAAAGCTTCGATCTTTTCCTATAAAATGTAACTGATCTTCTTCACTTATACTTTGCTATTAGTTCTAATATCTCTAAATGTTCAGTCCAAGTCGGGTTCAATTTGCATGGACGTCATCAACCAGACTTGGAGCCACATGTTTTGCAGTATTTTGTGTGGTGGTTTTTCTGTATTCCCACATTTGTTTTCCTATTACATTCCATCGATTTCTTGATGGTTTTGGCATAAATTCATTGTGCTAGACTCAGTTGTATTAGGAGTGATAATGCGCATAAATGACTTGAAGATAAGGTAGCTTGCTATTGGAAAATGGAGTCTAGTAGGTATTAAGGAATTTGTGTTGTATCATTGAAGTTGTAGGCATTATTTTTATAAGTAGAAGGTGGAGAAATTATAAAGTGATAGCCAAAGTAATTTTTCTATCTGAATTCTTTTAATTTAAAGGCTCCAATGGAAACCATTCATTTGTAAAATCAGTGTGGGAACTTTTGGTTTATGATATTTTAATTTTACTAGAATTATTATCGAAAATTTCATGCAAATCTATGATTTCTATGTTGATTATGCCTTGAAACTTGACCAGAAGTTGTGAACATACATAATAAAATTTTCAATTTATTACTTCAACGATTTTAATCATTATGTTATGGATTTTGTCGGTTTTTTTCTTTATCTTTGGCGGGTCCTACAAATAACAATATGAGGTTTAGATTGAACGCTCATCTCTTCAACTGGACTTTAGGAGGACACAAAAAGAGAAGACAAGGCTTCTTTATATGTTTGAATTCGTACTGAGAAAAAAAAGTGGATTTTATGCCAGGAGAGTTTCCAGAGTATATGGTTATCAATTTGGGAGGGTACTTATCTAGATGAGGGCGATGAAGAGAATGTAGTGGAGTTGTTGGGAGTTATACTGCCACAACAGTTGTTTTCAAGAATGGTTGCTAATTGTGATGTGAAGCTTGGCACTCAGAGATAATTACCATTTACCACAATCGAGAGACTAAACGTGTTTTGGCATCAATATTTATATTTGCAATTGTGGTTAATGTGGCCAATATTGTCCCGTGCAGTTTGCTCTGTGGAAATCATTAGTCATTAAATTTGCTCGAATAGATAATGAAATTCGATATTATTGGTAATATTTTGTAATTTGGTTGTCTTCCGCTTCTGTCACTGCTTACTATTCTTATAGTGATCTTACTTGATCTTGTTTACCTTTCTACCTCATAGCACTGACTTAATTTCATTCCTTCGCATGTTTGCCTTATCTGCATCAGTAGCCAATTCATTCATGATATAACTTTATATAATCATAGGACTGCATAAATCATCCCTTCATTTTTCAATTGAATAACATGAAATTGATTAAAGTAAACACAATTTGTTCTTTTTTCATGGATATAAGAAAGTAAACAATTGAAAACATGGTTTTTTAAAATATTTTGTATGAAATGAACATAAACTTGATTTTATGTTACATGGAAAAAGCACAATTCAAATCATGGATTGTGTAAATGGCCTCTATTTGCATAAAATGGGCAAATCTATAAACCCGGTTTTTTGACCCATGGACAAAGAAGCTTAACGTACTCACTTAAAGTTAAATTTATAAACATAATGTACTCACTTCGACTATGCATAAATAATACAATGACGTTCTTTTCTCAATATATATATATATATATATATATATATATCAATATTAGGTTCTGTTTCCTTGATGCTCTTCAATCATCTTTCTTATCTTCCGTAATAACTTGAATTTCTATGAGCACACACATTAAAGATCATAGAGGGTATTATTAGGTAAGCTAGAATTAAATAAATTTCATTTGTCAATTGACTTGCGAAAGAAAATTTCATAGAATTATGAATCGAGATTTAATTGTAATAATTTCATAGAATTAAGTTCTTTTCCATTTGTATCTTCAAATTTAGTATGTCTAATGTTCAATTTCAGCATTAGGTTGGGTTTGTTTATATAATTATATTTAGTCCGTCAAGCTATTTTCTTTTTCTCTATTATATTTCTTCGATATTAGAATAGTTTGGTTTGATAAATTGAAAAAAAAAAAGGAGAAAGACAAGCTTTTGATTGATTTGTTGATTCTTTTATTACATTCAATTAATTTTCATAAAATCTACTGTTGTGATTTATGACAACACGGTCACTCATTTTATTTTATTGTACTTTCCTAAACAACGATGACTTAGATTATAATCATTTTGTTAAATTTTCAGTTTGATTTCTTTCTTATTCTTGAGATGACGACCGATGGGGATTTCGTTGTGCATTCAGATACGGTGTAAAGAAAATGTGACGAACATTTTATTATTATTATTATTATTATTATTATTATGGGAAGAAGAAGTATGCCCCATCACATTGTAAATCTTTCGAAGAAGTTGTAAAAGGGGATCAGAATTTGTGCCGGTGTGAACAACTACTACCTATGGGAACGAACCTTTTATACGGGTCTTGCTGGAAGAGATTGCTAAGCTCTCAGGATGGTTCCATCTTGTGTCAATAGGTAAATTTTCCGAACATCCACCATCTGTCATGGGCATTCATCGAGGATTGAATTCGCTACGTTGAGTAGGGAATTTCACAATGGGTCACTTGGATAATAAGCATATTAGTATAAATTTCAAGAAGGAGGAGGATTATTTTCAATTATTTCTTAAGAAGATCTGGTTTATTAGTGGTGCTCCAATGAGAATATTAAAATGCACATATGATTTTAATCCTAGTTATGAATTGCTAATAGTTCCAATCCGGATTGGTCTACCACGTTTGCCATTGGTTTTCTATGACAAGGCGATCTTGTATTCGATTGCTGCCATAGTTGCAACTCTATTGAAATTGGATGAGCATACTGGTACAAAGTCACGCACGTACCTTGCTTGAATCTGTGTTGAAGTTGACTTAACAAAGCCGAGAGTAGATAGAATATAGGTTGGTAACAAAGCTAGAATTTGTGTCTACGAGGATGTGCCTATATATTGTTCCTTTTATAAACATTTAGGACATTCACTGGAGAAGTGCTTTTGGAAGTAGACAATAGGTACTTAGGCAGTGAAGAATGATAAGAGTGGGATTGAGAATGATAAGTATGGGAGTAATAAGATTGATAAGGTTGGGATTCAAAACGACGTGATGACTGAGGGTGTGGAGAACTAGAAAGTCCAGTCCAATAAAGGTTTGGAAAACCGGAAATGGGTAGTGAAAGACCATGTTCACCCTATGGATATTCCCAGGGATCATGAGGTTGGTAAGTCCTCGAACACTAACCCACCACATTCTGATGATCATTTGAAAACGATACCAACTTATATAATAGATGGGCCAACTACTAATGAGGCGATCATAATGGAGGACCCTGACCCTGGGGGAAGGGATTCTATAGCCCCACAGGAAGTTGACTTGAAAGTATTTTGAACCACTCCATCTCATAACAAAAACCGTAAATGTTTCGTTGATATGGATCCTGATCATATTGGATAGACTAGTGGTTTTTCTAAATGTTTAAAGCACGCTTCAGAGGTGATTGAAGACATTTTAGATGTTACTAAAGAGGTTTACATTCCATTCTCTTCACAAGGCCAAGCTACTATTGATCAGGTGATTGAAGACTATGAAATAGAACAACCTGTTATAGTTCCCAGAAACTCATCGTCACCTGACTTAGAACTGCAATCTTTTGTCCGTGTTGCATCTTTTAGCATGGAGAAGCCTCATAATGATCAGAAAAGAGCTGTGAATCTTTGAAAGAAGGGTAAAAGGAACTGCAAACCAGATTTTAAAAAATGATGCAGTCCAACATTATGATCTGGAATCTAAGAGGCATTTGTAACCCTCTGAAGAGATTGAAAAGAATTTTGCAACTTCACCATGTGGATATCATTTTCCTCGTTGAACCTTCGGTAAATTCTCAGAGAATAGAAGAGTTTTCATGACGTCTGGGATTTGATCACTATCTCACTAACCCTAATGGTAAAATTTTGGTCTTATGGAAAGCTTATACTAAAGCCTCCCCGATAGATATATCAGAGCAATCTTTATCCGTTAAGATGAAATGGGAGAATCATTGGATTGCAGTGGCTGGAGTTTATGCCAAGTGTGATCTTAGACTTCAACGACATTTATGGGATCATCTGATAAAGTTATCCCCTTCTATAGATCTTCCTTGTGTTGTAGGACGTGATTTTAACACGTTGTTGCCAAGGGAGGAGAGAACATGGGGTAATTTACCTAATGCCAAAGCTATTGCTGAATTCCAAGACGTATATAACAATTGGAGTTGACGAATTTCAAATTCCCAGTGGCAATACTACTTGGAGAAACAATCTAATGACTGAAAAATTTGATAAACTTCTTGTGAATGATAAATGGGTGAGCAGTATTGTTGATTTTTCTCCTACTATCCTCAACAGATGCACCTCTGATCATAATCCTCTCATCCTTTGGTGGTTTCAGCAGCGAAATGTTTTTAAATCTTCTTTCTGGTACCAATCTATGTGGACCACTCATGCTGAACTTTTCCCTTTTCTTGAAAACTCGTGGAAGCAGCCTCTGATTCCGTTCTCCAAAAGGCTATACAGATTTTCATTTTAAGCTTAAGAAACTTAAGAATCACTTGAGGCAATGGAATGTTGATACATTTGGAGACATCTTTTAGCAACTGTGTAAGACCAAGGCCAATATATTGATTTTAGAGTAGCAATATGATAACACTAACCTTCCTTCAAATAGGTCCCTTCTCCATCAAGCTTACGCACAACTCAACGCTTTGCTTACCAAAGAAGAGCTTTTTTTTTTTGCAACAAAAATCAGGTGTTAAGTGGCTTAAAGAGGGTGGTTGAAATACAAGATACTTCCATGCTTGTGTTAACAAACGCTGGGCTCATAATTTTATCCTCCAAATTAATAGGGGGATGGCACTTATACTAATGAAAATGAGTTGAAGGAGTCTGCTATCAATTTCTTTTCTCAATTGCTTGCATCAGAAGCCCACACCACTGATCAGGACTTCTTGGACCTCATCCAGCTGTTATAACTAATGAGGATAATCTGATGCTAAGCGCTTTGCCTACTGAACTTGAAGTTAAGAATGTAGTATTCTCCATTTCTCTAGATAGTGCAGCTGGTGCTGATGGCTTTTCAAGCCTTTTTTATCAACAGTGTTGGAGTTTTATCAAAAAGGATTTATGCGATGTTGTCACTGATTTCTTTAAGGGTCGACAACTACCACCAAATTTTAAAATTACTTCTATTGCACTTATTCACAAGAAGCAAGATATTGAGCTATGCACTGATTTAAGGCCCCTTAGCCTATGAAATGTCATCTATGGAATTTTCACTAAACTCCTAAATACGAGGTTGAGCATGGTTTTCCCCAAAATTATATTGCCAAATCAAAGCAGTTTTACACTTGGTCGAAATATAGCACATAATATCCTCTTGAATTGGTAGCTGAAGTAGATCGTAAGGTTAAAGGAGGAAAAACCATTCTGAAGTTGGACATAGAGAAGGCTTACGATCGTGTTGAATGGCATTACTTGTTCTTGATTTTACGCAAATTTGGATTTGATGGAGATTGGATTCATAAGATTGTTGCTGCTATTACAGATTGTGGATTCTCCATACTTTTGAATAGAGAACTTAAGGAATGCTTCAAATCTACACTGGGGATTATGTAAGATGATCCTATCTCACCATCTTTATTTATAATCCTTGCTGAGACTTTGTCTCGTGGACTTAATAATCTATTTGCCAGACACTTTGAGATGTTACACAAACATGGAGAGACTAGGCCTATTAGTTACTTGTCTTTCATTTGATGATGTCATTATATTTGTTAATGGGCAAAAATGGATGATAGAGCTGTTATTAGATTTATTCACTCGATATTCAGCAACTTCCATAAAAGTAGCTTGACTGCAGGCAAACAACAACATCATCAATAGCTTATCTCCTCTAGTTCAAATTTCTTTTTTCAGCCACTGTCTATTTACTATTTGAGAGTACCTCTATTTAAAGGGAAAAGGAAAGTATTTTTATCTTATGATCTTCTTGAAAAAGTATGAAAACGGCTTCTTGGATGGGAACACACGCTTATCGCTGTTGGTGGTCAACTCGTGCTTATCAAGTCCATTCTTGCGTCGATGCCAATTCACATATTGAAGATATTGGATTTTCCCAAGACAGTCCGGAACAAATTAGAGAAGACATTTACTGCCTATTTTTGGGTAGATACATCTAATACTATACAGATGCATTGGGCTTCTTGGAAAAATATTTGTCTGTTTATAATGGAAGGTGGACTTGGCATTTGTAGATTGGAGCCTCTTAACGAGGCTTATGACTGTAAATTGTGGTGGCAGTTTAGATGCCAAAAGTCCATGTGGGATTGGGTCTTAAAGGACAAATATTGTAGAGATACACATCTATCATTGATTGAAGCTTGCATTAGTGATTCTACTATTTGGAGGAGAATTTTGCAAGCACGAGACATTGTTGAACCTTATCTTTGATGGAAGATTGGCACCGGTAATTATAACTTTGTGCTTGACCATTGGCTACCAACAAGTAGGATACGAGGTGATTTTGTTGAAGACACTCTTATCTTTCATAAAGTGGCTAATTTTTAGTACAACCAAGCATGGAATACTGATGCTCCTCAACGGGTATTGCCCTTACATACAATTAGAGATATTATTGATCTACCTATCTCTGGTGTGGAAGAGAAGTTCTATTGGAATTTAACTTAACATGGCATATTTACTCTTCAGAGTTATATACAACTATTGCGACATCATAGAAGCAAACATGTATCATTCCCTTACCTTTGGAATTCTTATGTGCCTCATAAGATCTCAGTATTTTCTTGGAAATTGTGGCACAACTGGCTACCTTCTGATGATATTTTATAATAACATCTTAATACTCACCTTCCCTCCAAATGTCAATGTTGAAAATCTGTTGAAACTGTTGAGCACATTTTTATAAATGGAGCTTTTGCTAAATGGGTTTGGAAGCATTTCTTTTACTAAGTTGGGCGGCAAAACTCCATATGTAACTCACCCCAAACAGCTATATTCTCTCTGGTTGTCTACCTTTTGCAATAAACCTGGCGATGCCATTTCCATAGTGCCACTTATTATCTCATGGTTGCTGTGGAGAGATAGGAATAAATCTAAATATAAAGGAAAATCTCAAACTCCATTTGGTATTATTAAAACAGTCACTACCTTGGTTAATAACACGTTGTAGGCTGAGATCCCACTGAAAAAGTTGAGAATGACCCCCATATTATTGTGAAGTGGTAGAAACTTGAAGGGAACTTTGTTAAATTGAACACAGATGGCTCTCTAAAGACAGATTCATGTGCATTTGGTGGAGGTATTCTACATAATTCTAGAGGGAAGACTATTTGGGCATTCTCTAAATATTATGGCCAAATATCAATTGTGTATGCAGAACTTGCTGCTATTCTTTCTGGCCTTCAATACTATTGGATGGCTGGTTGGAAACAGGTGTGGATTGAATCTGATTCATCTACAGCTATACATCTTTGCTCTCATACTGCTAAAACTCCTTGGGCACTTCATTTTTCAGTTGACAAAATTATCGAATATAAGGACAAGATGGTTCTTCGGTTTGCACATACTTTGCGAGAAGCCAACACCGTCCCAGATTCTTTAGCAAACTTGGGACACGTGGAGAAATGCAAGAAGTTTCTTATGCCAGATGAGTTGAGCAGGTCTACTAGAAGCTATGCTTATCTTGATATAATAGGCTTGGCTAATGTTAGAAATATCGATGCTTCTTTTAATTGGGCATTTTATAGTACTCCAATTAGCTTTTATTTGGTTTTGTTTAGATTGAGGTACGTGTTATATGGCTAGGTACCTTATGTGCTTTGCTATTTTTTTTAAGGTCAGATATTAAACCCTACTTCTTGGGTGTATTTGAATTTTACTATTAATAATATTTCTCCCTCCGATCTGGATTTTCGGATAGAAGCGGTTCTCTAAAAAAATTATTATTATTATTATTATTATTATTATTATTATTATTATTATTATTATTATTATTATTATTATTAGAATGTTTGTCTAATCACATAGAGGAAAGAAGAATAACATATGTGAAGTTTTTTTTTAGGGTTAAATTCGCAAATGCATTGTGGTGTAACTGAAATTATATCACGATTGTGGTGTGCATATAATGTGGTGTGATCAATATAAATTGCAATGTCAATATAACTATGATTTCTCAAATTCTTATCAAGCTTGATCTAGTACCATTAATGGCACCGTAGCTATGGTGTCATCGATGGCATTTTCAGGTTCGATTTGATATCCATTTTGCAATTTGAGATCAGATTTAGAATCAGTACGGCAAGGGTAATGGCCAAAACTTTGACCAGCCGCCACGGCATCGCTGGAAAATTTTCCAAATTCCTGGCACTCCCCCTCCCTGTGCTGATTCTAGATCCAGTCTTGGATTTCAAAACGGATATCAAATAGGGTCCGAAAATATCATCGATGGTACCGTAGTTACGGTGCCATCGATCGCACTAGAAAATTGCTGAAATTCTTATATGTTAGTTTTGTTTTAGTTATTCTTCCCGTGCAGCACATGGGTCGACGTTCACAAAACTACATATGCATTTGTCTAAAACATATGAGAAACTTTATCGAAATTTATGTAAGTTTTTCGCTACTTAAATTAATTAGGTTTAGTGCTTTGAGCAATATCATTTTTTTTTGTTATTGTTATTCTTGTACTAATAATAATATTTATTAAAACCACTATGTGCAAAAATTGTTGATGTAAATGCAAGTTTGAAAACCTTTTAAGTTTAACCAAGATGTTATTAAGACTTAAGAAACAATAAATGAATGATAGATTTGAAGTACAAGAGGCATTGGTGCAAGGATGAAGAATAATTTTTTTTTTACTGGCTATTCTTGATCGTGCACATAAATTGTTGTCTTTAATAATGATTTTGGCAAGAATTTCGGAAATTATGTTCTGGCACAAATAATTTGAACTTTTTGAAGAGAGATTGTTCAATCTTTTGAGTTTGGGAACAAAAAAATAGAAAAATAGAACGAAACAAATAAATAAAATTATTTATCTAGGAGAGAGTTAGGTCAGACTTTACACATGCCAGTTGATCCACCAAGCAATTTTTTTCTCACCTAGAATTTTTTTCTTTAGCAAATGGTAAATGAGATAATGCTGAGACGCTTCATCGTTAATAAGGGTGGATTTGGGTCGAATACATGCCAACTCGAATTCGTCCTAAAAAAATTTTAGGGCAAAATTCACCATTGAATTCTAGATTATATATTGGATATATGTCTCTCCGTACAACACACAGGTAAAAATACTAGTCTAATATACATTAATTATCATTATTATATTATATATTAAATATAATTATATTATATATTCATGTAGCACAACGAAAACTTATATTTTTGGGGGAGGTAAGGAGGGAGGGAGATAAAGAAGGTATGTATGTGGTACCCCCCCCCCACTCTCCACCCCGCCGCTTTCGAAAGGCGGTTTCTTTCCCATAAATGTAATATTTTCATTTTTATAAACTATAAAGTATTTGTTATGAATAATAATTGAAGTGTTATGAATAATTGAGAATAATTTGGTGGTTATGAATTATGAGGAATAATTTGGTGGAGGAATAATTTGGTAAAAGATGTAATTATTATATGTGAATGACTATTATACCCTTGATGAAATTATGTAATTACGATTTTGCCATTCGAAGTTTTCCTATAAATAGGGCTTCAGTTATTAATGAAATTCATTCCTGAGAATTCCTTAGAATTCATTCTCTCTAAATTCTCTCTATTGTTTCTTTACTTTTATAACACGTTATCAGCACGAGTCTCTAACCCTTTGAGTAATATGAAAGAAGTATGCTCTACAATGCATCTTATAGATGATCTTCTCAGATCGTAAACCTGGATTATTACCAATGAATTAATTCATCCTCATCAATTCTAAATAACTCTCTCTTTGCAAATACATCATTTGAAAATTCCCTTTGTTCATATTCTTCTCCCACAATTCCTCATTCTACACAACCTCGCTTTGGAGATGTCTCAAATCCCAAAATTGGAAGAATGGAGTCCAAAGAATTTTCCGATCACGTAAATTGATTGCAAGTAAATCTCATCCATGGAATAATTAGAGAAAGGGAAAAAGGTAAATCATATGATTTTATAATATAATAATATATTAAACTATAACATTCGTTTTATCGAGATACAAGGAGTATACATTATCAAAATCAAATTTTCTCGACTCCATTATACTCGATTTAACGAGAGCTTCGATTTGACACCAACATTGATAGGGTAATAACTCGCTTTGAAATATGTTATTATCAAACTTTCAAAATTTACAAATCAAGATACCAACTTTTGAAAAGTTACAAAATAGTCATTGAATATTTTGATATTGATAAATTGAAGTAGAAAGGAGATAATTTTCCAATCAGTAAAACATTGATAAAATATTTTTGACAATTTTACCTTTGCGAATTGAATGGACAATTTTACCCTTAGGTAAAACCGACCTAATTTTGACGACAAGGAAAAATGGATAGAATATTCATGAAGAAATTCTAAATCCATTGATTATATAAAATGGCTTGAAGTCCATTTGAGTTAAAAGATCGAAATATTAATGTAACTCCCGAAGAGTTCAATTACATAATGTACTTATTCTAGAAGGATAAGTGTGCTCTTGTAGAAGTAATGAGTATTTGTTCTAGAAGAACAAATCCGCTCTCGTAGAAGCAGTTCAATATTTAATTCTCGCACTTTATTTACTGCAATTTAATTACTGCAATACCTCCTACTTGATGATGGGTTCAACCGTCACTAAACGGAAGGTTTTATATATTTTTGCACTTTATATGCTAAGTGATGGGTAATACCTTCTACTGAGTAGATCCTACTCCTGAAGAAGTAGTTAAACATTATGCAATTTAATTCTTGCTATTTAAATTCCGTAAATTTATATTTATTGCAATAATTCCCATAAGGTAGATTCGACCACCGATTGGAGGAAATTTAATTTCTGCAATTTAAATTTATGCACTTTATAGTTTGAGTATATTTCCAATGTGGTGGGTAATACCACACGATTGGTGTGCATATTTTCAATGTGGTGGGTTATACTACACGATTGGTTATAACGAATCCTACCTGTAAGAAGTAGTTGATCAAATATTCTAATCATACTCTCGAAGCAGTAGACGATGAGAATAAAATTACTTCTCCATATATACCGAATATTAATGGAGAAAATTGAGCAAGTGGTACTTGAAGTTACCATTGGATAAATAGATGAAAGTAAAATGCTCAATAGATCCCATGTTGATAAATCAAAGAAAATATATCGCATGGAAAGCTTATATGAAGTAATCTCATCGATGATATGAGATTGTATTAATATGAGAATAAAATGCTCTTGAAGAAGCAAAACACTAGATATCCTGTATTTGAATAAAGCCAATATGATATTATTATTATTACTCCGTAAGAAGTACAAAATGCATTTAAGTGGAACATATTGAGAATATCAAAGATGGCAATAAACACTAAAATATAGAAATACGAAAGAAAATATATATTGAACCCATAAATGAGGGATGCGTCTCGAGAGTATAAATACTCAGAACTCGCCACCCCAACATTCGGTTCATAATGAAAGATCCAAAGGATCTCTTTTTCGCTTGACACCGATGATCTGTGACCGATGGGTTTCACTTCCATAGATTTTTGAACATATGATTGAATCTTGATGAGTAGATCAAGAATCGTATTAGCGTAAACAAGTATATTTCTTTAACGAGAAATAAATTTATGTTCTACACCGATCTAGAAATGCTAGCAAACCATCAAGAAATAATTAATATTCAACAAACCTATGGGTTTGGTATGAAAATTCCATCGTGCAAATGACGCTATATTGAATATTTCCTCCAAATGTTATAGCCACTGGAAGAACAATAAAAGCATCACTATTGCTCATCATGTACATCGTGCAATCATGGATGGATTGTGTTTGTAGCATCAATCCAGCTTGGACTAATGACATTTCTAACTCCAATTGACATCGCTTCCAATTCGATGAAAAGGTATTATACTTGACACTCTTATCCCCATAATTGTGCGGCCATCGTAAGACTCCTTAATAGTTTGTTATTAGTCCCTCCATATAGTATATTGATATTTTGTTTCCCTAACTCCCTTACAAGTTGGTCTCGCCATATCCACATATTGGATATGACCTACTAGTCCTGGAGCCACTAAGAACACATATAGTTTTTACCTAGGTAAAGATTGACTTACATGAGATGATTTTGATATCTCCATCTCCATCTCCACCTCTATCTTTCTCTTTCAACTAATGAATGATAGATATATGAATCCTCTATTTAAAGAAAAATTTTTCAAACCAATAATTGAGTGCACTATTTACTTTTTGACAAATATGAAAGAAAAAAAAAGGCAGTAAATTTTTTTAGTGATATGACATATAGTCATCAGAGATTGAAAAATAATATATATATATCTTAAAATTGAAAACGATATTTACAAATAAAAGAAATATATTGATCTTTGTTATTACACCGAGCTTTCTTACATAAATATGGGAAAATCATTATGCTAAATTTTTCTACTAAATTTACAAACGGATCTTCTAAAGTAAGTTTTTCAAGATCTGTAACGCTGCTTGTTGATCTTTAAATTTGGCCCATAAGGCCATTAGCTTACCTTGTACGTGTCAACTAGGATGTGTCTCAAGAGCCTGTTGAATATCATCCAAAGGCTCCTTACTCAATCCATCCTTAATGAATGCTATTTTATCTTCTCGCTTTACGGACAAGTACCCCAGATTTACATCGAGTGTCACATGTCCATCGAGCACACTTGTAGCATCCTCCTAATCTTTGCTCTCCGCTTCTTTGAAAAACTACTTTACCCATACCAGCATGTATTTAGAGGGAATTGAAACCTCACCGATAATCGAACCTTTGCTTCAATCAAGCATCGATATCTTGTGGGATACCCTTATTCATTAGCATCCTTAATCTTTCCAATTACATCGATAAATCCTTTTAAGATTTTAATCGGTAGTGATGGATAGTATTTTCAAGATTTGAGAGCATATGATCCATTATAATGTATAGACCCTTGTTGGGATGAATTTTGCAATAATTTTGATGATTTATTTATAGAATAATACGACGCGTATGAAATAAGACTCGATTTTAAATAAATAATATGAAGCGTAAGAGCTACGATTTCGAATTAAATAATAGCCGGATGTGATGCGTATGAGTCAGTAACTCAGTGTTTGAATAGTGGTAGACAATAATGTGACCAAAAGATGATGGAATATGTCGGTGAATTATTTCTATGATAAATCATGTTGAGCACTATACGTATACTAGTGAAATCGATATAAGAATTTACCGAACTAGAAGTTCAATAATACTGCTTGGAATACCTGACCGACCATCCCTGCTTAAATAATTATTGAAATCAATATTTCAAGTGAAGAATTAAAGGAATTCTTCAATGATTGTTCTCGATAAATGATGAAATCATTACTAGCCAATATTGGGAATAAATCCCAAATATATCCTGGAATAAAGGATGAGAAGTATGGGCCCACTCATCCTCCATGTGGACTACTAGATATTATGATATGGATCCACTAGATAGTCACATGTGTATATGATTCGTAATTTGAAATTTATTTAAATATTTGCTCACTGTATGAGCATGATTTTCAGATTTAATGATAAAGCTAGTAAATGTATATCCCAATACTTGAATAAATCCTCAAGGATTTGAGTATGCATACAAGTGGGATATTATATGGCAAATTATTTAAAGTCCTCAAATAAATTGCCGATATCGAGAATAGAATGCAAACGGTCTAAATTCCCATATTAAGGCTGAATGATGAGAACATATATGATTAAAATCATACCAACTGTATGAGTTTTGGTGTTCTAAATTTTCTCAGCATGAGGGGGAGTATTAAAGGTTGAAAATAATATGTGAAATGCATCATGTTATATCCTCGAAATTGAAATACGAACTTGAAGTTCAAAGATGCATGAAAGGCTATGAACAATCACATATATCAGCTACGATGCTTTGATAAGTTAGCGCGCCAGAAGCGTTGATATTTCCCCAAACATATATATCAAAGCAAATTATAAAAGATGGTCTTAATAACGGAGGCATATGCTCTTGAAGAGTATATAGACATAACTATATTGTGTAATCCTACAAGAGGATTGATAATGAGATATCTCGATAAGTTATGTCGATATGGGGAAAGAAATGAAATTGAAAAGTGTCGACACGATATGAAAATGTAGCGCTACATATGATCAATGATAATGAAAATATTGAGATATATTGAAGATGATAAATGGTGAATGTGAAATCCTTAACTTATGAGATGATGAGATGATGATGACTAATGCTCAAGTTTAAAGATAAGCATGGTGGTCATTATATGTTGCATGCTCATGAAAGTTAAATTACCGATCGTGTGTGTAGTACCTAAAAGGAAATTAAAGGATCTGATGAGCTAAACCCGTGTTTATGAGTACCCTAAAGGGTGAACTAAGCCCCTGGGAATGAAATAACCTATTAAGTGAGTATTAAATGTTAAATGATATATTTTAAATGTTAGTTAGTTATGAAGGTTTACTTATATGTTTACATGTTTTTACAATGAATTTATATGCTTTAAATTGTGTATTTGGAGACATGTGTTCATGGTGAATGTTTTGTAGTTGTGTAAGAAAATTGATGCACTCTAAATGAACGAAGAGTATAAAATCAATGTATATGATACTCATACAAATGTATGAAAATTTTGAAATGCTTGCAAAGATACTTGTATAAAATACGCTGCTGCACTCTTTTTCCTCGACCGAGGTTTTATCCCATTGGGTTTTCATAGCAAGGTTTTTAATGAGGCAACTTTAAAGGCGTATTCACATGAATAATGTACTCTTTTTCCTTCATTAGGCTTTTTCCCACTGGGTTTTTCCTAATAAGGTTTTAACGAGGCATATTCATGGTATATTGAGAACGATAGGAGAAATTGATACAGTGTATCTATTGGATCAAGTTATAATGGAGCTAATGCTTTAGATCCAAACGATGATGATATTGAAATCATTTACCGTAAGTAAAGATATCGCTTCTCAAGATATGAAATCGATCTGAGCAAATTGCATTCTTTTTCCTTCGATCAAGTTTTTTCCCACTGGGTTTTCTTGACAAGGTTTTAACGAGGCAGCACGTGAATACTCATATGCCGCTGATAGACATCAGGGGGAGCAATGTTTTGATGAAGCAGTATATAACCACTCCAAGCTATCCTGCAATCGGTTTGGAAGTTTTTTCCCACTGGGTTTTTCTCCAAACAGGTCCAGAAGACATTTGTATTAATAGTCATTCAAGGGGGAGTGTTATGAATAATAATTGAAGTGTTATGAATAATTGAGAATAATTTGGTGGTTATGAATTATGAGGAATAATTTGGTGGAGGAATAATTTGGTAAAAGATGTAATTATTATATGTGAATGACTATTATACCCTTGATGAAATTATGTAATTACGATTTTTCCATTCGAAGTTTTCCTATAAATAGGGCTTCAGTTATTAATGAAATTCATTCCTGAGAATTCCTTAGAATTCATTCTCTCTAAATTCTCTCTATTGTTTCTTTACTTTTATAACAGTATTCAAATTTTCTTTGTTGGATAAAACCGTAATATCCAATAACTAGTAATTTTAGTTCATTACTTTCTAAAATTAATATATCATATCCACTAGACAAATGGGACATGATCAAATTTCTTTTCTTTTTTTTTTTTTATAGAAAATTGAACTTTAATTTATTTTTATAAAAAAATGATAATAACTAATATCAAAAAATATATCCCATGTAACTAATAAATTGCCAATCGGCAACTAAGAAATATGTAACAACGTGATGGTTTCATAGTATTGAGAAGATTAAAAAAAAATCTAATTTTATGTTTTTATTAATAAACATCATTATTCAAGGACTATAATTACAAAAACTGAATAGATATTGAATGGAAGTAATAATAGGTTGTGGAAGGCTTGTAAATATATATAAGAAAAATGTGAGGATAATATGAGTATAAAAAATCCAATATTCTAAAAAGCGTGCATAAGCGTGATTAAGCGTGAGTGAAAAGTTTTGAAGAAAAGAATACAAAAGTGTGATAAAACATGAAAAAAGGCGAAAAATGCGTCTAAATTGCAAAAAACCATGAAGTGTGCCTTCCATGTTTCGTCTCGCTTTACGTTTTTTAAAACATTGAAAAAATCTCTCCAACTCTTCATACTTTAATGTTAGTATAGATAATATGAAGCATATCCAAGCAGTAAATTAGAGCCTACTTATAGAATTTAATCTATACTAGTATTTTCACATATGCAATGCATCAATTGATATAGACGAAATACATTATAAATTGAGGTAATAAAAGTACAATTTTTTTTCTTTTTCTTGCAAGTTAAACTAGATTGTTTAGGCGATTTAAGGAGATTGACATATCGGTAATGAACGAAACTACAAATCAATCAAAAGATTGGGGACATTTTGAGTGCATTACCTTTATATATACACACACACATACACACACACACACACACACACACACACATATATATATATATATATATGAATTAAATCAAGTATTCATTAAATTAAATCCAATTAACATAAGAACTGAAATGATGATACTTGTATTTGATTCGGAGATAAATTGAAAAGAATCTAGATAAATTTGATTGAAAAAACAAAAACATGCAATTAAAGGAAAGATTTTAAAGCGTGTGATTTTAATTAGGAAATTAAGGAATGTAGGCGTACAATTTGATTAGAGAAGTCTAACGTGTAAAATATATTTAATTGGCTATGTGATAAAAATTGGTACATTGTTTTATAAATGTAATAATAAGATTGACGATATAATTGTTTGAAATTTCAAACTTACCTACAATCTAATCAAAGATTCATTAAATCCAATCAAGGTAAGAACTAAAATGCTGAGACCTACAATCTAATCAAAGATTCATTAAAATTTACATGCTTAAAATCTTGCCTTAGCAGGTGTTAGGGGATAAATATATGTGTGCAATTTATTTAGCTAGGAGATAAATATATCCGTCCAATTTAATTGGAGAAGTCTATAATGTGTAAAATATATTCAATAGGTTATGTGATAAAAATTAGTGCATTATTTTATATATGTAGCAATTAGATTGTCGTTATAATTGCTTGAGATTTCAAACTTAACTACAATCTAAATATCTAATCAAATATTCATTGAATTAATCCCATTAAGTTAAGAACTGAAATAATGATGTATATAATTTGACTTAGAGATAATTCAAGAGAATCCAGATAATTTAATTTAACAAACAAAAATAAAAAATAAATAAATAAATAACAATTTCGAGAATTGGAGCAGATATATATGTCAAAAAATTATTCTTACTTAATACTTTCTAGGTGGTATATAATGATTTTTGGATGCAAGCAGGTACGTTCTTATCTCATAGTTGTTATCGTTAAAAAAATACATATAACATGTTTTCTTGCAACATTGTCGCCAAACAAATTATTTAAAATTATTATTAATTTCCACTTTAGCACAACAACTTTAGCTGGAAAAATACTTAAACTGACTATTTTCTTTTATTATAGTTATAGATGAAAATTCTGTCTAGATTGTAAAGATTTTTACCTTTTAAAGTATGAGCAAGTTTTGTTGTGCCTGAAAATAAGATACATTCGCATCATAAACTACTTTTGTGAAATGAGAGGTGATTGTAAATTAAGCATAACGTCTACGAAAAATAAGGCCATTACAACGGAGAAAAGTTCATCGGCAGCAGTCAAATTCGAGATTATTTGGTGTTCAGAAAAAAGTTGGATGTTTTCCGTTTGCAACTTTGTACCGTGAAATGGTAGCAGGAATTTTGCTTGAAGTACACACACAAAGTGTGTGTTAAAATACCATACACTAATAAGGGGTGTGGGCTCCCCATATTCAGGGGGATAATTTGGTAATTTTGTCACACCCTCTATTAGATCCGTGGATCATTGATCCGTGGATCGACCGATCCGAAATGGATTTGGATTTGGAGCGGATCAGGCTGATTCGATCCGATCCGATCCGAATTAATTTTATTTTTTATTTTTTATTTTTATTTTTATTTATTTTTATTATTTTTTATTTTTTTATAAAAATCTATACCAATATGGATCGTATTTGGATTTTTTTCTTGATTCGATCCGATCCGGTTCGATCCGAATCTGATCCGAGGAATTTGGATTTGAATTTGGATTTGGATCGGAGTGAGTGATTTGGATTTGAATTTGGATTTGGCCGATCCGATCCATTGCCAACACTAGTTCTATTCACATATTTCATGATTTCCAATGAAATTTTCAGACTTCAATTTTCTTCGCGAAAGTTTCACAAATAATAATATGTACCCATCCTAGAAAATTCATCGGCATCTAAATGGGATTCCCAATATTGGGAACATATAGTTTCATTTACAGATTTAGTCGTTTTGAAACAATTCTTAGACTTATTTCTTCGCACAAATTAAGATATCTAATGACAAAGACCACTATATTTGGCACGTAAACTCAATATTTCTAACCTTTTTTTTATTTCCAATTTTAAATTTGAAAAGACTATTTTTCTGTGTCATGAAAAATTAAATCTTATCAAACTTTGCTTAAAAATTGAATATTCATTAATTTTTTTATTTCCAATTTTAAATTTGAAAAGACTATTTTTCTGTGTCATGAATAAATTAAATCTTATCAAACTTTGCTTAAAAATTGAATATTCATTAATTATAAATATTCAATGTATTGAAATTGTATCATTTTTATTCCATCACTTTATAGATTCCGTAAAAGTTATTTACAATTATCAAATGATTCACTACAGAAACATTCCCGTTTAATGGTTAAAACTTTCGTGTTCAATCTTTTCACAAAAATGACTTTTCACAATTATATATTTAATTGTTAAAAGTAAAATTTCATGTAGTTATATAACACAGCTGGACACGCCAAGACAAAAGAGGTGGGTGATTTTTATTTGAAATTGAGCTGGACAATGGTCTTGTACCATCGGAACGGGGGTTAATAAATGAGAAGTCAATAAATTATATACAAAGTGTGTGGCAAAATACAACACACACTCCTAATTAATACCCTCTAATACGAAAAATCTTGCTTTTACCAACGAAAAATTGGTTGGAAAAAAGTCATTTACAAATTGTTTCGTTGGAAATGATCGTTAAAAAAAGTTTGCAAAATAAAAATATTAGTCGGGAAAAATCAACTTTTAATGTTCTCGTTTTCTCACTTTTCAGATATATATATTTTCATTTACTCTCTATTTTTCGTTTTGTTAGCCAATAATTCATCCTTTTATTCACTCATTGCTCAATAAATTCCAGTATAAAAAAGTAAGTGAAAAAATACATAGGTAGCTAGAGTGTGTACACCTCTGCTGTCAGAATACAGTTTCAAATCCATAGAAAAAGTGTGTGACAAAATGTCACACTCTAATAGAGGGTGTGGCAAAACCGCAAAATTACTATATTACCCCTTGAATGTGGAGGCCCACACCCTTATTTCCAATGCTATGTCTCTTTCCAAAATTTAATTTTTAGAGAGATACACTCACATAAATTTTGAGTGGGTCCCGTAATTTTTTAATTCTAAATTTTTAACCACCTTTCTCTAATTTTACTCACATTTTCTCCACTTTTTATTCCTCGTTTCCCGTGTGATGTCCAAATTCAAACAACCAACTCCATATCTTCCACTACTATTTTATTATTATTTTTAAATATCTTTCTACCTCTCTCATCTTTTACACTTTTTCCTCTCTTTTTTATTTACACATCTTTCCATTCCTCTATAATTAAAATAATATTTTTTTTCTCTCTCTCTCTCTCTTAAACATATATCTCCATTAGACATCTCCCATTAGAGATGCCTCTAATAAGTAAAGGCTCCCACATTCTGCAGACTGATAATTTCACACACTCTCTATTAGAGTGTGACATTTTGTTACACACTTTTTGTATGGACTTGAAGCTTTATTCTGACAGCAGAGTTGTGCACACTCTAGCTACCGATGTATTTTTTTCACTTGCTTTTCTATATTGGAATTTATCGAGCAATGAGTGAATAAAAGGATAAATGATTGGCTACCAAAACAAAAAAGAGAGAGTAAATGAGAATATATATCTGAGAAGTGAGAAAATGAGAATATTAAAAGTTGATTTTTCCCGACTAATATTTTTGTTTTGAAAACTTTTTTTCACGATCATTTTCAACGAAACAATCTGAAAATGACCAATTTTTCGTTGGTAAAAGCAAGATTTTTTGTATTAGAGCATATTAATTAGGAGTGTTCAAGAAGCAAATGGCAGGTTCCTAGTTAGGCCTGATTATGATGATCAATTTCCCATTTTTTTTCTTGAAAGGAAATTAATTTGGGGCACTGGTTTATGTTCCAAAAGTCTCTACTATCCTACCTGCAGTAAGGTTTTGCATCCCATTTTCCTCTATTCTCAACAACAATCGTTTTCCCTCTTTTTTTTTTTTGTTTTTTAATTTATTAACAATTAAATTTATTATTATTATTATTATTATTATTATTATTATTATTATTATTATTATTATTATTATTATTACTACTCACAGTGGTGGTGGGGGTGGTTTGTATAATTAGACCTAACATTTAGCGCATTTACGAACTACACTAAACCTCTATAAATTAATACTCCATAAATTAATAATCTCTCCAGAATAATATTCTTTCGGGGTCGTGACTTGGGTTAATTTGCTTAATTAATAATAATTTAAGTAAATCAATAAGATAATAATTTTTCTAAAGACACATAAATCTATGGTCTATTTGCATGATTCAATAATGATTCTGTTGTTGTTTTTGCTGTTTTATTTTTTTGCCCTCGAAATTTAAATCTAAGTGGATTCTATATCTAACTTTTCTGTTTGCATGTAAAACTTCAAGTACTGCGTGCGCGCACTCAACAAAAACTTAGGTCCATAGGCACCGTGTCATCCTTTGCTTCTCAACAGGATTTTCAACGACCTTAGCCACAGTTTCTTCTAATTTTGATCGTCCAAACATGCATTATTTTCACCCAAATAATCAAATGGGTATTTGACATCCATTTTAGTTTGGTAACTGAGATTATTAATCATTCTTTCAAGTTCATGAATATCTAGCATAGTCGCTGCTTCATTTAATCCCTTGAGACTATTTCATCCATATATGTACGGCGATTTTTAATTTATATATATATATATATATATATATATATATATATATTAACTCAAGTAATATAACGCATACATTAACGAAAAATAGTGATTTATATAATTAAATCTATATCCGTTGAATCCAAAAAGAATTCTTTAAATTAATAAATAAATTATTAATTTGTTGATTAATTAAATTTCATTGTCTCGATATTTCTAATTTATATAGAAATTTTTATTGTACATCCTTGCCATGGAACGACCATCTCAATTTTCATGCATTTAGCTCTATTTACATATTTCATGATTTCCAATGGAATTTTCAAACTTCAATTTTCTTTGCGAAAGTTTCACAAATAATGGAATTCCCATCTTAGAAAATTCGTGGACATCTAAATGGAATTCCAAATATTGCGAACATATAATTTCATTTACATATTTCGTCGTTTTAAAACAATTCTTAGACTTATTTCTTCGCACAAATTAAGATATCTAATGACAATTTAATTAAGATTACTATATTTAGCACGTAAACTCAATACTTCAAACGTTTTTTTTTTAATTCCCAATTTTAAATTTGAAAAGACTATTTTTGTGGGTCATGAATAAATTAAATCTTATCAAACTTTGCTTAAAAAATGAATATTCATTAATTATAAATATTCAAAGTATTGAAATTTTATCATTTTTATTCCATCACTTTATATAGATTCCGTAAAAGTTATTTACAATTATCGAATGATTCACTACAGAAACATTCCTGTTTAATGATTAAAACTTTCGTGTTCAAACTTTTCACAAAAATGACTTTTCACAATTATATATTTAATTGTTAAAAGTAAAATTTCATGTAGTTATGTATTATGTAACACAGCTGGACAAGCAAAGACAAAAGAAGTGGGCGATTTTTCTTTGAAAAGATCAGCTAGACAATGGTCCTGTACCATCATATCGGAACGGGGGGTCAATAAATGAGAAGTCAATAAATTATATACCAACAGAAGACATAGTTTAAATGAAAAATAATTAATACTTTGGTACGTACCTATTATGTTATGGAAAATATGTGGCAAAAGATGACAACACGAATCACAAAACATGACTGGTCGCTATCTCGAATCCACCTTATTTTAATTTATTTCCGTTTTCACTATAAATATGAATATTTTTGGTGGCACGAAATTTTTTTAATGAAAGATGTATCAAATTTGGATCTTGCTTAAGCAACTTGAATTTATGGCTATTAATGTGTCGGTTATTCGTTAAATGGTAACGATTTGCATATGCAGTGTATCACTTGAGACATCAGATGTAAATTTAATTGTATTTCTCTTTAGAACTACTTGTAGCATTAAAAAAAAATTAAGAAAATAAAGATACAGTAGAATAAAAAGTATTTGACAAAACACACGGTATTTTAAAAATGTAAAGTAGATTAACTCAAACTAGTGACTTAATCCAAATACTCAATAAAATTTATTTATTTATTTATTTATTATTATTATTTAGGATACCAAATACTCAATAACTTAATAATAATAAAAAGTTAATACGATTATGTTGAACTAAACAAGCCCGTCCAATAGTATTAGCATAGTTTTTCGTGTTGGTTTTGTACAATCGGACGATATTTTCATTATCACTAAATTATTACTGTTTAACAAACACGTGAATAGATGCAAATATTCAAATGTGTCAAGCCAAACAAGCGTCGGTTCACCATTCACATTTCCAGTAACATCTTGACTCCCCGTTGACAACCAAAACGGGGAGCATTAGGAGGAAAAAAAACAAAATATTATTGGTCATATTTATTTTATTTTTTCCGTTCTTGACGTGCATTAAATATGAGTAGAAAAATCTACCTTATCACCACTGAAACACAATCTTCCTTGCACAAACTTTAATCCCCACATGGCAGGGAGAGTTTCATATGCAATGAATCATTGAATTGTTATTTACAATTTGGTTGCACAGTTGAGTACCTAAGAGCATCATTATAGAAGTGTGAAATTTAGCTAGTTACATAAAAATATATTAATTAATACATTAATACGTTAAATATAATATGTATTTGATATCTGTAATAGACATGTTAAATTCAACTATCAACAATTATGTGTCGATATTTCATTAGACTAAAATAATGAGCAATAAAAATAATAAACAAAGGCATTTTCCTAGACACAAAGATGAAAGATGTCATATCACATATTAAAGTGCTAGTAGATTCAACAAGGAAGGTTTTTTTTTTTTTTTGATTGATTGTTTGGGGCGGGGGGTGAGAATCAAACTCGGGCGTTGCCCATGGTCCGGCCAGGTGCGCACCACTGCACCACTCGGGAGATCTCAAATTTAACAAGGAAGTTGACTCTCTTTTAAAATGATTCTTTTAATATGTGCTTTTGACATATCAGATCCATTGTAAAGAATAAATTCAACCTCTTACTAACATCTACTTTAACCCACCCATACTTGAATTTTTATTTATTTATTTATTTATTATTTATTTACATTTGGAATTTTTTTATAGTGATATATTCGTAATAAAATTTTATGCAGGGGCAATAATTATATTTATTATTAATTATTGGTTAAAATTTCATGTGGGTACAATAATTATATTTATTATCAAAATAGAGATATAAAATTTAATTTTTTATTTTACTTTATTATTTTGATACATTCCGCATATTTTCTTATATTGATATAGCCCTACTAAAATTTTATAGAAATACAATATAATAATTATATTTATTATTAATTAAAGGTTAAAATAAAAATGTGTGCTTCTTTAATGCTAAAGAATTTTTTTAAAGTTACGATATTAATGTAAACAAATGCTACGATGTTGAATATTTTTTATGAAAACAATTGAATTATCAACAAATTCATCCGATAAAGTTAATTATTCACCAAATAAATATATATAAAAAATAAATGATAAAATTATTTGACTGACTTAAAATTTTGGATTAACTTACACACGTTTCAAACTTATGCTTGATTTATTAATCTTAAATGGAAAATCACCACAATGCCAATTGGGAAAATGACAAAAGGAATCAACATTTGACTTGATTTACTGTAAAATTGAATAGATTCCATCCAAGTGGACCAAACACGCAAAAAAAAATTTTTTGGACCAATCAAACTGCATTTTTTTAATTTTGGACAAATCTCGCTGTAAACACAATTTTTTGGATTGTTTGCGACAATTTTCCCAAATAAAAAGTAGAAACTGGCATTGCAAGAAACTTTTAAAATTTTGCTAGCAATTTCCTTTTGAATAATTACAAAAAATGATTACTAATTTTTTTTAGGAAATTATATTAATCTTGTGCGTTAGAAAAGAAGAGCTTGTGCGTGTTAAAAAAAAAAAAGTTGATTTGGATTATTTAAAAATCAAACTACGAGCTTGTTTTGCATACGTATTTTTTTCTTTAGCTTCACTTTCAACGGATATCATTAATTCGACAACTTTTATAAAATTTCTTTTTTTTTTTTTACATTCAAAATTATTTCCTAAAATTTCTCTCGCTAATTATGTAACTTGTCAATGTCGGCCGGTCACGTTGCAATGTTAGAATTATACCCCGGTTTTGAATACAATTATATCCCGTTTATGCTGTTGTTTTTAAATAATTTAGAAATAATTACTTAGTATTTCTTTATGCATTGAATGAAGCATTTATGAAGCCAGGCTGTGCTGAGAGTTGTACATCGACCACATTTTTATTAGTCATCAAAAGATGCAATCTTCATGTTCCAAAGTCAGTGTATATAATTGTATATGGGCATTTACTCTCATGAATAGTAACGGGATCACATCACATGCCTGTCTCTATTTTCACCAGTCCCCACGGTATTTCTTTTTTCATTTTTTCCCCCCTTGAATTTTCAGAAAGATAATATCACTATGGTACAATAAGAATGGTGGATTTAAAAATTTTAATGATGCGGGCTATAATAAAGAAAAAAAAATTATTCAATTAAAATTATGTATGAAATTTTTCTTTTTCTATGTAAAATTTCAAAATTTTTTGTGCCGACACGGGCTACGGCCAGTATAAAATTCATTTGAAGTATGCAAGGGTGTGTTTGATTGCATGAAAATGCTCAAGCAGCAATGCTAGTTTTATATCACAAAACCAACATACCTTTTTTGGTAAAAAATCATTGTTAGTTTCTAGAATCTAATGTTTTTTCCCCCAAAACAAAGCATGTTGGCTTTATATCACAAAGCCAATGCTGGTTTTGGGATGGTTTGATTGTAATGGTGGAATTTAGTCGAAAACAAAAAGAATTCTACAGAATTTAATTCAGGGAATTCATTTTCTAGAGAAATTGGTGATTGTAAGTGCTTGATTGCATCAATATTTTTAAACCTAGAAATTATTCTAGCTAGTTTTACACCTTTCGGTATTTGATAGTCATTATTTTCTAGGAAAAATTGTAACTTTTCCAACTTTCTTTGTTTGATAGACGGCATTGTTATTTTTTCATGGCATTTGTACAATCAACCGCTTATTGGAGAGCTCTCCCTCAAGAGCACTACCTAAACAAGTACACAGTACAGAAAATGGGACGATTATGATGACCCATGGTTATATGCCGGAAAATTCTGAGAGGGTTATAATGAGCCATGGTTATATGAAGGAAAATTTTGGTTTCATACATTTTACTGTGTATACATGTTTATTGTGAAAAGTCATTCTAGCTAGAGATTTTTCAAATGAATTTTCATTTAGAGGAAAGGAGTCCCACCTGCGTGACGAAGTTGGATACAATTTCTTGAAGGAGAAAATTCAAATTTTTTTTTTTTTGGGTGTAATTTAATGATACCCGCACGTATATTTTTTGTTATTGTCCTTTCGATAGATTATTTCTATGATATTGATAAAATATGTGTAATAAAATATGTATAGAGTGAACTTTATTAGCCTTATCTAATTGACTGCACTCTATTAAAAATTGTAGTACATTAGACAGTCCTGATCAGTTGCACCCGGGTGCTCCATATTATGGAGCACCCGGCCTACGTGGCGCTAACGTGGCGCACCCACGTCAGCGAGACACAGCAACACATCTGGAAAGCAAGCCCGGTGCCAACTTTTTGAACTTTAAAAAAACTCAGGGACTTGTTGTGTAAATTCCAATCACCTTTACCCTTTACGTTCACCCACCAACCTTCTCAGATGAAATTGGGGAAACGCACGTGACGGTGAACCAGCCGACGACCAAGAACGGCGGCCACCCCTGGACATAGCCCGAAAAACGCATCCCAACGCCGTCAATTGTCTAACTCCAACCTTTGACGCTCTTGGGTTTTTCTTCGCCGTGAAGTGAAGATGCTTGGAACGGCGAGCACGCCGTTGTGCGAGGGCTTAGATTCCGATGAGTGCTTGAGTGCAGAAGAAGAGGATGAAGAACCAAATCTCATTGTAGAGGATGATGAAGTGAATCCCATTGCAGAAAATCCGGGTGAGGATGTCGTTGACTGTTTGTCATTACCATGGATGCATTTTTCTTTTAATTGCATTCTTTACCCAATTATGTATGTGGATCCCATTGACGTTAGGAGATAAGAATTCTTGACCATGGATGTATTTTTCTTTGGATTGCATTCTTTATCCAATTATGTATATAGATCCCATTTTTATTGTTCATGGAATGACATCTGTAAGAATGTAAATATGTAATAAAAATTTTCGTGCTGAAGGTGGATATATTTTCGTTACTAAATGAGGATATATTTTGGTACTCAATTGTGGATTAATAAAAATATGGTGAACAAAACTAGAGGCAGTGGATAACGACGGCGACGAGCTGAAACACACCGGCGGCAGTGGCTTTCCGGCGACCTTCGACTGGTGGTGGCGGCGGCGAATTTTGGGAGGATTGTGTTAGGGCTTCTATCATGAACGAGATCGAGAGGGTGGGTTTCCCCACTGGTTGGTGATAAATGTGGGGTAAAGGAATTGAAATTTACACAACAAGTCCCTGGGCTTTTTTAAAGTTCAAAAAGTTGGCACCGGGCTTGCTTTCCAGATTGTTGCTGTGTCTCGCTGACGTGGGTGCGCCACGTTAGCGCCACGTAGGCCGGGTGCTCCATAATATGGAGCACCCGGGTGCAACTGATCAGCATCGGTACATTAGATACCAATAAAATGATTTAATACATTTTTGTGTAATGTACAATGTTGATATATTATTTAAAAATGATTTTTCTAGATGGCCAAACAGCCTCAAAATAGTAATGATAAAATGAATTGAATGATTTCCCCGAGTAATGATCTCCTACCCATTGTGGGTAGGATATCCTACCCACAATGGGTAGGTGTCACCCATTGATTAGTGGGAGGAGTGGCCCCACCAGTCCCCCACCAATCAGGGGAGAACATGTATCCACTGTGAGTAGAATATCCTACCCACAGTGGGTAGGAGTTCATTTTCTTGATTTCCCCTAAAACGAAAAAGAATGTCATAAAATGAAGTGAATGATTTCTCTAAGAAGGAAATAGAAAAAGGAAAAGGGAAGAACCAGCAATCCCGGGAGTTCCATAACTATGGAACTCCCGGGCCATTTTGAGGGCCCATATGAACTCCGTTGGAAAATTCGAAACCAGATCTGGAATCAGCACAGCGAGAGGAAGCTCCAGCAATTTTTAAAAAAAAATTTTTGCGACACCGTGACCACCCATGGTGGCCGGTCAAAGTTTTTGGACATAATTTGGGTAGGATTTTCCAACAGAATTCATATGGGCCCGCAAAATGGCCCGGGAGTTCCATAGTTATGGAACTCCCGGGAGTAGGAGAACACCATTGAGGGAAGAACGCAGTATGCCTATGCCTATTATTTAATAACCATTTTTTTCAATTATTATTATACTTTGGTATTTTTATAATGTTTATAAAATTATACTTCGCAATTTTTGTTGTTATTAAACTTTTGTCTTTTGAACCATTTTATTGTTATTATTTATCTAAGTAATGTGACTAAATCAGCTCGAATGTTACTCTATCTCCATGTCAACTTATTCCTATTAACAACACATATAATCTGCATTTATTTATAAGTAAAATGAATGCATTATACTAATTTTCCAGGGCTTGTATGGTTTTGACTTTTACAAAACCAATTCTCACTCAAACTTATTTCCATCTACACATATATTTCATTAAAATAACTTGCATGTAGATTCATAACTTTTTGTTTATGTTTCAATCACACATACTCCTAAAAGATCACTTTTCACAAAATCAACTCTGAGAAAATCAAAACCGCACCCCCTCTAAAGTTGTCATATTAGGATTAATTATAAACAGGTTGTAATAGTTAGTCTTTTTATTTTTTTCATCTTATTTATTTTACTGACCTTAATTATTTAGTTGGTTACCTATTTTGGTTAAAGATTATTATATATGTAAGACTTCAATTTTTTTTGAAATTATATATTATTATAATTTAGACATGATCAATATATCTTTTTTCTATTATAGTAATCTAATTAACAATCCTATATAAATAAAATTATTTATTTCATACATATATTTGCCAATTTAGATTTTATTTTGTTTTACTTTAAAGAACTATGTCCACCCAAAAATTTGGATTGGAGATAGAATTTTATTAATATTAAAAATTAAAGTACAAGTAAAAGTGATTGTAGGCATTAAAATTTTTAAAATAAATAAATCCTTTGGGCCGGGTCATTTTTAATTAATTGATCCATCAAGCCTTTTAAAATCTTAATGTTTATTGAAAGCCCACGTCTCAATTTAAAAGCCCACGAGGCTCATTCTACTTTTCTTAACCTATTTATTTGATTTATATTTAGTAAATCAGTTAAATTAAATAGGATAATTAATTGATGGTGATAATGCTTATTCAAATGAAATGGATATGTATTAATTGATAACAAAACTATCCAATATTTGCCTATAAATAGGCCACTAATCCTTTTGCAGAGAACCCCAATAAGGGTGAAGAAGAGAAGAGCTGCAGAAGTTCCAGAGACAAATACAAGAAGAAGAAATGAGAAGAAGAGCATAAATACTCTTCAGTTCTCCAAAACAAAGCAAAAATCAAGAAGGAAGGAAGAAGAAAGGGTATAAATATTTCTTCAATTCTTCGATTCAAACTCAAGCAAAGGAAGAAACGAGGAAGAAGAGAATAAAATTCTCTTCAGACCTCCGAATCAACACGAAGCTAAGAAATAAAGCCCTCATACAAAATCAAATCAAAGTCCATATTTGAGGAGTCAAAGTAAAGCTTTTCGACAAATCTACATCGTCAACAATCGAATCTTTTGGAGCGTAGGATCAAGCCATGTGGCCCCTAACCTCGAACCGCAGGATTGTTAATCGAGGATCGTTCAAGTCAAGGGAATTACTCCACACCAAATCATCAAAATTCAATTTGCAGAAAAATTATTTGTATTATTTATATTAATACAAAATTTGACGCCTACAAATTTCTGGCACGCCCGGTGGGACACTCTTGCCTCTCATCTCTCGATCTACAACAAATTTTAAATTCCAAATTCAACAACATGATGACTAACGGAAAAGTGAAACAAACCATGGCGAACTTTGAGGAGACGCTTACTGAATTCCTCCATGCAACCAGAGCAAAAACTAAAGCTGGGAGATCTCGATTGGTATCGCCGTTGAGAAAGTTTTCCAAGAGAGGTAAAGGAAAAATCCTTAACCTCACGAAAGCTGGCTCCCGTTCTCCAGGAAAAGCAAGAGTCTTCCAAGAGAACCCTCTTTTCAAAGAAAACCCTGGATCCAATGAAGGGTCTGAAGCCGGATCAGTCAAAGCTGGCTCTCCTCGAAAATGGGGAGATTACACATCTTCTGGGGAGTCGCTCGAAGAGGTGCTGGTCATTGAAGTGGGTCCTAGTTCGGATGAAATGCTTTGACAAATGGCTTTGGCAATCGAAAAGTTGTCAAAGTCTCTCGAAGAGAAAGACTCTCAAATAGCCGCTTTCATGAACAAATTGGAAATGCATGAGTCAGAAAAAGAAGATAGCCACAAAGATGAAGGCTCCTTCAGGGGCAAGTGCCCCGAAACTCATGAAAATAAGAAAAAACAAGACATGCATGACCAGACAGTGCTAAAAAATGTGTTCTGTGATACTACACAGGTCGCTGTTGGCTCCTTATCGGTCCAACAGCTTCAACATATGATTACTGATTCCATACGTATTCAGTATGGTGGCTCGTCCCAATCTTCCTTCGTCTATGCAAAACCCTACAGTCGGCGAATTGATGAATTGAGGATGCCCCTCGGCTACCAACCTCCAAAGTTCCAGTGCTTCGATGGCAAAGGCAACCCGAAGCTATACATTGCTCATTTCATTGAATGGTACACCGATCTCCTAGCCGGATCGATAGACAGCTGGATCAACTTGAACGCGCGTTCCTCACTCACTTTTGCAGCACCAGGCCCACGGTCAACCTTCCAGAACTTGCCAGAACAAAACAAGGTAAGGAGGAACCTGTGGTCGAATATATTGAATGATGGAGAAATCTCGTGCTCAGCTACAAGGAGCGCATAAGTGAGGCTTCATCCATCGACATGTGCGTCCAGGGTATGCAATGGGGGTTACTGTACAATCTCCAAGCTAATATGCCTCACTCTTTTGAGGAGTTGGCTACCCGAGTGCACGATCTCGAAATCCAGATTGCAAGGCATGGAAGTTATTTGCCAAGTGATCCGAGAAAGCAAAAGGAGTTAAAGAAAGAAGTCAAAAAAGACAGCAGACCAGCTAAATCAAAGGAGGCAATGGCCTTTTCCACAATTCCAGCAAAAAATCACCTTCAAAAAATCAAATTCAAAGGCCCCAAGGCCAAAACAAGAATTCAGGCCTAACAAGGCGCTAACCCAAAAGAAGGGGTTCCCAAGCCTAAAGGAGCTCGAGGAAAAGCAGTACCCATTCGCAGATGCTGACGTCTCCAGAATTCTAGATCAATTACTGGAGCAAAATGTCATTGAACTTCTAGCACCTAAAAGGCCAGATGAGATTGGTCGAGTTGAACATCCAAAATACTGCAAATATCACCGGATCATCTGGCATCCAGTTGAAAAATGCTTCGTACTAAAAGATCTCATTGTTCGCTTGGGCAATGAAAATAAAATCACACTCGAAACCGGCGAGGGCTCCACTGCAAATTGCTCAATGGTTTCATTCGGGTCGTTTGACCCAATCCCTATCCCGGAGCTTGGAAAGACGTGTCCTTCGATCCACAATACAGGGGCGTCCCCACTAAAACCAATTGAGTTTGGACCTCAACTCCCAGAGGGAGCGAGACTGGTCGAGTTCTGGGTGAACGGAGAGGTAACCACTGAATACATCTACCCAGAGATGGACAAATCGCGTGTCCCCAACCGTCTTTCATTCTACAAAGTCATGACGGATGACTTGGACATCTGGGAATCTGATGCCGAAACCGAAGACGAAGTCGGTGATGGTTGGTCCACCTTCATAAGCAAGAAGAAGAAGTACCCAAAATCAGGTAAAAAAAGGTAAAGCCTCATTTCTTAAACCTGTTACAGGGCGAACACCGGGGGCACCGAGTAAAGAAGTCCGGCCTGTTAAAGAAACAACAGCGGACGATGGACAAGGGGTATGGACCCTTATTACAAGACGGCGCCGAAAGGTTCCAAGAACACTGCGCTCTAACAGCCACAAAGAACCACAAAGGGGAAAGAAGTGGCCGAGCAATCAAAGAAAAAAGTCGACATCAAACTGAATGACATTAAAGAAGGCGACTCTAGGAGTTGCAGCTGCACCAACTCTGTCCAAACCGATAACCTTAGGAGATTATTTTCCTAAAGATTATTTTAAAGATCAACCCGTGACTTCATATGTCACGAATGTCAATGATAACAAGAAGTTCAAAGCCTAGGAGAATGAAAAGGCTCAAGAAAGTTCGAAGCAAAGCGACAAGCTAGAGAAGACTATTGCCCGCCTCAACAAAATTTTCCCTGACATAAGTCTTTTGGGGATGCTTCAACTTCCATTCGACGACCATATAGCTCTGATTGCGGCTCTAATCGATCCTGAAGAATATGAAGAGAAGATCTTCAGACCCACAAAGCTGGCTGCTCGAAACGACTATATGGCTGCCATCACCTTCAGTGATGAAGATTTGCAATTGGGCTCTCGACTACACAATTGCCCGTTGTACGTTGGTGGCTATATTCGAGAATGTAAAATCTGGAGCATCATGATCAATTGCGACTCGACTATCAACATAATGCCCATCCAAACCATGAAGAGGATTGGGATAAGTGCTCGAGATCTTGCGAAGAACCACATCATGATCCAGGGATTCAACCAAAAGTGTCAACGAGCTTGGGTACGATCCAACTAAAGTTGAAAATCGGGGAGTTGATTTCATCAACTCTCTTCCATGTCATCGACACCAAAACGTCATACGAGCTACTCCTAGGACGCGTTTGGTTGCACGAAACTGGAGTGGTCCCGTTAACTTGGCATCAATGCTTCAAGCAAAGACGGAGAAGTTAAGTGTGTTGCAGCTAAAACAAAGCCATTTCTCAGCGAGGAGTCCTACTTCGCTAACCTAAAGTTCTACCTTGAGGACGATCACAAAGCTGGAGTCCCCAACGCGGATGCTGATAGCAAAGGCACAGTCAATGTTGTAATCCCACCTCATCAGCTATCGATTAGGAAGTGAAATCTTCACCGAGGATAATCCTCGAAAGGAAAGCAACATGAAACAATCTTCCAGAAGGAGTTGACTTTCTCGATCCCCAGCATCCCAAGATTGTTGCTACCCCATGAGCTTGTGCAGGAATTCATGAAGAGCTCTGAAATTTCAAAGGCCACAACAGCTACATCAAGTAGTTCGAAACATAGCTCAAGTTCATCAAAACAAATCCCGCAATGTACTGAAAGTGGCGGTGAACCAAAGAAAATCTTCAAGGGATGTTATAATCCTCAAGCCAAAAAATTGTTGCAAAATGCCGGATATGGAAAAGGGAAGCCCCGAACGTTAAGTGATCTCGACGTCATCCTTTCCAGTGGACGCGCAGCTTCAGATGGAAAGTATGGATTGGGATACGACCCAAATCCATCAAAGCCTATCAAAATCAAGAAGGCTTCATCGAATCCGATCATGATCCAAAATTTTGAAGTTCTTGAGAAGGACATCAAGAGCAAAGACGACCGTCAGTGTTTGATAGAATTCAAAATGAGGACGTGAGGGTTTCGGTGTTCCAAAGACTACAGGGGTAGCCATCTACAATAGCCGAGTCCAAAGAAAAGGCATCCGTATTTCAAAGGTTGATTGGTGAGGTTACAACCATTGGTCGCACCAACGAGCCACCACGAGGCTTAGTTGAGTCAACCCAAAGGTGGTCAGCCTTCTCTAGGCTCGGAGTCAGGACCTCCAGTCCATGTTCCAAGTCCCAGAAGTCTAAAATAAGGCTGAAGAATAAAAGACGCCCACCATTTTAGGAGAACGGCGACGACGAAGAGGTCATAGCTGTCAATCACGTCACATTCGAGGAACCCTCCGGATCAAAGTCTGAATCCGAGAATTCTGCCGTAAAGGAAGAGCCTCAACCAGCTCCATCGACATTTGAAGAGGGAGGGCAAGCAACCGTGGATGATTTGAAACAGCTAAACTTGGGGACCGAAGAAGAGTCAAAACCAGTCTTTGTGAGTGCTCTGCTAAGTGAGGAAGAGGAATCCAAGTACTTCTGCTTGCTTCAAGAGTACAAGGATGTGTTTGCATAGTCCTACAAGGAAATACCAGGCCTCGACCCCAAAGTGGCGGTGCACCATCTTACAGTCAAGCATGGAGTACGCCCGATCAAACCACTTCAAAGGAAGTTTCGTCCGGAGCTTATCCCTCAGATCAAAGCCGAGGTTGATAGATTGATTGAAGCAGGGTTTGTACGTGAAGTCAAGTACCCGACCTGGATTGCGAATGTTGTTCTAGTCCGGAAGAAGAATGGTCAGCTACGAATCTGTGTTGACTTTAGAGACTTAAACAAAGCTTGTCCAAAGGATGACTTTCCACTTCCGATAACAGAGTTAATGGTGGATGCAACGACTGGGTACGAAGTCCTTTCTTTCATGGACGGCTTCTCTGGCTACAACCAAATTCGGATGAATCCGAAGGATGAAGAACTTACAGCATTCTGTACTCCAAAAGGCATATACTATTACAAAGTGATGCCGTTTGGGCTGAAGAATGCGGGGGCCAACTTATCCGCGAGTGATGCAGAAAATCTTCGATGATATGATGCATAAGCAGGTTGAGTGTTATGTGGATGATCTTGTTGTCAAGACAAAGAAGCGGGATGACCATTTGCAGGACCTCAAAGACGTCTTCAACAAACTCCGGCGCTATCAACTAAAAATGAACCCATTAAAGTGTGCTTTCGGAGTAACTTCCGGGAAATGAACCCACAAGCACTCATCGAACGATTTGAGTCAATAAAAATAAAATTCATCCTAAGAAGTAAAAATCGAGAAACTGATACCTTAGCCAACCTGGTTGTTGTTCTATCCCAATTGGATGAAGATCTACTGCATCCGGTGTCAGTGGTTTAGAGGTGGGTAATTCTTTTGCTATCTCCTGAAGATCTGCAGGAAAATAACAATGTAGAAATTAATGGTGAGCAAAAGGATTACTGGAGACAATCGCTCATTGATTACCTCCAACACCAGAAATTGTCGGACGATCTTCACCGAAAGACTTAAATCCGAAGGCGTGCGCCCTGCTTCATCTTATACAAAGACACTCTCTACAGATAGTCATTTGATGGAGTCTTCCTTCGATGCCTAAGCAATGAAGAAGCTGCACGCATACTTGGAAGAAGCCCACTCCGGAATATGTGGCGCTCATCAATCGGGACCAAAACTTCAATTCCATGTGAAGAGAATGGGGTACTACTGGCCGACCATGGTACAAGACTCCATGGACTTTGCAAAGAAATGTGAAGTGTGCCAAGTCCATGCAAATTTCATCCACCAACCGCCAGAACTGTTGCATCCAACTAGCATCTTGGCTGTTTAATGCATGGGCACTCGACGTAGTTGGACCTATAACTCCAAAATCTTCAACTAGGCACTCCTACATCCTTACTGCAACTGATTATTTCTCTAAGTGGGCTGAAGCTATACCACTAAGAGAAGTAAAGATAGAAAACGTAGCAGACTTTATCCGGGTAAATCATTTACTGCTATGGAGTCCTTCGGTGTATCATCGCCGACAATGGGAAGCCATTCTGCAATAGCCACATAAGCAACTTGTGTGCAAAGTTCGGCTTCAGATAGCACAACTTTTCTATGTACCATGCACCAGCTAATGGATTGGCGGAGGCATTCAACAAGACCCTGTGCAACTTGTTGAAGAAAGTTGTATCGAAGTCCAAGAGAGATTAGCACGAAAGGATTGGTGAGGCATTATGGGCATACCGCACAACTTTCCGCACTCCCACTCAAGCTATGCCATATTCTTTGGTATATGGAGTTGAAGCGGTACTTCCTTTGGAATGTTAGATCTCGTCACTGCAGATTGCTATCCAAGAGGGATTGACCACAGAAGAAAATGCTCGCCTTCGGCTTCAAGAACTAGAAGCTTTGGACGAAAGAGATTGGAAGCTCAAACTCAACTAGAATGCTATCAATCACGAATGACGAAATCATTCAACAAAAAGGTGCTGTTGAGATCTTTCCAAATCGGTGATCTGGTGCTCTCGGTACGAAGATGGATTAGCACGAAAGGTGCTGTTGTCAGTCAAGTCTTCAGCAATGGGGCGTACATGATCGTGGACAAAGGTGGATTGCGGATATGACCAATCAACGGTAAGTTTCAAGCGCGCTTCTACGCGTAGAGTTTGTTGGTTCTTTGTTCTACTTTCTGGAAAATTCTTTGTACCACTCCTATCCCACAAGAGGATAAACTGTGAACGGGAAAATGAAACAAGAAAAGAAAAATGCAACAAAATAAACAAATGAAAAAAGATTCATTTCTAAGGAACTATGTCAGACTTGATCCCTTCCAAGGGTATGCAGGCAACTTGGATAAAAAATCTGTAAATCCAAGTTCAGTCGAAAATCAATAAACTATTTTTATTGTTGTACTTTGCAAGTAAAAGAAGGACAATGAATTAAAATAATCAAGAATATTATTTATCACAGAGTCATTACAAAAGAAAAATCGTGTAATGACAACCCAAAAGGGAAAAAGAAAGAAAAAAATCAAAGTCCAGGGACACAAAAATTTTGATTCTAAGCAGAACCTACTCTCAAAAATCCGTAAGAAATGGTCTTCAAGGTTTTTTCTCTTCTGGTCAACCAATTGTTCGCGGGAGGCATCTCTTGCTGGAGTCTGTTCTAGGACTTCTTTTGTTCTCCTAAGTGTCTCCAAGCTCCCACATCGCTCTTCTAGTGGATTGCCCAGATTTTCTAGCTGAGTAGTCAATTGGTTCACCTGTTCTTCCAAGGCCATGCATTCACGCTCTTTGGCTTCAACGTCAACTTTCAAAACTTTCAGCTATGCAGCTTTCTCCTCCTATGTTGGGCATTCCATGCAGTATGTTCTTTCCAAAATCTAATCGTCTACTTTTTTCAGAAATGCTTCCATCTGGCTCATCAAAGGTACTGGGTTTGCGCGAAAGGAGTTGACGATCAAGTTCTTTATAATTGAACTACTCCCCTCCCACCACCCTCGAAGGTGGGCAAATCCTCTATTCAGCGCCTCATCCAAAATCTTCTTGAGAGAAGTGTTCATGGCATCCTGAAGCACAACCTTCATTAATTGAGAATCTTCAGTCAGTGGGGCTAGAAGACCTCCCATAGAAGAACAAGCTGGAGCTGCTACCTTGGAAGGCACCAAGGAAGTTGAAGCGACATCCGAAGTTTTTGAAGGCATCGCAAATACGGTCTGGTCGCCAGTTTTCGGATCCTTGGTCGTGGAAGGCTCTGAATTAACTTCTTCGTCATGCGCTACAGTTGATGGTAAACACTCCCTACCAGCGGGAGCAGCAGACTTACACAGAGGTACTTGGGAGTCAGCATCTCATTCAATCCCATCGAGTGCGCTAATCCTAGCATCCTAATTCTCGTCGGGATAATCTTGGGAATTGGTAATATAATCTTGATCGATTGGGTAAAAGCCTACAAAAAAAGGCGAGCAAAAAAGTGATGAAATACAAAAAAAGAAAAAAGGGAAGAAAGAATGATGATAAAGTAACATGCCTGCTCTTGTTTCCGAAGGAGAAATGACAGAGTCTTCATCATCCACGATCATTTTGTCGAGGTACTTGCCTATGGAGTGGGCCATCTGAGCATCCTTCTCACTTTGCGTAACCTTAGGTTCTTCTGGATGAGTTTGACGCTTCTGACGAGATAATTGAGAAATCAGAACCTAAAAGGGGATGATGAAGCATGTAAGAGGAGGTCGAGATTCCCATTAATTAAAGACCAAAAAAAAAGAGAAGAAAACTACATTGTGACTTTCATCTTCAAAAGATAAGCCTATTGCAATTGGTTGAGAAGGTTGTCTTCTAGCCCCACTTGAAGGTACTTTGGATGCCTTCGTAGCTTGTTCTTTGGCGGCATCAGTTTCGACCTTAATCTTCTTTGGGCGTTTCTCCTCTTCGGTGCGCAATTCTCTCTTCTTAGACTTTTCTTCAGACACGACACGAGAAAAGCTTGGGATGGTAGCTTTATCCCTACTTGTCTGTCTCTCACCACCTCGGTCAGAAGTAAAAGCAGGGCCCTCTGTGGCACGTAAAACTTGCACCGGGATCTTTGATAAGCCTGGTAACACTTTATCACTCCACCATTTAAAGTGCTTGCTATCAGCTTCATGTCGCGCGCCACTCGAACTTCTTGGAATGTGAAATGTGGAACCACTGGATTCCATGGTTAAGGATAATCAAACTTGGTACGCATGGACTACAGTATCTTGAAGCTTTATCCTTCCCGGTGAGCCTGGGAGTTGATGCTTAAAGCTCATCTGTCTTGCAAACCTATGCGAATTGTGTGCTTCAATAACACAAACAGAGCTTCCTCGACGGTAAGACATGAATCCAGCCTGGATGCTCATCATAAAAGCCGCTGCTTCTCCAGGTACTGCTCCATCATCCTTGAAATCTCCTGGACGAGGCAAAGTAGTCGGATTCCAACGAAAATCACGGGGAGTCCATTCGTCCACGAATCAAGTCTCGACAGTCAATGGCGCTGATCTCCCAAGATTGCAAGGCGTTAAGGGTACCGGCGATGCCTTTGATGGTCGGGGAACGACAATTTCTCTCAACTCGATGGTAAAGGCCTCTAATGAAGTAAGCTGCGGCCCAAACGTAAAAGAAATGTCCTGGAAATGGATCGACAATTGAGCCGACATCATAACCTAAAGGACAGTACATGGTTCGCGTAAGTCCCCTATAAATGTAGGCTAGGATGGAGGGGACCAAGCTGTAAGTAACTCCGCTTGCCATCAAAGAAGCTACTTTAAAGGTTTCCACACGAAGAAATTCGTCTTTCGAAGGGAATACAAAACGGCACAACCAGAGCAAAACATAAGCTGCTATCTCTAATTGCTCTTCATCTTCGGCGTTCAGTGGAAATGGTATATCCTCCCAATGGCCACGGTCTTGAAGTTCTAGATCCTTGGGCTCATCTACAAGAACGGGTCTTCTGATTGCCTGTAATCGGTGATGAGTTCTTCTTTTGTGTGGATTCAATGCCATTGCAGCCTTGTAAGAATCTTGTAATTGAGGGTTTCTAGCACAACCAGTTTCTCGAAACCAAAAGCTAATCCATTCTTGGTAGTTGACACGGTCAGATTCTTTCTTATCAGCAATGTGGGAGAAAATGATAAAAAGCTGCTGGGGAAGACCTTGGTAAATTCTTCAAGACAGAAATGCTGGGGACCACTTCTTTATAGTATTTGCCACGAATTGCAAGTCCGGTGATAGTCTGAAGATCCCAAAGGGAGATGCCAATTTCGCCATCGGCGGTACCGAAAGTGTTAGTCTCGGGGCACCACACCTCGCAGAGAGCCCTGTATACAGAAACTGGGCGAATATAGTCTTTCGCTGCTGCGCCGATAACTGAAGCCAAATCCGACATATGTCTCTTTCTAAGTAGCTTCTGGATCCAAAGAGACCATTCCTAGAAACCTCCCAAATAGGAGATCTCACCACGCCTAGCGAGAGCACTTCTCCACCTGATTTCTTTGTTATGTATTCGTTCTGCGATCAAAGCTGTTGGAACAACATCCATTTCAAGGGCATGGTGAGGTGGAAGGCACAAAAACGGACGCCGGATGTTCGAACGGCCGGACCTGGAAGAGGCAGCGTCGCTTCGATCTTTCGAAAGCACAGGCATGTCCAATGAAGACAGATGATTTGGATTAACAGAAGAAGAAGGACGCGTCATTGCCTCATGGATGCGAAATTTTAGCTCGCCTTTCTCATTAGAAGAGTTATGGTACTTCACATCTGTTTCTTCAAACCGGAGGTACCGTGTACCATGTTCCACGTCTTCGGTGATGATGTGGCCATCGACATTCAAAACTTTAGCGGACCTTGACTTCACCATTTCTGCAAGGTAAGAAAAATGGGGTATCAGAATATCTCTAAAAAAAATATAGAGAGAAATTTGTCGTTAAAAAAAAACAAGAAAAAAGGAAAAAAAGGAAATTTTGTAAAGTTGAACAAATCCTCTAGCTCTTCTTCAAGCTATTGGACAAATTAAAGTCCCTCCAATATCCGAATAAGGGCCAGTTTATCACATAAGTATATGCCCACACTTGAGAGGAGGAAAGTGCTCCAACCTTTGAAATCTTCCCAAACCTTTTAATGTTTTGTATAGCTTGAGGAGTCCTCGAATAGGCGAGATGAATTGGCCGATGACCGCTTCAGTCTTCAGTTATCACACAAGTGTACAAAACACTTATGAGGATGTGCACGCCAAATCTTCTAGCCTCCTAAGCTTTTCAGTTTTCAATTATCACACAAGTGTATAAAAACACTTGTGAGGATGAAAAATCTTCAAATCTCTAAGCTCTTTGGTCTTCAGTTATCACACAAGTGTATAAAAACACTTACACTTGTGAGGATAGGCACGCTAAATCTGCAAATCTCTATGCTTTTTGGTCTTCAGTTATTACACAAGTATATAAAAACACTTGTGAGGATGGGCACACCAAATCTTCAAGCTTCAATTCCTTAGGTCCCTTGAAACTCCTAAAAAAAAAAGAAGAGGAAACAGTCTTGTTAGATATGATTGTTAGAAAAAGAAAGAGGCTAAAAAAAAGGTGGAGAAAAAAGGCCATTACATGGCTAAATCCAGAAAAAAAGGGATAAAAAAAAGAGAAGAAGTAAAATATATAAAAGGAAAAGAACAAAAATATAAAAAAGTGTAAAAAAATAAAAAAAAACAAAATACATTCTGCCATGTTAAGTAATATAATAAAAATAAATAAATAAATAAACACAACAACAACAACAACAAAAGAAAAAAGAAGCACATTATGCCACGCTAAGTAAAAAAATAAAAAATATATATAAAAATATTTAAAAAGAGAGAAGAAAAAAGGAAAAAATGAGAAGAAACGATCTCAAGTTAGATATGATTGTTACAAAAAGAGGGAAAAATAAAAAAAGTGAAAAAGAGAGAAAACAAAAATACGAAAAAATGTTGAAAAAAAACCCCCAAAGTGTGGCACATGAAGCCATGTTAAAAAAACACAAAAACCACAAAAAAAAAAAAAAACAGAAACAATGATTTGAAAAGGGGCAACAGTAATCATCTTTTCTTCTTTTACAAAGGTAGAAAAGTCAAATTATGGTCTTGAAATCTTCATGTTTCATGCTATGTTTCATATCTGTATACAAATATCCTAACATAAACCATTGGACAAAAAGGAGGAAGTGGAATCCAAGAATACTACCATGATTAAAAAAAAACAAGAGAGAAAAAGCAGAACGAAAATTCAAAAGAAAAAATAAATAAATAAAATAAATTACTTGGCATGTAAGGTTAAAAGTCAAATAGTGGTCCAATCATGTTCATGCTAGATATGCATACTTGAGTATGTATAACAAAAGGACAGTGGGCAGATCAATGAAAGACGAGACAAAGGACAAAATAAGAAAAGTCAGCAAAGCATTATTTTTATCATAGATTCACTCGTCTTCTCTCTTGCTTACTGTATTCCCGAAAGGTTCATACTCTATCAAGCCTTCGTTACTTGGGAAGTAAATAAGAGGAAAAGAGAGAAGCATTGACTTACTGCCTTCAAGAAAAACTAGGACAAAGTTCCGATTGGGCTGTGCATAAAAAAAAAAGTGGGTTGGAGAACGCAAGAGCAAGACACCGATTCGTTTCGAAATCTCGACAAAGGCGCATGACACTTTGATTGGAGCACATGTATGGGACATGGTGCGAGTTCTGTTGAAGACATTATCCAGAACGATTGCAAAGAGAGTGTGAATCAATACCAACTGCTCACGAGCTAGTGGGATATTTTAAACGTGACTTTGGTCACCAATCTTCGAAGACAATAAGGGAGGTTATTCATAGCTTCCAGCAAATCCGTAAGGCGTATAACACTTTGATTGGAGCACATGTATGGGATGTTGTGCGAGTTCTATTGAAGAAAGGGCTACCAATGGCAGTAGTCTCGAATAGGCGTACCTCTAACCTTACTCCACTTAGGGATGGTAAGGGTAAAAGATAGCATGTGGATGATATACACATTGGTAGAGTGCATTTTCACAAGAAACATATAGGGAAATTCTATAAGCACCACGGGAAAGGGCATCAGGTGGAAGACTGTCCACAGCCTCATCTAAAACAATCTCGTATTGGTGACTGTTTGTCATCGAGTCTTGCTTAGTGGTTAAATCTTCTCATTCTTGGGTGATAGACTTTGAAGCCACTAATGATGTATGCAATTTGTTGCAATTCCTACATGAAACAATAAAACTCAATGATGGGGACTTTCCTATGACCATAGGTACTAGACAAAAGGTTTCAGCTACTGCAACAGAAATGTTTTATTTTCATTTTGGTTACTGGGAGATGTTTAATTTTGAAGGCTTGTTATTGTGTTCCGCAAATAAAGTGGAACTTAGTATTGGTAACGTGATTATTGGAGAATTGGTATTCTATTTTCTTTTCACCATACTCAGTGAATGTTGAATGGAATAATATTCGCATATGTGCCAGATATTTAAGTAATGGGCTTTTTATATTAAACTGTAAATGAAGTACATAACACTATTGCAAATAAACAAAGTATTTCTCCAACTAATTAAACCTTTACTTTGGCATTTGACCTTGGTCATATTAGCTTGGAAAAAATTAAAAGAGTGGCTAAGAGTGGGCCTCTAGGAGACCTAGAGATAGGTACACTCTCAAATTGTGAATCCCGTTCAGAGGGAAAAATGAGCAAGAAGCTCTTCACTCCAAAGGGCGAGTGTCCCAAAGATGTTTTGGAGTATACATCGATGAAAGGTAGATGCAAGTACTTTGTCCTGCCCAAGATATGGATACGTGCACGTAATGTCTTGAAAGTCCAAAACCTTTGACAAGTTCAAAAAGTACAGGGTGGAAGTATAGAAATATTTGGGCAAGTGTATCAAAACGCTTCGATCGGATTGAGGTGGGGAATATCTTTCAGATGAGTTTTGCAGCTACCTATTAGAGAATGGGATTGCATCCTAGGTGGGCAAGCCATTCATTCCCCAGTAGAATGGCATTTCAGAATGGAGGGATAGACTTTATTAAACATGGTCAAACCTATGATGAGTTTCTCTTTACTTCTAACCTCATTCCAGGGTTATGCCTTCAAAATGGTAGAGCATATTCTCAACTTAGTTCTCTCCAAGTCTGTTCCAAAGATTCCATCTAAAATGTGGAATGGACATAAAACAAGCCTTAGACATCTCTATATTTATGGATGCCCAGTACAATACAGATTGGCAACTGAATTTGATCTGTTGCAAAAGACTACGAATTATTTAGTTATATTTCACAACTGCAACACTTAATATAATCGAATGTGAATCATATAAAATATAAATATCGTAAATAATATAATTTTTAATTCAAAATAAATTAATTTTTAAATTAGAAAGTTGTAGAAAAATATACAAATATATTATAAAGGCAATCAATAAATAAAAAACACGATTGGTCTCATGGTTGGGACTTCACTCCTCAACCACAAAGTCGGAGTTTCGAACCTTGTCTTCCTTAAATCAGGATAGAATTTTTAAATTTATTTATGGTTGTCAGCAACGGCTTATTTTGTTGTTATTTCGATTGCTAATATTTCCGTTTCTGAATATTAGATACTTAGGTATCAACTATTGACTATAGTAATGGATACGCATTGTATCTAATAACTATCTGCAACGACAATAATATATTCAACAACGGATTTGTCCGTTCCTAAAGCACCTTATTCAAGTAGTGATATTAGTAATAGAAATACAAATATTAATAGCCATGAGAAAAAATGCTTTTGTTATATATATTTAAAAGGACTTAACGACTTCAGATTATTCATTCCAAATAGTAGAGTAATCAATGCACAGTAGGTGATGAACCACAACGGATTCTTAGCTAATAATAGCAATAATATTTTTAGAGAACTATCTCAACTCAAAAATTCAAGTTTGATGTAGAATTTATTAACAATGGGAAATTTTTTATAAGGAAGGATGGTTTAAACCAAACCTTCCAAACAAAACTTAGATCAAGGAAAGCAGTAAACCTACCTCTATACAAAGTCAATTCAAAATTTTCCTAATATTTTCTAGACCTGATCTATCAAGTTTGAGAATACCTCTAATCTTACCTTTAAGCTCGTGACAATGTAAATGCGTAAAAGGTTTCTCACAATAAGCCAAGGTAGCGAGATAGTCAATAGCGGTATTTCCTTCCAGAAAAATATGAAAGAATCTGATATGAATCTTTGTTGAAAGAGTCTTTGTTGAAAGATTTCTAATGTTTTCAAGCATATGTTGGACCTCCCTAGGGCCAACAGAAGAAAATAAGCATAATTGTATAGCTATTTGAGAATTGGCCTCAACCCAAACTTTTGTAATTCCATGCTCAAATCAAAGTTGAAGACCAGTCCAGATAGCTTTAACCTCTATGTATGTTATGGTATATTCACTGTAAAATTCATGAAATACGCAAAGGGTGCCACCATTTGCATCTCGTAAGAGTTCACCACATATAGATTGAGTATTAATAGCATAACCATCTATATTGAGCTTGAACGAACCTGTAATTATTTTATCCCATTTGAGAACCTTGAGTGAAATTTTATTTGTAGAATGAAGTTTGCAGCCAACAATAAGAAGCCTATAAATAACAAAGTCAACCTTTTTTACAACATACAAAGAAATAGGTTTGATCCCTTCATATTTGGCGTTATTGTGGGTAAACCAAAGTATCCACAAAATAATCACAAGGATAGAAAAAATAATGTTCTCTGTTAGTCCCTTAAAAGAAATGAACCAGAAAGTCAAACCTTATTAGGATAGGAGCAAACTGGAATTTGTTTGTTGAACTTATCAGAGTAATATTGCCTCACAGATAAAGCAAGAGGACTATGTAGAAAAATGTGAGAAATAGTCTTAGCCTGTTTGCAACAGAAGTATTTGGAAGGAAGAAGAAACTTAAAATTTTCCTAAAACACATCATTAGTTGATATCCATCCATTACAAAGCCTACAAATGAAGAAAGAAACCTTGGGAGGAATAGCTTGGTTCCAAATCAATTTATGTGTGAAAGATAAGGTTTTATGCTGTCTAAACATATCCCAACAAGACTTAATAGAAAAGTTAACTAATGGAAACTACTCCAAACAAAGGAATTATTATGGGACTGTGGCCTAATCAGTAAAACTTCAGAGACCAAATTCTGAGGAAGGGCATCATATAGAGCTAAAACATTCTAACTATCACCAATCATGAAGTCTTGGACTGTGCAAGATAGGTAGTCTTTAGAAAGTTTATCAATAAGAGGGGTCCGGTGGAAGCCAATGGTCATCAGAAAAATTGCAATCACCATATCCAATTTTCCATCTAATGAATCGTTCTACAAGGTTTCTAATAGAAATAAGTCTCTTCCAAATGGGAGATGTCCTTCATAATTTGAATGATATCCTTCATAATTTGAACTATGAAGGGACATATCCTTCATAATTTGACTCCATATTGAATGACCTTTTCTAGCGTTCCACCAAAGTTGACAATCAAAACTAATACTTTTATCCCTCAAATTCGCACAGTTAATGCCTCCTTCTCGATAGGGATAACAAACATCTTCCCATTTAGCCCAATGTATGTGTTATTCAGATTGATCATCTCCCTATAAATCTACATTAAGCAATCGAGAAAGTCGCTTGATATGAATTGTAGGAGGATCAAGTAGCTAAAGAAAATGTAAAGGCATTGATGCTAAGATATGTTTTATAAGAGTAAATCTTCCTACAATGGGAAGGAGCTTATGCTCCTACCTAACAATCCTGTTTTCATCTTACCGTAGAGGGCATCAAATAAAAAAAATATTTTTTTATGACCTTTATGCAAAGGGACTCCCAAATACAAACAATAACAGAAACAAGTGTAGGCAACAATAACAGTCTGATGTTATTGCAGAGTAGCTGTAAATGAGCTTTTAGTTCCATTGAGTTCCTGGTCTATGATGTTAGAGCATTGAGAGAGAAAGCACATGACTTTTTTAACGAAGGTATGCATCCATTCGTGAAGATGATGCAATCATCTACAAATATAAGATGAGAAACTAGTATCCTTCCACCATAACCATTGTAACGATCTGGATTTGATTGACCAAATGATTTAAGTCTCTAGAAAACACCTCAACCATGATAGAGAATGAAGAGAGAGAGGATGTAGGATCCCCCTAGCGAAGGTGATATGATTCGTGGTAGCTCGACTATAATGGATTCACCCCGAGTGCCAATTGGATCAATCATGAGATCTCGAGCAAATAAGTTAAAGATTGCAATGGAGGGATTGATTGCAGAAATGTGGTAAAATTTGTCAAATGAGGCAACTTATGGCGTGGACCATGGATTGGGAGGAAATGGGTCAAGAGAGATCAACTTATTAAGCATTGAGACTCATTCTACATAAGAAATGATAATCGGGGAGTTAAAACAGCACGAGGAAAGAGCTCGGGGACCAAAATAGCAATTTTGGTAGAAATTGTGAAGGCATGCAATCACACGGCTGATTGCATATGCCTTTTTTAAGCCAATACCAAACATAGACCAAAGCTTAGTTATGGACGTAAACATGGCCTTCACGGTCATAACCAGCAAAGGCATATAGTCGCCTATGTGACCGCATGGTTAAAAAATCATTAAGTGGATGCGGTCGCCTGCGTGACCACATGGTTCAAAAACTGAGCCCAAGATATTTTAGATATTTTGGGTGTTTTGTTATTTTAATGGTTTAGTTACTATTTCGGGCTTTATGGTTTTTATTTTGGGGTTTTGTATAAATACCCATTGTCTTCATTTGTAAGAAATCTTTGAAGTTAATGAGAGCTAAAATTTTTAAGTCGAGTTCTTCATCAAGCACTCAAACTTATCAAGACTTTGATCATCTTTTGTGGCATTCAAAACATGCAGGATGACATCGATCGTCTACTAGAGTTCAGCTTTTCTGGGATTGATCTAATCTCATGTAGGTCACAGTAGCTCAATTCTAGTATGATTTGCATCAGTTGGTATCAGAGCAGAGGCTCTAATTATCCGATATTTCGATCTTTTATTTTATATGTTATTGTTTTGGTTTTGATTTTTAGAACTTAGATTTGAGTCATAGTTGAATCCAGTGTTCTTTAGATTTTCTTGTTGTTTTCTTTGGTGTCCTTGAGTTATTCTTGATCTTGTTCTTGTTTGTGATTGTTATTATTGAGTTATTGTTGTTGTTGGTTTGGTGATCAACTTGTGATATTGTTGAGTGGTGGTATTGTTGGATCAAGAAGAATTATAAAAAATCAAGAATTATAAAAAAATAAAAAAGTAAAAAATATTTCTCATACGAAGAAAAGAAAATGGAATCCAATAACGTGTGAACAACTGTTACTCCAAATTGTTAGCTACACTTATTTTTCTTTATCATTTGTATTGTTATTGGTTGGAGTTGTAATCGTAGTGTTAGTGCTTCATTGAGATTGAAGTTCACGATTTGAGTTGTATCATTGGTTCACCTTCATTTTGACGTGGCAACATCTTTGTTTCTACATGAAAAATTGACAATTAGCTACGAATTTGAATTAATCTTCGTTTCTACATGGAAAATTGACAATTAGCTACGAATTTGAATTGAGCAGGAGTTGTTCTAGCTTAAAATTAAGTTCGTTGAGTTCTCTAGAGACAAGAATTGTGAGAAACGAGCAGTAAAAGTCGGTGTGGTAAGATTATTTTCGAGTGACAAACACGAGTGATAAATTCACGAGAGGACACTATCACACAGTTGAACCCATTATGTCTGATATTACTTCTATTGTAAGTCAGGGGCGTAATTCGGCAATGGAAGATAAAACGAGAAGGTTATTGGAACAAAGTACGGCCAAATGAAAGCTTCATTTGACGAATCAATAGCTGGATTTGGGGAAAGAATGGATTGATTGGAAGTTCGACGGAGAAGACCTCGTGATAGGGATGCTAGTGATGAATCTAGGGTTAGTGATCATGGTGAGGAAGATTACGAAGGGGAGCATAGGAGAAATAGGAGGAAATAGGGATTGAAGGATCATTAGGGAAGAAATGAGGAAGAAAGTGATATAAAAAATGTGAAGATCGAAATTCCTTCATTTCAAGGTAAGGTAGACCCAGATGCTTATTTAGACTAGGAAAGTCGAGTTGATACTATGTTCCAATGTCATAGAATCGCAGAGGCAATGAAGGTATTGTTGTTGGCTAGGGAATTTATGGGTTATACTTTGAGTTAGTGGAAGCAACTAACCACGGCTAGGAGACTTAGACAGGCGTTCCCACAGGTCGTACATATGCATCTGCCATTGCTAATAGGCCCATTTTGTCGACCGCGGAACGGGCGAAGCGGAAATCCTTGGATTCGGTGTTTGGTGCTTCCAGCCCGTCCACTATTGCATCTCGACAACCCCACATGCATCGTGGTGAGCCAGCCATTTCTATTTTGGCTGATGAGGAGTCTCGGTTGGCTGCCCCGTTCCGTTATACTTTGGCGGGTAAGTTCGCTCGGCGGAAGCCCCCTATGCTTGCTATACGTACTGCTTTTGATCAGTTTGGGTTTGTTGGTTCCCATACGACTGGTTTGATTGATGGTGTGCATATATTGATACATCTTACCCATGAGGTGGATTATACACGTCTATTCTCCTAGCCGCGTTGGTTCATTAGTGGTTGTGAGATGAAGGTTTTGAAATGGACTACAGACTTTCACCCTGGGAAGGAGACACCTATTGTGCCTGTATGGATCTCCTTCCCATTGTTCGCTCATTTTCGTGCTAAGGACGTATTGTATTCCTTAGCTAAGGTTGTGGGCCAGCCTCTGCACATTGATGAGGCCACTGCCGATTTATTATTTCAGCGAGGCTAGAGTTTGTGTAGAGGTGCATTTGGAGCATAAGCTCCCCGAGCGTATTTGGGTTGACCTTGGGCCGGGGCGTAGCTTCGGCAACAAGATTATTCTACGAGCACCTCCCTTCCTTTTTGTTCGCATGTCGGTGCCTGGGACACTCCCCCTTATAGTGTACCGTTGGTGCTCCCTCGGTACCACCCCCTGAGTCCTCCGGTCCCCCGGCCACTACTATTCCCGTTGCTACTTCTGGTACTATTCTCGGTCCACGTTCTCAGCCCGAGAAGGGGCCTGCAGTTGTCTCTGAGCCGGCCCGTCAGCGGAGGCCTATTCCCCCTCATGTACAGTTCCAGACTCAGCCAATTACTGCTCCCGTGGGCTCTTCTCCACTTGTTATTTCAGATGCTCCGCCTGTTACGACACCGATCTCGACCGCCCCAGTGCCTCCATTGGTTAGCTCTTCGATTCAGGTTCCTTCTGTTGACTCTGGCTCTGATATTGGTTCTGATGCAGAGAAGAGCTTTGTTGGTCGAGCTCCTCTTACAGATCGTCAGGTTGTTCCCGGGGTCGCTATCTCGGATGGTGTCTCCTCTGTCCGGGGCAACGCTCCCCCGGTGGATCCTTGTCCCAATGGTGTTTTGATCGCTGCCTCTCCTTTGGTGGGACTAGTCATCCCATCCATGGCGCCGACTGTGACCGTCGCCTCTCCTTTGCCTGAGTGCCAGTATAACGCCGAAGCCTCCGTCCCATCCCAAGCTACTTCCCAATCTACATTGCCGGAGATCCATTTGCCTGGTCCTCACCGGCGTCACTCCGATGAGGAGATTGACCGCCTGGAGGAGGACATTGATAATCTCAGTAAGGCTGAGTACGAAGCTCAGTTTGAGCCGGTAATTCGCAAACGTCGGAAATCTCGGGCCTGCGGGCCCAAGTTCCAGGCCGCTACTACCTCACGTATGCAGACACGCAGTCGCTCTAGGTCTGTTACTTCTTCGTATTCATGGTCGGACTTTGTCTGAACTGTTGGGGATTCTTCACAGTTTAGATACTTGGAGGCACTTGTAGGTTTCCATTTTTATTTTTCTTTTATTTTGTCTCCACTTCTGCACATTTTGTAAAGGAGATAGTATCTCCTCAATCTGAATACAGAGTGTATGCCCTTACCTGGGGTATGGATTTTGTACAGGGAGGTAGTACCTCCTTATTTATCATTCTGTCATTCTTTTATTCCTCATTATCAGGGAGATAGTATCTCCTCATTTACTGCTTTTCCCACATTCATTTTCATTGTTTGGAGGTCAGGTTTATGCCCCCTCCTATTGTTATTATTTTATTTATTAATAAAAAGGTAGGGGGATTCCAAACCCCCACTAGCTAGGCTCGGCGGACGCGTAAAACCGACGTACGAGTCTAGTTGGTGCTTTGGTTAAAAAAAAAAAAAAAAAAAAAACTAACCACGGCTAGGCAGAGGAATTCGGAGGATCCCGCGGAAACTTAGGATGAATTAAAGCACTTAATGAGGAAGTGATTTGTTCCAACACATTATTATCGGGGATTGTATCAAAGATTCCAAGCCTTAAATCAAGGGGAATGAACCATGGAAGCTTATTACCAAGAAATGGAATCCCTAATGACTCGAGCTGACATCGTGGAAATGAGGAAGCCGTCATGGCTAGATTTTTGAGTACATTGAATAAAGCGATTGCCAACTACATCGAGCTAGAAGATTATGCCAATCTTGAGGAGTTATTGCATAATGCTGTTAAGGTGGAGGGGCAAATCAAGAAGAGATTTCCAACCAAGCCACACCGTGGAAGTGGAAACAACTTTGGAAAAGCGAAGTGGGTTGATAATAGAAGTGATAAAAGGGCTCAAAAAGGGAAGAACGAATCACCAAAGGTAACACCTAGGGCAAAGGATAGGAGCAAAGGAAAAATTGCACGGACATCTAGCCGAAATCGATACATTAAATGCTTTAAGTGTTAAGGATTTGGTCACATTGCATCCGAGTGCCCTAATAGATGAATGATGTTGGCGTGGGAGAATTACGATGTGGAAATCGAAGATGAGGAAGAAAAGGCCCTATTCGTTGAAGATGAAGATGTGTTAGAGTTGAATGAACAAAATGTTCCAACAATCCCCAAAGCTTTAATAATGAGGTGAGCTCCTAGTGCCCAAGCTAGAGTGGATGAGGCGGCACCTCAAATGGAGAATATCTTTCCTACTCATTCCATGGTGAAGCGAGCTCTTAGCACCCAAGCTAGAGTGGACGAGATAGCACCTCAAAGGGAGAATATCTTTCATACTCATTGTATGGTGGACGGTAAGCATTGTCGTATTATTATTGATGGGGGTAGTTGTACAAATGTGGCTAGCACTACTTTTGTAGAGAATGTGGGATTACCACTGATTCCATATCCTAAGCTCTATCGATTACAGTGGTTTCGTGGACTGGGAGAGGTTGGGGTGAACAAGCAAGTGAAAGTTCTTTAGCCATTGCTTCTTTATGAAGATGAAGTGGTTTGTGATGTAATTCCAATGCAACCTACTAACATCCTCTTGGGGAGACCTTGACAATATGACTGAAGAGTGTTGCACGATGGGTATAGGAACCGCTATAACTTCAAGATGAATGGAAGCAGGTTGTGCTTGCTCCATTATCTCCACATTAATTGTATGAAGATCAATTGAAGGTAAGAAGTGAGGTTGAAGAGAGAGAGAAAAAGAAAGAGAGAGAGAAGAGGGAAATTGAAAAATGAATGTTGAGTGGTAAACGAAAAGAGGGAGTAAAGGAAGAGTTGAGAGGGCAAAAGAAAGAGTATTTCTTTGAGAGAAGGAAACATATCACAGAGCCCTCTCGCAGAACCAACCACTTGTCTTGTTGGTGTACAAGGAATCCATCATTGTCTTTAACTCTAACAATGATGCCCTCCCTTTTGTTGTTAATTCTCTCTTACATGAATTTGAGGACATGTTACCTGAAGAGTTGCCAAGTGGATTACGTCTAATTCGAGGCATTGAACACCAAATTGACTTGGTACCTTGAGCGGAAATTTTAAATCAACTCGCTTATCGAAGCAATTCGGAGGAAACAAAGAAGTTACAACATCAAGTAGAGGATTTGATGAGTAAAGGGTACATTCGAGAAAGCATGAGGACGTATATCATGGTGGTGCTCTTGGTTCAAAGGAAAAATGGATCATGGAAAATATGTGTTGATTGTCAAGCAATCAACAACATTACGGTAAAATATCATCACCATATCCCTAGAGTAGATGATATACCCGATGAATTAGATGGTGCTAATGTGTTTAGCAAAATTGATCTCAAGAGTGATTATCAGCAAATTCGAATGAGGGAAGGGGACGACTGGAAAACTACATTTAAAACAAAACATGGGTTATAGGAATGGAAAGTCATGCTGTTTGGATTGACAAATGCACCAAGTACTTTTATGTGCCTAATGAATCATGTTTTACGTGGTTTCATAGGTAAATTTATTGTGATGTACTTTCATGATATATTCGCCTGGAAGAACATGTTGATCATCTTAGGGACGTTTTAAAAATCCTAAGGCCAGAAAAATTATCTACTAACCCCGATAAAAGTCAATTTTGTGTGGAGAAAATTATTTTTCTTGGTTATATGTGAGTGCTAATGGGCAAAGATTGATGAAGAAAACATAAAAGCAATTGGCCTACTCCTAGAAGTGTTTCTGAAGTTAGGAGCTTTCATGGATTAGCGAGCTTCTATAGGATGTGTGGAGAAAATTATTTTTCTTGGTTATATGTGAGTGCTAATGGGCAGAGATTGATGAAGAAAACATAAAAGCAATTGGCCTACTCCTAGAATTGTATCTGAAGTTAGGAGCTTTCATGGATTAGCGAGCTTCTATAGGATATTTGTGCTAACTTTAGTCCTTTAGCAGCACCACTGACTAAAGTAATAAAGAAAATTGTCAAGTTTAAATGGAGTGTTGAATAAGAGCATTCTTTTAAAACTGTTAAAGATACGTTATGTTCTTTGCCCGTACTTGTTTTGCCTGATTTTCTAAAGACATTTGAGATTGAATGTGAGGTTTCGAAAATCAGTATTTGTGTTGTGTTAATGCACTAATGAAAAACTGTAACATTCTTCAGTGGGAAGTTAAGTAGAGCTGCACTTGACTATCCAAGATATGACAAAGAACTGTATGCTTTAGTTCGGGTATTAGAGAATTGGCAACGCTACTTGTGCCCTAAAGAGTTCATGATTCACAATGATCATCAGTCTCTAAAGCATCTCAAGGATCAACACAAGTTGAACAAGCGACATGTAAGGTGGATAGAGTTCGTTTAAACATTTCCCTATGTAATAAAGGATAAATAGGGTAAGGAAAATGTAGTCGCTGATGCTTTGTCACGCAGGGATGCCTTGTTAGCCACTTCGAACACTAGGTTATTGGGATTTGAAATCTTAAAAGATCTGTATGTGAATGATCTTCATTTCTCTAGTTTATTTGTTGCTAGTGAGAAAAGAAGCGTGTATAAGTTTTATAGGCTAGAAGGGTATTTGTTTCGAGCGAACAAATTGTGTGTGCCCACTAGTTCTATAAGGGAGTTATTGGTGAAAGAAGCCCATTGTGGAGGGTTAATAGGTCACTTTGGCATGCAAAAGACTTTAAATGTCCTACAAGAGCATTTCTTTTGGCCAAGGATAAACAAGATATGGATAGGATTTGTGCCAATTGTATCACATGTAGAAAAGCCAAATCTAGGGCACTACCCCAAGGATTGTACATGCCTCTACCAGTGCCTCAAGTGCCATGAGAGGATATTTCAATGGACATTGTGTTGGCTTGCCTAGGCCTAGGAATGAAAAAGATTCGGTTTTTGTTGTGTGGATCGGTATAGTAAAATGGCACACTTTATTCCATGCCACAAAACTGATGATGCTACACACATGGTAGATTTGTTCTTCAGGGAGATAGTGCAGTTGTATGGAATTCCCAGAACCATTGTGTCCAACTGCAACGTTAAATTCATTAGCTACTTTTGGAAGACTTTGTGGGGAAAGTTAGGTATGAAATTTTTTCCTTCTACCACTAGCCACCTCCAAACTGACTGTCAAACCAAGGTAGTTTACTGAACTTTGTCACAATTGTTGCATATTTTAATTTCTAAAAACTTAAAGAATTGGGAAGAGTGTTTTGCATTTCCTGGATTTGCTTATAGTCGGGCTGCGCATGCTGCTACTGATTGTTCTCCATTTGAGATTGTATATGGTTTTAACCCGTTGACTCCATTGGATTCAATTCTTTTACCTATTGTTGAAAGGATTAGTTTAGACAAAAAACGAATAACTGAGTTTGATCGGGATTTGCATGAGAAGGTGAAGATGCTAATTGAGAAACGAAATGAACAAGTTTCGAACCGACTTAACAACGAAAGAGGTCACTTTCAACCCGAGGGGTTGAGTTTGGCTACATTTAAGAAAAGAAACATTTCCCCAACAACAGAGCTCGAAGTTACAATCGAGAGGTGGCGTCCATGTCAAGTGATTGAGAAAGTGAATAACAACGCCTACGAGTTTGACCTTGCTGGTGAGTACAGTGTTTCTATTACCTTTAATGTATCTGATCTTGTTCCATTTGATGCAGGTAATTATTCATGGACAAATCTGCTTGAACGTGGAGGGAATGATATAATTCATTGTAACTCAACTCCAATGGATTTACCCTAAGTGCCAATTAGCCTGATCAAGAGATCTCGAGCAAATAAGTTGAAGATTGCAATGGCGGGATTGATTGAAGAAAGGTGGCGAAATCCATCAGATGAGACAACTTATAACTTGGAATGTGGATTGAGAGCAAATGGATCGAGAGAGACCATTTTATTAAGCATTGGGATTCATTCTACACAAGAAAGGATGATAGGGGGCAAAACAGGGCAAGGAAATACCTCAAGGACCCAAATAGCAATTTTTCTGGAAATTGCCAAGGTTTGCGATCACCCGTGCGCCTTTTTGAACCCAGGAGGAAAAATGGACTGAAGCTTAGTTACAGCCATAACGATGGCCTTCACGGCCATAACCAGTAAAGGCATACTGTCGCCCGGTTCAAAAATTAGCAAGTGCATGCGGTCGCCATGGTTCAAAAATGGAGTCCCAAAATATTTTCTATATTTTGGGATATTTTCTTATTTAATAGTTTAATTGCTATTTTTGGCTTCATGACTAAGTATGGCTTCTATTGTGGGGTTTTGTATAAATAGCCATTGTCTTCATTTGTAAGAAATATTTGAAGTAACTAAGAGCTAAAAGCTTTGAGTCTAGCTTTTCTCCTCCATTTCGTTCTTCATTGAACACCCGAACTTATCAAAAGTTTGATAATCTCTTGTGGCATTTAAAACCCGTTGTTATCTACTCCGCATTGTTGGAGGCAATAGGTTTGATACACCTATTGTTGTCACATCGTGAATTGAATGTTAATGGGATCACACGGATCGCCTGCGGAGTTTAGCTTTTCCTGGGATTGACTAATCTCGTGTGGGTTATGTTAGCTCAGTTTTAACATGGTTTGCATCAAAAGGACTCGTGTTGAATAAAGAATCCAGAGAGGTTACGCTCGATGAGAACAGAGTGCCAAGAATTAGTTATCAATCTATTCATCTTAGAAATCCAAGCATGATTAAAACCAATTTTCTGAAGTACAACTAAACAAGGCATCCCAGTTAGCTCCATCATCCGCCTTCATCATATCAAGTTTTAAGATAACGTTCCCACCTCTTACTTTACAAGATATTTGATAGGAAAGTTCTTGAGCAAGCAGCACATTGTCAACTATTGATCTTCTGGGGAAAAGCCAAATTGATTTAGAGAAATGATGGAGTGGAACAATCTATTAAGTCTCTTACTCCACAGCTTAGAGATTATTTTGTAACACAGATTACCTAAGCTAATAAGTTTGTAGTCTTTCCATTGGATTGCTTGAGAGGCACTTGGGAATGAGAAAAATAGAGGTGGAAGTCATACCTCTTTGAAGAACTTCTGCTTCAAAAAAGTCCTAAACACAGTTAAGAGGGTCAACCTTAAACTATGCGACCTTGTAGAAAGAGGCTAGGAATCCATCATCCTTAGCTATACTCTAAGTATCCAGTTCAAACACAACTTTCTTTATCTCTTCCACTGAGGGTACAACATTGAAAAATAGGTTATTTGAAGAAGTAATAAGCGGAGGAATAGCAGTCATGATTTGTGTATCAATAGGCATAGCGTCACCTAAGAAAAGAAGATTGAAGAATGATATAGCAGACTGATGAATCAACTTAGGGTCGTTGATAAGGATGCCATCATTAAATTGAATTTGCTTGATATTATTATATAGCCTCATTTTCTTAACAACTACATGCAAAAATTTTATTTTTGATCTCCTTTAACCACACGAATGCTAGCCTTTCATTTCCAAAAGGTCTCTTCTTTATCAAGAAGAGAATTAAAATGATCATAGGCGCATTACAGGCTGATCTTATCCACAGTAGATCAAGACTGATAAAATTTGTGTTCAGCCAATAAGAGCTTGCTTTCAACTTCCTTGATTTGGATGAAGATATCACCAAAGTTGTTCTTATTTAGGATGAAGGTCAGCTTTAACCCTTTCCGGTTTAAAAAAAGGCCATAAAGTCTTTTTGAAAGGGCATGAACTGAGAGTTCCAACTATTCTGAACTATACTAAAAAAAATGTTAATAATGGAGCCACATATTGTGGAATCTGAAAGAAGATTTAAAATGGGAAACAAAGGGAATACATTTAAGCATCAGAGGAGAATGATGTTTTGTGTCTCTACTTGCAATCTTTGATTTAAACTGATCAAAAGCAGTGGCACATTGATGGTTGACCAGAAGCCTATCAAATTTCTCAAAGACCCTACCATTTGACCAAGTAGACTAACTACCAGTCATAACAAATTCATCAATGCCACTGGCGATAAGCATTTCATTAATAACAACAACAGCAGTAATAAACAAAAAAGACAACAAATACAAATACTATATGGACATGAGAAAATCAACAACGCAATATGATAATTATAGTAAAATTAGGTGAGTATCGGACGCCAATGATTCACATATAATTTCATGTGGAAACTATGGAAATCATAATTTTTTGCCGTCCCATCATCAAAACCATTATCCATAAAAAGATCATGATCTCCCACCAACATTATCCTACCAACCTGTTATTAATCCATCAAAATAATTGTCCAAAATAAAAAACTTCCAACACATTTTCAAACGCACAATCCTTTTAACATTATCACCAAGTTAACCAACTAAAGGAATATTACTGAAATTTAGGTTTTTCTTTTCCTAAATCCTCTTTCTCTTCAACATTTATGATGGAAGACTCAATCCTCGACTTTCTTGATACTTTCTATGGATACATGAAATTATCATCGCTGAATGAGTCTTCACTACCAAATTTTGTATTCCAACTGAAGTGATCTTTATTTGGAATGCCACAAAAATGAAATTGAATAGTCTTGTGGTCTGTGGCTCTATGCCCACCAATCAACTCCTCATCATCACAAACTTGTTCTACAACGATAACACTTTCATGCCCATACAAGTGTTTATACTCCATATCAACTCTGAAAAAAATCTCGCTTCCAATCCAGTAATCGATCTCTATTGGAATTGCAGGTGGAAGACCACCTCCATCATTCCCAGCTGCCTTCTGGAATAACAAATATCCATTACAAACGTAGTATAAATGTAAAATTTGTGATCTTAACAAACTTGTATGATTCATAAATAAGGCCTTGTTCTCTCCACATTAAATTTCATTTACTTGACGTACGTGTTAGCCATGTGGTTGAAAATTGGAGAAAATGTGTTAAAAAATATAAAATAATTGTATGGATGGTTGAAAATTATAAGAGAGAAAAAGTCAGTGAAATTTAATGTGTATAGAATAGGGCCTAAGATTGTTACTACAATAATACAATCGTAGAGCTATGTAATGAGACACGGCAAACTCCAAACATTGAGAGCAATCAACCATGTCAACAAAAACTCTGAACGTTGAATTTTTGAAGATGTAGCCACCACATCTAGCACATAAAAACTTAGGGTTTTTATCATCAACTTCTTCTGGCATTGGAAGCATTTGGTGGAACACCATCCCTTTTGAAAAAAAACTTCTGATATAGAGATAACTACCCATGTTTTGACAAGAAAAAAATAAACATATCGAATGAAATCTCTTTTAAACAAATTGCTAACAGCATGTTGTACCAAGTAATAATCACAACCAAACTTACACAAATGCGGTTCTTCATCTATTTAAGATGTATGCAATTTGGTCTACATATCAAACTTGTTGAGCAACCTCTGAATTTAATTCCTCAACATTGGACAGTCTACAAAAATTATGAATGGCAAAACAAATCAATTTATTATTCTACTTCACCTAGTCTAAAATAATATACCAATAACATATAACAATGTGAGCTACCTCTTCTTGTACTCCTCAGTCTCTTCATCACCCGAGTTGACAATCAAATTTGTTACAAAGTGCGAATTTGATGGTCCAACCTCGCCCATAAAATTGAAAAGTTTATTTTATAATACAAAGCCCTGAACCAAAAAAAAAAACACATAACTTTGATACATATGTTTGTATCTGCAATCCGTGGAAACCTTCCTACTCTACACATTTTCTCAATTCAACGGTGAAATATTCATCCAATTACCCTGCATAAATATGCATACAATTAGCAAGCATAATAATCTAACTCTCTCACAAGAAGGCCACATTTCGTACTTGAACGCGAAATATAAATTCTTCTAAGGGGTAGATTGGGGGGGGGGGGGATTGGAATTTCATTGAATACGACTTCCATTTTATATTTTCCATTTCTACCTTCCAATCAAAAACACAGTTGAACAAATAGTAAAACAAACCTCCCAAAAGTTCAACGCGAAAAAGTTGTAGTAGAACCACAAAACGGCCACATTTTTCCTTTTCAATCCGATCAACATACTGTTGCATGACATTGCAGTGTAGCTCCCCCAATATATATTGTAGCCTATTCTTTCTATTAGGGAAATTGTCCATTATCATCGAGCGAAGCACATTGAATAAACAGAGGAGTTAACTAATAATTAATTAAACATGACTAGAAATGGTTATAGCAGCTCACTCCATATCTTGAAGGAGAATTTGAACACTTTGAGGTTCCATCAAGGTTGCTTCTTCTTTCATTCTGGAATCATCGGCATCAATGACATGTCTTATGACCTCTGCTTTTACAAACGAAAATTCATAAGTAATTGTAGATAACAAACTATAATTAAGTAGAATTACAAATCGAGATCGCTTAACGTACCAAATAGTGGCATATCATCTCTATGACCAATAGGCTTGATGTGAGTGAAGCTGGGAAAATTATATATTTTTCTTGCAAGATGAGTAGTAAAGCTAGGGTGAATACTAGTACTCCCATGAAAAAGCAGCCTGTGCTCATCATTTGTCCGTGGGAAATTAAACTACCCTCATCACCTATGAAAGAAAACTGCCGAATGCAATACACTTTCTCCCTTACAAAGTTCTCAAACCTTGATATAAAATTGGCACTTATTGTGGCCTGAACGTGACATCCCTACATTAGAAACACTCAACTATATATATTAAAATAGTACAACTTGTGAGTTGTACAAAAACACACATGAAATCAAAAGATTAATAACATCATCGTCAGTAGCAATAGCTCCATGGTTGTTGGAGTTTTCCCGTGTTCCGGCACACCCCATCTACGGCAAGACTTAATACGTATGGGACAATAGATTCGGTTCTCGTCCAGTCTCCTTAGAGAAGTATATACTGCAGGCATCCTAATTTGTTACCTTACCTACAAACTAATCCAGGCAGCCAACACACATGTACAATTCCCAAAAAGGAAACTGTGAGCATGATAGCACGATCGACCAATAGTGGCATATAAATATTTCTGTACATAAATTTTCCTATATTCTTGAAACCCAAAATTTAATAATAAAAAGTTAATGAATACGCAGGCTTTTTGTATTTCATACATTACAATATTGAAAAAAAAAAGAATGAATGCATGAATACAAACAATTAAAAACAACAAAGGCATTAATTTTTTGAACAATGCTAAAGGGACACTTTTGTTAACACCCTACTTGACACCCTTGACCATTTGACCAATTTAAAAAATTCAAAATTCAAAATAATGCTATCTTCTCCTCCCATTTTCATCGAATCTGCACACAGAGAGAGATGAGAATTCATTCTTCCTGGGTTAATTCGAAGAGGGAGAGACAGATCTGAGCCCTATCTTCGTCTTCCTCAAAATCGCTGACTTCTTCTTCGAACTCGTAATTGATCCTTCACAGAAATGAGAGCTTCTTCGAATTTCCCTTCTTCTTCCACCACCTTCTTCCTCGGTGACAACGGAATCGTATGATCCACTATTTGAAGAAATCGCGACCCAGGCGAATGTTGTCTGTGCGCCACTGGCCGCTACTTTTTCTAAATTTTGGAATTCCGATTCAGGTTAGTATAGTATTTTCAACTTCTCTTGGTTTATTGTTCTGACTTACATGATCTAAGGAAGAAAGACAATTTCAGTCGAGGAATTCAAGAGAGATTTTCTACCGCTTTTATTAAATTTTGAATTTTTTAATTTATTTCATGTGGATGTTTTTATTTGAATGCTCTAGATATGAAATGGATTCTAATTAATTAAAAGATCATGAAATTTGGGAGCTTGTGGATTTTGTTCTTTGAATGCTCTTGAAATGAAATAACAGGTTCATTTGTGGGAAGTAGTCAATGGGTAAATGTTCACAAGCCTGGAAAAAGTAGCTATAGTTGCTTCATGTTACTAGTTTGGCATAAAAGAAGTTATAGCCTAGAAAAAGTAGTTATAGTTGATGGAAACATCTTCATTCCTCTTGGCTCAACACTGAAATGAGAATATAGACAGGGGTAAATGATTATTGCAAAAGGGATGAGAAGATAGCATTATTTCGTTTTGTCATTATACAAAAAGTTTGTTACAGTTTGCTGTTTGCTCACTTTGACCGTCTCAAGACTAATAGAAAAGCTAGCACAATGGTTTACCTACTTGCCAATTTAGGTGTCAAAATGCAACTACATGCAGCTTGAGCTTTTCTTCAAAAATGAAGAGGGGGGAGAAGGTGAGAGAATGAGAGAAAGAGAGAGAATAATTTCTGCTAAGCTATCACTGATCAATTTAAATAATAGTTTGTTGAGTAAAAATTTAAGTGCAATAACACTTTGTTTCCTTCATTAGCTGTATAGCATGTTTAGAGTGGTAAATAAAAAATTAGTGATGCTTAGTGGTTAATTTATTGAAATTTTTCATCACATTGTATCATGTTAACTAGAATTTAGAGAAAGATCGTTAGTTGTTTATTTAAAAATTGGAAGTGATAAGAAATAAAATTGCTAATGAGTTGATAGAATTTTGGGGAGATTTTGGAAAAATTAGCAGTCATTAGGAATAAAATCTTTTGAGATCATTGCCATGAAATCTACAATATGTCTTTAAGTGATTTCATTAACATATATTTTGCTTTCATGTGCGGATATATAAGTCGGCTTGTATTCTTGTTGTGCATGGACATCTATTAGTCTCTATAAGAGATTATGCATACAGCAGTGAATATATTTTTTTCGTTTCTCACATGCTTTGTAATTTTACTAATTGGAGTTAATGTTTGCAGGCATGATTTTGACCTTGGTCTCACAGAAAGAATTTGTGTTCTGAGGGTCACAATGATTGTTGTAATGTGAAAGCATGTGCATAATAAAAGTCGCACTTGGTTGAAGAAGGGAATATGGTGTTCATGTGGATCTGCGCCCTCGTAGAAGCAAGAATTCTTAATTTTGTGTCTCAACTCTCAACTCTTGCTGCGACCTATATTCCCATGATGACTTTTGTTGTAGTTATTCCGTAGATTTGTAACTTCATTTTATAAGTTTGGCTTATGTGGATTTGTTAAGTTCGCCTGTCTTGAATTGCAAAATTAGAGCATGTGAGATTGTATGTTGAACCTTCTAGCATTCTTATTCAATAGCTCTTAGAAGTAGTAGCTTTGGCATATTGAGCCTCTAAACATTTCAATAGCTTTTAGAACCCTCAGCTTTTAAAATTAGATGTATTTAGAGGTAAAGAAATTGGATGATGGTTTCTCGATTTATAAAGGTGGCCTCGTGTTCAAATAAATAAAGGCATCGTTATGAATGCATCATTTTAAATAAATTCATACATATGTTGTACTTCACAGATTCTATAATTCAAAGTTGTTCAACATGCTATAAGCACTTGCTAGTTTATAACTACTTTATGGTGAAAGAAGGCATAGAAAATCTATCTACAAAAAATCTATCAACAAGACTATGTCAATTTTACCTAACATCCATCCACAACACTCGAAAGGAAGTGAGATTTGAGACTAAGATAAGTTACATTCCGCAGTAAAAATCACTTAGTTTAAAACATAAAGCATAGGGTCAATAAGAATACAATTTCGTACAAAGTTTCTACTAATACATAACATTCAACAAATTACATAACATTCAACAAATTGTCATTAAATTATTTAACAGATGTCGTCAAATTTCATTTCGATGGCCTCATCTTCCTCTTCTCCCTTCTCAAAATTTGCGTTCAAAGATGTTGTCACTTTTCTTTAGTTTGTCTGACAACCCTGCAAACATCTCAAACATGGGAGAGAGATCTTCAGTATCATCTTTGGCCGCTAATTTCTTAGTTGCAACAACTGCATCAGTAAACAGACCTTTGTCTACCCACCTGAAAAATGAACATCCTTAATGCAATTGTAGGGGGAAAAATATAATTTTGGCATAGAAGCTTTTGGCACTTCAATCCTAAAGTATAAATGAAGATCTGTGTATAAGAAAACATATTTTAGCATAAAATGGTTAAATAAAGAAAGGGAAAACTTAATTGTGCACATGAATAAAATATTGCAACTTGATACACCTAGTAAATAAGGTTGCTCGTGCCAACAATTTCCTGGAATAGTTACGAAGTGTTGAAATTCAAGAATCACTCCTGCAACACAATTCCAATGATACCGTTGCATCAAGAATTCACAATAACAAATAAAATGTATAATATCACACGATGCAATGGAGCAGCGAAGAAACTAACCTTTGTCTCACGGGCACAATAACAAGTCCATAGAGTTTATCTCACGGCAATCTATAGTCCCTTCAGCAAAACCCACGAGTATCAGATGATAATGTCAATAATCTGGAAGCGTATCAATGATACTAGAAAAAATTGGCGACATGTTTACAAGGTTGTTATTTCTCTCTCATCATTCTATTTGTCTGCTTTACATTAACATTCCCTTTGCAAACTGAATGAAAACATATTCCTCTGTTTTCTATATTATTTTGAAGGCATCCTCAAAGATACATTTCTTTTATTTATTTATTTTGTGTGCGTGTGTTAATTCTTGACCTCTTTCCTTTGTCGACCGTGGCCTTCAATTAATAATTTCAGAAATGCACAAAACAATAAGTTTGTGAATTGAGTCACGAAGCAGTAATTTCAATTAATCCTGAATAATTTCATAAATTCACAAAAGTAGAAGATGAATAAATGAATAATTAAGTCCCAAAACACTTCCAAGTTTTCAGTAAATCTCCTAAATCCCAAGCGGTCAAAACATTTTGGAAGCTCAGATCATCAAAGTCAGAACAATAAACTAAGAGAAGTTGAAAATACTAAACTAACCTGAATCGAAATTCCAAAATGTAGAAAAAGTAGCGGCCAGTGGCACACGCACAGTGTTCGTCGAGGTGGCGATTTCTTCGAATAGTTGATCATGCGACTCCGTTGTCGTCGAGGAAGAAGGTGTTGGAAGAAGAAGGAAAATTCGAAGAGGGTCTTGTTTCTGTGAAGATCAATTACGAGTTCGATTTGACGAAGACGAAGATGGGGCTCAGATCTGTCTCTCCCTCTTCGAATTAGGGCAGGAAGAATGACTTTTCCTCTCTCTCTCTCTCTCTCTCTCTCTCTCTTTGTGCAGATCCGATGAAAAGGGGAGAAGAAGATAGCATTATTTTGAATTTTGAATTTTTTTACTTGGTCAAATAGTCAAGGGTGTCAAGTAGGGTGTTAACAAACGTGTCCCTCTAGCATTATTCTAATTTCTTCATCTTTTTAAAACATTGAATTGAATTATCCATTAGTAATACCATACGTATGAATTGGAAACAGTCGCCTCACTTAGTACTACACAAACATAGCGACCGAAATTCATAGTGCCATAGTATGATTAGAATTCATAGTTAAATAATACGTAAGTTATTATTTGAATTACATATCTATCATAATGTTAAGAAATTTAAAAAAATTAAAAAAAAACCCTTACCAAGCTAATTGTTGTGACAGACTTGGGTATAACACGCCGTTTTTTGAATCTAAGTTCTATGCACAAGTAGTTTCTACTCTTCAAATTTCACCACATATAGAATATGTTATTGGACAAAAACCCTAAAATCCCTTTTTATTCTCAACCAAGGTGACAATTTAGGAGCTAGAGTTTTAATTTCACAGTAGCTTTCTTGTCCTCCTTCGAAATCATGACGAACAAAGTAAAATGTGCAAGATTTCCAAGAGATTTCATCAAGATTCAATATTGAGGGAGCATTGCACTACCCCCTATGGTGTAAAGTTTACACCCTTACAACATAACCACAATACACAGTTATGCGCATACCTTGATCTTCACTAGCTGTACTGTTTTGTCCTAGAAGTTGGTAGCAAAGTTATGTTAACTTATTTTACAAGTTATTATTTTATTGGCATTTCTATTTTTCCTCATGCATGTGTTTTTAATGATTAATTATCTTCACCATGCATGACATAATTAATTTTACTGTTAATTCATGTTTAATGGTCAAATTAATCCTTGACATAATTAATGGTCAACTGCATTATCCTTTAACATTCTTGTGATTATCCTTGATATAGATATACTTCATCTTGGGCTTTCCATGTATTCAATCTGCACGGGTTTGAGACTGGATCTCTTGAGAAGATCACTTGGGTTCAAACTCTTTGGCTTATCTGTTTATCATTGTTAAGATAACCTCAATTTAAATTGCTTAAGTCCATCATGTTATCTTGAGGGAGACATGGACGTATGCCTGGCCAAGGAGTCTTGCGTGGATAGTTGATGAGTTTGGGACGTCATTAAATACGTGGGCATGAGGACGAAATTTGTGTGCATGCCGAGAGGAAAAAGCGGACCATATGAGATTGCCTACATGCATGCATGAAAAACCGATTCGCCCATCTTGTGCCCATAGCTTGAGAGTGATTGAATCCAAGACTAGAGGATAATCGCACCGTGTCACACAAACCTACACCTTGAGTTCATCTGGGTAAAGCTTCGGGAGAAGTCAGAGTCCACTACACAGGAGCCTCAATGTTGTTAGATCATTACGGGAGTCTTGATCCGTTGGAGGACCGACGCAAGTCCAGGCTGGATTGCGGAGTTTTCAAAGGATTATTGAAGAGCAACGGGACGTTGGCTCACAATACTGACTAAGAAAGAAATCAGGAAGTGGTTTCACTAGTATCTTAGTAGTTTGATTGTTTTATGCGTAATTCAATCCTTTAATTCTTTGTAACTGGTTTAAACTCTTGGCAACTAGTGGTTCTGTTTGTCTGCAGGGTGCAGGCACGTGGTTTTTTACCCTGAGGGGTTTTCCACGTTAAAATCCTTGTGTTGATTGCTTGTCTACGTTTCTGCACTGTTTCTCACACGCTAGATATATCTAGACCTTAATCGAAACATAACTTAGATATATCTCGCCTCAATCAATTGTAAACAGTCTGCAAGTTAACAGAACTTGACTCAGATATATCCAACGTAGCTATAGACAGACAACTCATAATTTTCACTTGGTATCAGAGCGGGTTCACTTCTAGAAAGTGAGATCCGGTTGTCTAGTAAGAATGGGTTCACCCGCCCCACTTAGACCACCCCTATTAAATGGCGAAAACTATGCCTATTGGAAGATTAGAATGCAAATCTACATTCAAGCTATTGATGAATATTGTTGGGCTTCGGTTCTTGATGGTTACACGGCACCCACACTCACTGTAAATGGTGTCACCACTGCTAAACCTAGAAGCACTTATTCTAATGCTGAACGTACTGCGGTCTATTGGAATTATAAAGCGCTTAATGCTATTTTCTCAACTATTGATGCAGATCAGTTTAGGTTGATTTCCTCACTAAGGACTGCGAAGGAAGCTTGGGATGCCTTGGAAGTGGCTAATGAAGGCACAACTGCAGTAAAGACCTCTAAACTTCAGATGATCACTCAAGAGTTCGATCACCTCACAATGGATTACCGTGAAGACTTCAAAAATTTCTATTCTAGATTGAGTGATCTCACGAATTCAGCCGAGGCTCTTGGAAAGACTTTTACCGATGAGGAGATTGTGAAAAAGATCCTCAGATCTTTGCCGGAACGATTTCTTGCAAAAGTAACTGCAATCGAAGAGAGCAAAGATCTTACAACTATGAGAGTTGACGAACTTGTGGGTTCTCTAATGACCTATGAGCTACAGTTGATCCGGTGGAAGATCTGGAAAGGGTCTGGAATTGCATTTCAAGCAAATAATGAGGATGCAAATGAATCTAGTGATAACAGTGAGGATCCGGATGAATCTTGCAATGCTATAGAAGAGGAGACAATGGTTGCCTTTATAAAGGAGTTCAAAAAGTACCTGAAAAACAAGTCCAACTCTTCCAAAAGAAAGAATAGAAAACATATAAAGTGCGAAGAATGTGAAGGCCATGGGCACACTGCCTCAAAATGTGTAAACACTTTGAAAAAGGCCAGGAATATCACTTGGAGCGAAAAAGAGACAGATGCATCTGAATCGGACTCAGACCACAACAGATATGAAAATCAGGCAATTACTCTTACTGCTCTAGCTTCAACTGGTACTGATTCTGTAAATTTGTCCTCTCCAGGTGCTAATGCAGATATATCTAACCCAAGATCTGAGGTGCTGAAAGAAAAGTTTCAACAGACAAAGGAACAGATAGATCTATTGCAAACCATGCTGGAGTTTAATAGACAATCTTTTGCCCAATCTCGAAAAAAAAAGATGATGAGATTGCTAGACTAAGAGACGAGCTGACCACAACTCAAGAGAAGAACAAGCAGTCTCAAATTGAGAAGAATTGTGAAATTTCCAAACTAAAAGATGACATAGCTAAAGCTCATGAGAAGACCAAACAACTTGCTCTTGGCACAGCCAGATTAGATGAAATTCTAAGCTATGGAAGACCATCTGACGATAAAACCGGCCTCGGTTATGATGAAAAAGGTAAAGGAAATGATAAAGTGAGTGATCAAGTTCTTTTTTTGAAAGAAACAGGTAGCCTTTACAATCAAAAGGAATTAGGGCAAAGCAGTAAAGCTACTCCATTGCCAGACGTATCTGACATGGCCTGCAGTAAACTTACCACATCTGCACTGCTTGGAATCAGATACATCCAGACTGGAAAACACCAGACGATGGGTAGGTCCAAACAAACTCAAACTAAAGGAAGGATCAAAGTTACTCATGCTACTGCAGATAATATTGAAGTTGTCCATCATACTAAAGTGCTACCTAGCAGAACTATATCCAGGACACGTCTGCAGGAGCCTGTTCCAGATGCATCTGGCATAACAGAAGCCAGAGCAGATGCATCTGTGCAGACCAAGGCCCAGAATCAGAAGCAAAGACCATTTACCATTCCTCAGAAACAGAAAGGTCCTATCGGGAGGAAGAACTTTACTCAAACTTGTAGGAGAGCTAAAGTTCCAGGTAGGAATTCTTCTTCTCATGCATACTTTTACGATGAAAAATTTGGTCGCGAAAAATTTGGAACTTTACATTCATTGAGCATGACTAAATCTTATCATGGTAGACAAAATTCCCATAGAGTTATGCCTACTTTTAGGTCCTTTACTACTCGTGATAAGTTAAGATTGCACAATGTAAATGGTAAGGGTCAAAATGGAAATGGTGGTCGATTTGAGAATGTGCCAATTTGTTTTCATTGTGGAGTTAGAGGACACAAGAAGCCTACTTGTCCTAACTTGCCCAAAAACAAGTCCTCTGACAAGAGAAACTCCACCGCCACCACCAACTTGAAAGGGAAACAACTATGGATTCGAAAAGTTGATTTGAAAACTTATGAAAATAGTTGCATGCCGATTGAACTTGTTTACCCTATTGATTACACTTCTCTCACATGATAAGATCATTTTTGTTTTTACTTAGCGCTTATTTTTTGTATGTTTTAACCAAAAAAAAAAAAAATTGCATCGTCATGCAATATTGTTATCTATAACTTGCACTTTCTGCATACATATAGGCTAGATATATCATATTCTGTGTCTGTGAGTAAGTCTCAATATAGGTCATATTTGTGCAAGATACATCTAAGTGCTCAGGCTATCAACGAGGAGGATACATCTGGCAGTCGACGGTCAACATGCTCCTCTAATCAATCTAAAACACTTAGTCGGACAATCCTGATGAATAAGTCATTACTGTCAATGCTATAAGGTTATTGATTCTGATTGAGGTTCTATATTCTGAGTGTAGACCTATGATCTATATCTTGATATTAGCATTGCACGCAATTGATTGTCCAAGGGCAGGGCTAGTGGAAAAGAAGGCTGTCAATCCAAGCCAAGCTCATACCCCTTTCCAAAAGAAAAATAACAATGACGAAAAATGTGAAAAAGTGTGAATATGAGCAAAATTTGAAAAAGAAAGGGGGAGAATTGAAAAGATAGCTTCTGGGGATTGAGCGTGGTCGTTTCCATATTCCAAAAGACAATGCCAAATATAGAAAAAGTCGGCAAGCCGGATACTGATAATTGCATTCTCATAGATTAAGATCGGTCTTCTTGTGCACTACAGTAAACGCTAATAAGTCAGGGCAACCATAAGGTATTTGACAGTACGTGATCGACTGATGGCTGTTCGAATCACACACTCACGGTAACTCACTTAATCCATGTCGTGGTGGACTGTACGCTGCCCAGATGCATCTCACTCAATGAAAGCTGAAGGCACTCAGATATGTCTAAGTCCGCTCATTTAGTAAGGTACACTAGATACATCCTTATAAGGAATCAAGTAGTCAAAATGGAGGCAGATAAACCTGTGTTGAAGACTCAGAAAGTGAGACAGATGTACCTACTTGAGCTGTTAGCAGCCGACAAGGGACTAGATATTCATGCTGATATTGGTACCTCTGGTACCCATTTAAAGTGGCAAGATACACCCAATCCAGTTCCGTAGCATCCACAGGAGAAGAAGCAGTGATGCACTCCAGAGACATCTAGTCTTGCTCATCTTTCCTATTTTTCAGCTCGTTGCCCCAGACCCTTTTACTGCTTTCCGTCATCTCTTCTTGATCAACAGGTTACAGCTACTGCTCTGGTGGTGATTTTGACTTTCCTTTTTCCAAAAATGGGGAGTAGTAAAAATTTTGAGTCTCTCTCGTTTAATCCTTACGGAAGGTAAATTTTGAGTTACTCTTTCGTTTTGTTACTCTCTCGTTTAATCCTTACGGAAGGTAAGCTAGTTTTTATATGTTTATGCGCCTATATGCTACTAGTTACTTCATTTGATTTATTTGGGGGGGAGAATTTGTCTAGGGGGAGTTCTTTATATCCTTGTAGTGTTGACATTGCAAAATTTTTAGAAAACAAGGTTTTGGAAAAATAGAAAAGCCAAAGGGGGAGATTGTTAACTTATTTTACAAGTTATTATTTTATTGGCATTTCTATTTTTCCTCATGCATGTGTTTTTAATGATTAATTATCTTCACCATGCATGACATAATTAATTTTACTATTAATTCATGTTTAATGGTCAAATTAATCCTTGAAATAATTAATGGTCAACTGCATTATCCTTTAACATTCTTGTGATTATCCTTGATATAGATATACTTCATCTTGGGCTTTCCATGTATTCAATCTGCACGGGTTTGAGATTGGATCTCTTGAGAAGATCACTTGGGTTCAAACTCTTTGGCTTATCTGTTTATCATTGTTAAGATAACCTCAATTGAAATTGCTTAAGTCTATCATGTTATCTTGAGGGAGGCATGGACGTATGCCTGGCCAAGGAGTCTTGCGTGGATAGTTGATGAGTTTGGGACGTCATGAAATACGTGGGCATGAGGACGAAATTTGTGTGCATGCCGAGAGGAAAAAGAGGACCATATGAGATTGCCTACATGCATGCATGAAAAACCGATTCGCCCATCTTGTGCCCATAGCTTGAGAGTGATCGAATCCAAGACTAGAGGATAATCGCATCGTGTCACACAAACCTACCCCTTGAGTTCATCTGGGTAAAGCTTCGGGAGAAGTCAAAGTCCACTACACAGGAGCCTCAACGTTGTTGGATCATTACGGGAGTCTTGATCCGATGGAGGACCGGCGCAAGTCTAGGCTGGATTGCGGAGTTTTAAAAGGATTATTGAAGAGCAACGGGACGTTGGCTCACAGTACTGACTAAGAAAGAAATCAGGAAGTGGTTTCACTAGTATCTTAGTAGTTTGATTGTTTTATGCGTAATTCAATCCTTTAATTCTTTGTAACTGGTTTAAACTCTTGGCAACTAGTGGATCTGTTTGTCTGCAGGGTGCAGGCACGTGGTTTTTTACCCTGAGGGGTTTTCCACGTTAAAATCCTTGTGTTGATTGCTTGTCTACGTTTCTGCACTGTTTCTCACACGCTAGATATATCTAGACCTTAATCGAAACATAACTTAGATATATCTCGCCTCAATCAATTGTAAACAGTCTGCAAGTTAACAGAACTTGACTCAGATATATCCAACGTAGCTATAGACAGACAACTCATAATTTTCAAGTTAGATGGAGCGCTTGGTCATTCTTCCCTATTCTATGGTTTTTTGACAGAAAGATAATGCATGGGTGCGAAGTTTGATATGTTAATGTTCAGATAATAGATAGGGGAATTGTTCTTTAATTTACCTCACAATTTTAAGTTAGTGTTTTAGTACGTGCTTGGGATTAGAGACTTGTGCACCGCCATTGTTTGTCCGTCGATTGGTAGTTAACTAGCACAACATAAATCCATTTGAGCAAACAATTACCAGGCCATGCACCAAAAAAAGTGGTTTTAGCTGCCCCTATTTGCACACTGTACTTTTAAATCCAATTACCTTTCAATAATTTGTAAATTTGTTACATAGTTGTATTTTGCATTTTATACCCCCTCAAAAAATGGTTTAAAAAAGAATTTAAAATCAAAATTGATGACAAAAAGTTTGTCTTTCATTTCACATAAAATACAGTTTCAACGTTTATGTTAACAATATAAACATTTTGCATGTTTTATTAAAACGAGGAAATGAACAGAAAGAACTAATAACCTACCTTTCATATGTTCTTGTATTGATGAAATTGATTTATTTGTGTAATACTGAATTTTACGTAAAAACAAACCAAACAAAAATAATAATTAACAAATTCACATGGTACGTTACCATATGTCGAACTCGTCTGCGAATAGTAATTTTGTTGTCACGCACACCTCAAAAACAACAATTGTACAACTTACAACCTTATTTAAGGAAAAAAATGAAAAGCATATAACTACAAATCTACCTGGTGACAATCGAAAATCCAGATTATACATAACATTATATATAATGTTTTCAAATATAATTGTCCATTACGAAAATAATAATTTCTTCCTATTCAAACATATATTAGGCAAGGGTTTTGCATATCTATCGAGATTAACATTTTAGTCATACACGGTGTATTCCTTCATTTTAGAAACCCAAATATTTTAAGCCTAACGGGTAAGGCTCAACATACATATATCAAACAAAAATCATTTGCTTCAACCTTTTACATAGAATCACTATTTGGGTATCATGATAAAATTTTAATTACAATTATTTGTATACAATTGGTGTATGATAATATTTGTTCTGACATACATTGCAATCTAGATTTATGCCGCATTTGTGATAAGATAACCTCAAAATTATTTAGTTGACGAATAGTACCAACAGTACGCTACTTTAAACATTATTTTTCAATTGAATAAACATGATAGAATATTTTTCATTCCTCCTTTATTCTAAAACAATGGGAATGTAAATGCGAGATGGTATGTTGGATAGGCATTACACGTATGCATCGCGTACAAAGTCTAGGATAAGTGACACAAAGGATGTTGATTTACATAAGCAATAAATAGGGGAGAAGGGTAGAGGTATCCCCCAACTTGTAATATAATTACTGTACTTAACCCTTATTAACAGCCATTAAGAAAGGCACCGTTACTAGGTTATATGGAAACGGAAATGGGAGATGAAACGGGAATGGGGAAAAGGGATTTTCTAACATGTTGGAAACGTATAAATGTTACACCCTAATTATTAGCTTTACTATATTATTTTGATGTAAAACTTGAAAATACAATTTAATGTGAGATGGATAACAAAAATTATCAAAATAAATCCAATCTTCCTCAAATTTTAACTATCCATGATCGATGTTAATCGTATCTATCAAAAATTTAAAAAAATGCATTAGAAATTAACTGACTAATACGATTGCAAATAAAATAATCATCATAACTTCATCTCTCCCTTCCACATGACTTATAATCCAAATTGTGCATATGAGATGCTAATTCCATCCATTTTCTATTTGTTCACATCATTGGTTGCATCACCTTGGAGGAAAAAAAATAATGTTGGCAAGTCCAATGGTTGTAGACAATGTAATCCTCACGAGATTTGTATTTTCAAATACAAATTAGGTCTGTTTATAAACCTAATAATATTAGGTGTGCGGATTGCACATTAACAGATCTTCACAAAATTTGGCCCTTAGCGCGTGTTAGGGTATGTATTTTTATGTATTTTTATGTGTTTTGATGTGATATAGGAGAAAGAAAAAGTGAAATTGAATGGTGGAGATTTGTGTAGTACAGATATGTCCCACGAAATGGGTAGTATAAAAATGTATAAAAATGTGTAAAAATGGGTATGAGAACAGGCGCTTAGTGCCCGTGGGTGTGGACTAGAATTATAAGCGAGAAAATACAAAAAATGTCATTAATGTTTATTTATTTATTTTGGTTAACCCATAATTAATTAGCCTATTTGAAAGTACTGTTGTGCAATCCTTCAAGGGTCAAATGGTTAAACTGGGGTCGAATCGTTTCTAATTAAAAAATCAAAAAATAAATTAAAACCAATTTAAAAAAAAAGGTTAATCCGTTACCGGGTCACCAGTTAAACCGGTTGAACTGGTCGGTTGACCAATTTTTGATCGATTTTCTAATAGTCCGATTTTCAACTATAATTGGACCGGATTTTGGACCGGTTCATGGTTGAACCGGCCGGTCCAGTCAAGTTTTCTAAATATTAATTTTTATAAATAATTAGCAAATGAATGAAAATTAATCTAAATTTGCAATTTGGCTAAGATTTAATTTTTGCGGGATAAAAAATTAAAAGTCATTAAAATTTTATATAAAAATTAAAATGAACTTGTAACATGATTAAATCGGTCCGTTTACTTAATTTTAGAAATAATTAATTATTTTCAAAAATAAAATTAGCTAAAAAATGAAAATTAATTAAAATTAGTAAGTTTTTACAATTTCATTTTGGTGTGATCCCCCTGATGGTGGGGGCCGATGGGGCCTGCACAAATTTTTTTCCGGCGTGGGTACGGGATCTCCTAATGCATAAATGGTACATATAATCAATTTGTATAACTCCACCAAATTTGTTACGGGAATATTATACTTAGATAAATATATGAGCACAAACACAATAATATATAAATACAATCCTTCACTTCACATATCAAACTGTAAATGACATAAAGGATTTGTGTAAAAAAATAAATAAAGTGAGCAGCGTACCGGATGCGATTAATAAGTATGAAACTATAAGTTTAAACACTTCTTTATAGATGACATTTGTGGTCATAGTAGTTGAACGACCATCGTCATCATATATTACAAATTTAAAACCATTCCTATGCGTCACCCTCGAGAATGCAACATATCATTCTTATTCAAACCCTAGCTGTTTCACCGGTGTGTTGTGTAGGGGGCAAATTTTTCAACATCTATTTTTTCCATATATATTGATTGAATATTGTATTATCATAAGAATTAGAATATAAGAACAACAAAGAACCACCTAAAAGCCTATTTCTCTACCTTATTATGGTTTGATTCATACTTTAAAATTGCAATAACCCTATATGAATTAGAAAAATAAAAATAATAACATATAATATAATTTATCTCATTCCAAATCGATCCATTACAATTATGATGGTGTAAGTACTCATTAGATAATTACAATTTTAAATCTAATCTTTGATGATTTAACTCAAAAAATATATACTTTTAATTTTAAATCTCTCATTTCTTTTCTTTCCCCCATATATATTCATTCAATAATTCATTATGATACAATTAGAACATGAACACAATTTATATTCTTAACTTTTCTACTCCAATTTTGGATAACTAATAATATTGATTCATGATTGAGGTGTCCATTGGACCAAATGAGGCACTAATTTACTAAGTTAACATGTGAACATTTTGACACAAAAAATAAATGTTCCACGGAAAAAAAAGTACGAAGAAAGTACAATCAATCAACGAATTCACCTTTATAATTTAAAAAATTGTGTCGACTCAACCAAGAGGTATAAAAAATTAATGATATAAAAAAATTATCAGTACTAAGAAACAATAATTATTTTAATAATTTATTGCAAATAATTGATCAAAGTGGGTCAATTCAGGTTTAATTTATTTTATGCTTGTCAATAGTAATAATTGCATTACAAATTAATCTACTACAAAAAATTAAAAAGTTTATTGAACTTTTGCATTTGTAACGAATTATGTGAATTAAAAATTTTAATCAACCATACAAAAAAAGCATAATTAATTTCACAATAAACATATTAGCATAAAAACTAAATGATCTAAGGCAAAAAAATTAATATTGTGAAGAAAGTACAATCAATCCACGGATTTATCTTAACAGTTGAAAATATTGTGTCGACTCCCGCTAATGGTTTAAAAAATTGATAATACAAAAAAAAAGAAATAAAAAATTTATTATTGCGAAGAAACTATAATTGGTTCTTCACACGAATTGAGTTCGATACTCTTTTGATTGGAACTATCTTCCACTACTGAAAAGTATTTTCAAAGTAGGCACAAAAAATAAATGATCCAAGAAAAAAATTTAATAGTTCGAAGAAAGTACGATCTATCCACAGATTTACCTTCAGTATTTAAAAAATCATGTTGTGTCGTCCTAATGGTATAAAAATTAATTAAAAAAGAGAAAATAATTTACCACTGTGGAGAAAGAAATAATTGTTTCAAAGTTGTCAAAAACAATCCATCGAATTGGGTCGATTAACATTTTAATTTATTTAATTTTATACTTGTAAAAAGTAATAATTGCATTACAAATTAATCTACTGAAAAAATTATGAAGTATATTGAACTTTTACAATTGCAACGAATTATGTGAACTAAAAATATTAATCAACCATACAAAAGAAGTATAATTCACAATGAACATATAGGCATAAAAACCAAATGATCCAAGAAAAAAATTAATAGTGTGAAGAAAGTATGATCAATCCACCTACTTATCTTAACAATTCAAAATATTGTATCAACTCCTATTAATGGTTTAAAACTTTGATTATATAAAAAAATAAAAAAATAAAAAACTTTAATAGTGTGAGTCCAACACTTTTTGAATTCGAATTCTATCACTATTGAAAAGTATTTTCCATGTGGGCACAAAAAATAAATGATCCAAGTGGAAAATTTAATCGTGTGAAGAAAATACGATCAATTTATAAATTTACCCTTACTATTTTAAAAATTATGTTGTCTCAACCTAATGGTATAAAAAATAAATGAGAAAAAAGAGAGAGAGAGAAAATAAGTTATCACTTTGAAGAAAGAATAGTTGTTGCAACAACTTATCGGAAGCACTCCATTGAATTGGGTTGATTCATATTTTTATTTATTTTATACTTGCAAACAACAATAGTTGCATTACAAATTAATTTACTGAAAAAAATTATAAAGTATAATGGACTTTCCAATTGTAACGAATTATGTGAACTAAAAATATAATCAACCATACAAAAGAAACATAGAAATATAATTAATTTTCACAATGAATATATTGTCATAAAAACTAAATGATCGAAGGACAAAAATTAATAGTATGAAAAATGTACGGTAAATCCACAGATTTACCTTAATAATTTAAAATATTGTGTCAATTTGTATTAATAACTTATATATATATAAATATATATATATATATATATATATAACTTTTCTAGTGTGAAGAAACTACAATTGTTTCTTTATAATAAGTGAGTCTAATACTCTTTTGATTGAACCTCTGTTCCACTATTGAAAAGTAGTTTCCATACGGGTACAAAAAATAAACGATCCAAGATAAGAAAAATTAATATGCAAAAAAAGTGTGATCAATCCACGAATTTAACTTTAATATTTAAAAAATTGTGTCATCTAAACCCAATGGTATAAAAAATTAATAAAAAAAGAGAAAGCAAATTAACAGTGTAGAGAAAGAATAATTATTTCAACAATTTACCGCAAACAATCCACCAAATTCGGTCAATTCATATTTTAATTTATCTTATACTTCTGAATAGTAATAGTTGCATTGCAAATTAATCAATTTTATAAAAAATTATAAAGTTTATTGGACTTTTGCAATTGTAACCAATTATATAAACTAAAAATATTAATCAACCATACAAAAGAAGTATAATTAATTTTCACAATGAAAATATTGGTATAAAAACTAAATAACCCAAGGAAAATAAATTTAAGAGTATGAAGAAAGTTCTATGAATCTACAGATTTAGCTTAATAATTTTAAAAATGCCGATAACGATACTCATGTAATCATTGTTCATTGGTTTGGCGCGGTAATCAAGAAATGTCCTTATTGACAATCTTTATTGTAGTTTATGATAGGATTTTAATATTGGTCAAGAGCTATATATTAAATATCAAGAAGAAACATAGCCTAACAAAAGACTTAACTTGTATTTGCTTTCCAGAAAAAGTTTAATCTATCAAAAAGAAATGTTCGAGAAATAAAGAGTATCAGTTCTTCTAATCAAATCCAAATAACAAAAATCATAAAAATTGATGAGAACTATAACTCAAATTCGATATAAACTGTTGAAATGCAATAATAAAACCCGTTCTCAAAGTTGATTGACTACTAATTAAATTCAATAACAAAACCATCCAAACTAATCTAAAATCTATTTAAAAGATATAACTGTTGAAATGCAATATTAAAATCCCGTTTTCATTAATTATTTCCACTAAAGGATATCTGCAATTTGAAAGATATAGACATAAATTCAATTAATTAAAAATATTGGATTAATGTTACAGCTAAATGGTTAAGTAAAAAAAATTAATGTTACATGTTTCTTTTAGTTTTGATGTACAAATTTGATGAATTGTAATTTTTTATTACATCAAAATGAAATTGTAAAAACTTGCTAATTTTAATTAATTTTCATTTTTTACCTAACTTTATTTTTTAAAATAATTAATTATTTCTAAAATTAAGTAAACGGACCGATCTAATCATGTTACAAGTTCATTTTAATTTTTATGTAAAATTTTAATGACTTTTTATTTTGTATCACACAAAAATTAAATATTAACGAAATTGCGAATTTAGATTAATTTTCATTCCTTAGCTAATTATTTATAAAAATCAATGTTTAGAAAACTTGACTGGATTGGCCGGTTCAACCATAAACCTGTGCAAAATTCGGCCCGGTTATAGCTGAAACAGGCCTATTAGAAAATCGATCAAAAACCGATCAATCGACCAGTTCAACCGGTGATTCGGTAATAGTTCAACCGGTTTTTTTATTTTATTTTTTTAATTTAGTTTTTAATTTTTTAATTAAAAACGATTCGACCCCGGTTCGACGCGGTTCAACTATTTGACCCTAGAACTTTTACTTTCTCCAATTTCCTGATCGGCTCGGTTTTCTAAACATTGATAAAAATAATTAATTATTTAAAAAATTAATTAGTGGGTCAATTCAAATTTTTAAATGTTAATGTTCTACTTTTCTTTTAATTTTGTGTAAAATTTAATGAATGCTAATTTTGTATCACACAATAATCAAATATTAATGAAATTATTAATTCTAATTAATTTTATTTTCTTAAGAATTAATTTTCGTATCATAGTTAATTATTTATAAAAAGTCTCTTATTCTATATATAAATATAAATCTTTAGATTCACATTAAAAAGATATAATAAAATAATAATTATCAATACTTATGCAAGGAAAAATTTAGATTTAATATTTAGGATTTCGTATAAATAATAATTTATTAATTTTTTTGTTAGAATTGATTATGAATTGATAAAAAAGAAAAAATCAAAAGACAAAAAACATATAGAAGATAAGTTCAAATTAGTGGAGATTTGAAAAAATCTAATTTTGCTGAGGATAAGATTTAATATAAATAGTGATTAATTGATTGATTGTTGGAGATTAATTATTAATTACTAAAAAAAGGAAAAAAATAAAAAGACAAGTAAGGACTTTATTTTAGGTGGGAAAACTAATTAATTTAATTTAAAAATAGGCTGAAATTTTCCTACTTTTCTATATATAATAATAATAATAATAATATATAGATATAAATATAGATATAGATGTAGATATAGATATATATTTATATTAGATACTAAAAATAGTAGTCCGCGTACTTAACGATAAAATAAGTAACATAGAAACTAGCAACAAAAATTAAATATCACCACTAAGTTCGTTAGCAGGCGTGATAAAAAGTGTACCACGAAATGGAAGTGTTAAAATTTCCATACAATAGCAAGAAAAATTCATCGAAGTTTATGAAACAAACATAAATGCAACTTGACACATACATATTACTGCTGTGAAATAATGATGTGTCCCTTTGAAAAAAATGAAATAATGATGCATTACAATGCACATGCAATTTATAGTAGATTTTTTCTTTTTTGTAAATTGCATTAAGTTGTAAATTCATATTTAATAAACAAGTTAGATGAAAGAAAATATTCAGCTAATTTCAATGCAATTAAATATGTCACCATGGATGTTACGACCCTGATTTTTGCTAACGAAAATTTTAAATACTACTTGGTCAAACAGATATTTGTGGTTCAAAGTCAAATTAATTGGGTCAAAATCAAAGTCATTAGAGGGTTCAACAGAATTAATTAAGTTTTGTAGGCTTGTGTGTAAATTATCTTGATAAGGACCAACTTATTAAACCTAAAGAGCTTAGGGGCCCTGCTTGCAATTCTTAGCAAATTAATTAAGAAATCCTTTCTTACCATGGGGGTGTGTTTGATTGCAAAGTTGGAAAATGGCTGGAAGGAAAACATTTTCAGAGTAAATGAATTCCGGGAAAAGGTTTTCCAGGGAAATAGTAGTTGTAGGTGTTTGATTGGATTAATTTGAAAGTTGGAAAATAATGTTATTTTCCTTGTTTTTGTGCATTTTTCATGAAATTTGATCATTTTCCTTATTTTTATGGTTAAAACAAATAGTCCATAAAAAAATCAAAAAAGAGGCAAACTTTTCTCAGAAAATAAAAACCACCTCCCACCCAAGGAAAAGATTTTCCTCCAAAACAAGGAAAAGTGCGGATTTCGAGAAAAGATAGAAAAGGTTTTCCGGGAAAAAAAGACAATCAAACAGTCAACCAAGGAAAAAAAAGTTGGAAAATGATTTTTTCGGGGAAAAAATGCATGAATCAAACACACCCTAATTGTTTCGGCAAAAACAATTGAGAAACGAGAGCCAATTGCTGGGAGCCTGAAATGCGTGAAAGAAAAAGAAATGAGGAAGAAAGAAAAAGACATGGCGACCTCATGGGTAAGTGGCAAACTTGATTGCTTCAATTTTTCCATATTAAATCAAGGTAAGCGGTAAAATTATTTTTATGGGTTTCCCATAAATTCCCATGGATTGAGACACTAAATATTTCTTTTGATTGATTGAGTTTGGGTATGGATTAAATAAGTGTTATTATGAGGTAAGGACATTATTCAGAGTGGAGATTGATAATATTGAAACGAGTCTAGTGGAGTGATGGAAAAACTCTTATCATATTGCTAAATTATTGAAACAGGTACAAGAAGATATTAGTGACATTATGCCTCTCACTCTTGGCCATCAACACCATCCCCAGGCTGATATTAATCTTGACCCCGCCTTCGATGGCCATGAACCTGAATTAGATGTTACTATACAACACTAGTCCTCATCTCCTGAATTAACCTTGCAAACTTTGATTCGGAGTGTACATGAGCAAAGAAAAGAGAAATCTGACCAGAAAGTGGATAGAGTGTTAAGGAAGAAGGGCAAGAAGAATTATAAACTCAAGTTCTGATTATGTCTAATGCCATACTTATATGGAACTTGAGGGGGTTTGGTATATCTTATAAAAGATTAAATATGTTGCGCAAGTTGCATCACATTAGTTTGGTTAAGCTGAATCGTGGGTCCATCAAACTAAATTAGTTGAGTTTTGTAATAAAATTGGATTTGCTAAGTCATTCTCTACTCCTAATGGCAAGCTTTGGGTGCTTTGGGATAATAATATAGATGCTGAAGTCATTGAACATGCTGAACAATCTGTTTCTGTGAAAATGACATGGCATAGGCATCAGTTTTTTATTACTGGCATATATACTAAGTGTGACTTGAGGTAGAGGTGAATTCTTTGGGCATACCTTGTGAATCTATCAGCTGATATTAATTTTCCTTGGTTGGTTGGAGGAGATTTTAACACGTTATTATCCCCAAAAGAAAGAATTGGGGGCGAGGTCCCTAATTTGCGTTCACTAGAAGATTTCAAGTGCATATGTTTGGCTGCAAATATTGATGAATTTACTATCTCAGGGGGTAACTTTACTTGGTCTAATGGCGGGATGAATGAGAAGTTGGATCGATTGCTTATTCATGCCAACTGGGCAAACACTTTTACCGATTTTTCACCGTTTGTTCTTAACTGTAGCACTTCTGATCATAATCCATTACTATTACAATGCTCGCACCATCCTTCTTCTCTTATGCCTTCCTTTAGACATCAGTCTATGTGGGGCACTCATCCCGATTTTCTTCACTTTGTTGAACAAGCTTGGAACCAACCGTTGGATCCATATTCTAGGGGACTATATGGTTTTATGTTCAAGCTGAAACGATTGAAAGGTGATCTAAAAAAATGCAACTCTGATGTTTTTGGGAATATCTTTGATCAACTACGGAACGCTGAACAATACTCTTATTTTGAAATAGAAATATGATTAATCTAGTGATCCTAATGACAGAGCTTCGCTTCACAAGGCCCACGTTGATTTGAATGCATTGTTGATAAAGGAGGACTTATTTTGGCGACAAAAGGCTGGTCTCTCTTGGGTAACTAATGGTGATAAGAACACTAAGTATTTTCATGCTTGCGTTCAAAAACGAAGAACTAATAACAAAATTGCTAGTATTCAGAGAGCTGATGATTCCTTTTTGTCTGAGGATGATGAACTTTAGCAATCTTCCGTTGAATTCGTTTCTCGGTTACTATCCACTGAAAATTCCAGCCTTGATACATCAACTTCGGATACAATTCCTAATATAGTGTTTGAAGAGGATAATCTTTTTTCTTAATCACATGCCATCTGAATCTAAGATCAAAGATACTATATATTCTATTTCTCCTCATAGTGCCGCTGGAGTTGACGGTTTTTCCAGCTTATTTTATAAACAATGCTGGAATTTAATTAACCAGGATCTTGTAGAGGCTGTCCAGGAATTCTTTATGGGCAGACAACTACCCCTTCATTCAAAGTCACCTCTATTGTTCTTATCCCAAAAAAACCTAATGCTACCAGCTAGTCCGATTACTGCCCTCTAAGCTTATGTAATGTCATTTATAAGATTTGTCCCAAGATTCTTAACACAAGATTAAGCTCCTTGCTACCTAAGTTAATTTCTCTCAGTCACAGTGGATTTACACCAGGTAGAGACATTGGTCAAAATATATTGTTAGCCCAAGAGATGGTGGAGCAAATTGATCGAAAAGTTCGGGGAGGCAACACTATTATTAAGCTGGACATGGCCAAAGCTTATGATAGAGTCGAATGGGGATTCTTATTTGCTATCCTTCGCCAATTTGGCTTTAACGAGAACTTGATAAATAAGATTTCCTCTGCGATAACTGATTGTGGCTTCTCTATCTTGCTTAATGGCGAAATTGCGAGGTTTTTTAAGTCTACTAGAGGCATTCGTCAAGGTGATTCGTTATCTCCTTCTCTCTTAATTATCCTTGCGTACGCTTTGTCTAGAGGCCTTAATAAGCTTTATACTTCCAATTCACCTATGAATTACACCTATGGTGGTTCTATATCAGTTTCTCATTTATCCTTTGCGGACGACATTATTATTTTTATCAATGGGCAGAACACTATGCTACTTAAGTTAATGGAGTTTCTTCGGGCTTCTTCTGCTTCGGGGAAAAAGATTAACTATGATAAAAGCCGCTTTACCACCTCTAAAGCCATTCACAGAAAGGTTATTACTGATACCTGTGGATTCCAGTTTCAGCTATTGCCGATTATATACCTTGGGGTCCCCCTCTATGGCGGTCTTCTTAATAAAATTAGGAAGAGATTGTTGGGCTGGCAATGCACACTTCTCTCTTTAGGAGGCAGATTAACACTTATTAAATCTGTTCTTTCCTCTATGTCCTCTCATTTACTGAAAATTTTGGATATGCCTAAAGGCATCCAACTTAAGTTGGAGATGTTGAAGTGTAAAGTTAGTATTATGACTAAAATAGATATTTGAGAATAGTTAGGGACTAGTTATGTTATTTCATTATTAGGGTTTCTAGTTTGCTCTATATATAGTGTTCTATTGTAACCATTATTATGATAATTGAATGCAATACAAAATATTTTCTTTCCAATCCTCTACATGGTATCAGAGCCAAGATTAACGGATATTGGTTAAACATCAGAAAAATTCCGCTTTCCGGCGAGCGACATTTGAGCCGCTCGTTCAGCCATAAATTTTTCCTATTCTTTATCATCTTCTTCTGTATATGAACTCTTTTTATATGAATATTTTGCTCCCAAAGCCCCTAATCTGCAAAATCTGAAAGAAAATTGGAGAGAATGTTAGCCCTAATTTATGTAGCACCTTTTCTTACGATAATCCAGTGGCATTCCGGCGATGTTTCCAGTGAGCCCAGGCGACGGCGACAACTCGCCGACCTTCGCCAACCCTCGACGACCTCCGGCGAAGTCGTCCTAACCTCCGGCTACCCTCTGCAAGCTTCGCCGAGCCTTGGTTTGCATATTTCATATCTTTTTCTTTGTCGGCAGTTCATTTTTCAGCTTTTTCTTGCCGAGCGTGGCTTCACTGTGCTTGGGTAATCATTCTTTGCATTTGTCCTCGGTTTTGAGGGCTTCTCTATTGTTGTTGACAAGAAAAAGAAGGAGAAGAGAAAGGAAAGAGGTTAGGGCGTTTATGACTTGTTATTGGGCTTGATATGGAGTTGGGCTACCTATTCTATTTGGGCTATAAGGCTATTATTATTGGAGCTTATTAGATGAATTTGGGTTGTTGGTTTCTTATGTTTGGGCCACAGATATTGTTGAGTCTGATATTTGGTATTAGGCTGATTTGGGTTCAAATGGTCAAGATTCTTGGCTGCAGATTGCGTTTTGGCAATGTGGGCTACAAATATTTTATGACTTAATGTTTGTTTTTGGGCCATACTTATATGGGCTTATATGTGTTGGGCTGAGTGGATGATTTGCAATTTGGATTTTGTTGTTAGATTTATTTGGGTCATTTGAAGTTGGGATGTTTTTTTTAACTCCATTTAAATTTCTGAAATTTACAAGATGGTCCCTCAACTTTCCAAAAAACTCATTCAGGCCTCTATCTTTTCAAATACTTACATTTTAGCCCCTAACTATCTTTTAATATTCAGTCCTTGATCCTTTTCAAATTTATGTTTTAGTCCTCTATCTTTTAGAAATTACATTTCAACCCTGAAGTTTGCACTATTTGAATCCTAAACTTCTAGCTTCTGTTGTTGTTGTTGAGTCTTGTCTTGGAGTTTGGTTCGTTTTAGTCTTCATTCGTAAATTCAGTATTTGTTGACCTTGGTGATGAGGCGATTCTTGTATGTATTGGGTTTGCGTTGATTTGTGTTGGCTGAATGTTTGTGTCCGGCGCAAGGATTTTGTTGACCATATATGGTCATTCAAGGTTGTGGATTTAATATCCATTTGTTCCTTGGTCGCGGATATTTTCCAAGAAGACTTTTGGAAGTGGAAGAAAGGGGGAGCACTTGGAGAGCTACTTGGAATTACGATTCAATGGTTTCTTTGTATCATTTTCAAGTTGATGTTGTGTGGATGCATCAACTTTAGGGGGAGTGTTGAAGTGTAAAGTTAGTATTATGACTAAAATAGATATTTGAGAATAGTTAGGGACTAGTTATGTTATTTCATTATTAGGGTTTCTAGTTTGCTCCATATATAGTGTTCTATTGTAACCATGATTATGATCATTGAATGCAATACAAAATATTTTCTTCCCAATTCTCTACAGAGAGTGTTATGATATGAATCAATCAAACACCTAAATAAGAACACAATAATTCTAAAAACAACTTGATTAATCTGAAATTGGTTGTTCGAACAGAACAAAAAACAAGAATCAGAAACTTAAACTAATCGATTTTATAGGCAAAATCGATTATCTAAAATCCCCTATCAAACCAACCGATCTTCATCAATCTAAAAGAAGATCTAAAGAATAACAGACGAAGGAGACGAAGGGGGCTAGGGTTTCTGAGAACGAGAGACAAAAGAGAGTGAGCCTTCTGGAGAGCTAAGCGAGGCATTTTTATACCCCGAATCATCAATGGGCTTGGACTGGATCAACCGGGTCTTCTCTTGGGCTTGGAAGCTGATCTGGTCTTTTAACTCGGATTGGGCTTTGGGCCCATCATCACCAACAATCTCCACCTTGATCGGAACAAATCCAGCAGGCCATTCTTCAGTATTCTGCAAGAAGAAAGCAACAGCAGCAGGATCACATTCTTGGATATTAAGAAAACTCAAAGCATCCCTGAACTGATTGATTGGTATCACCTTTGTTCCAGCATCAGCTGGATTAAACTGAGTTGCTATTTTGACAAGATTAACTTCACCTTATTCAATAATATCTCGAATAAAATGGAACTTTACATCTATATGTTTTGACCTGTTATGAAAAACAGGATTTTTACTAAGGTAAAGTGCACTTGTGAATCAGTGTGTAAATCGAAACAGCTACCAATCAAACCAAGTTCACCAATCAGCCCTTTAAGCCAAATCCCTTCTTTAATTGCATCTGTGGCAGCCATATATTCTGCTTCTGTGGAGGAAAGAGCTACCACCTTTTGAAGCTGAGATTTCCAACTAACACAGGTGCAATTGAGAGTATAAAAATAGGCTAAAGTTGATTTTCTATTATCCAAGTTACCAGCAAAATCAGAATCAACAAATCCAGAAAGATTCATATCATTTTTTTGTTTAGAAAATAGCAAGCCCAAGTTTTTAGTTCCTTTTAAATATCTTAGTAAACATTTAAGAGCTTCCCAATGTATTTCACCCGGGTTGCTCATAAATCTACTAAGCACGCTAACACTATATGCAATGTCAGGCCTAGAACAAACCATAAGAAACATAACACACCCGACATCATTAGCGTAAGGAAAATTTTTCATTCTAGAAATCTCTTCATCAGTTTTAGGAGACTGATCTGAAGAGAGTTTGAAATGGCTAGCTAGAGGTAGAGAAACTGGCTTTGCATTACTTAAAGAAAATTTTTCAAGCACCTTTTGGATATAGGTACTTTGAGAAAGAAAAAGTTTCCCAGTTTATCTTCTTCTAGAGATTTGCATTCCCAAAATTCTTCTTGCATTTCCAAGATTTTTCATCTCAAATTCAGACTTTAGCATATCCACAAAAGCATTAATCTCATCAAGTGAGAACCAGCAACCAACATGTCATCTACATATAATAGAAGATATAATAAACCTGTTTCATTTTTCTTAAAGTAAAAGCATGAGTCATATTCACTTTTCTAGAAATTCAGGCCTTTAACATATGAGTCAAACCTCCTATACCACTGTCTAGGAGCTTGATTAAGACCGTATAGTGATTTTTTCAGTAAACAAACTTTTTTTTCTTTACTAGGTTCAACAAAGCCCAAAGGCTGTGTAATATCCCGTCCGTTTATGCATGTGATTTACGATGTTATGTATGATCGTGAGGTGGTGAATATGTGTTTGGACCCTTGGTGACTTCGTGGTGATGCTATGTATGGTATTAAGTGTCGAAACGGCCTCCCGAGCGGCTAACGGGGGGCCGCTACAAAATTCTGCAGGATCGAGTTTTACGGCCGTAAGTTGATGGGTTACGGCCGTAATTATCGGGTTACGGCCGTAACGTCATATAGTTACGGCCGTAAGTTGTGGAATGAGGAAATGTGCCAAAATTTACAGAGAGCTAATTACGGCCGTATGACTTGTAGATACGGCCGTATTATATGGGTTACGGCCGTAAGGGTTATGTATTACGGCCGTAATTATTGAAGGGTGAGATGCATGGATTTACAGAGACTTTATTACGGTCGTATGTTCTTTGAGTACGGCCGTATCGTAAGGTTACGGCCGTAAGATTCATGGGTTACGGCTAGGGCTGAACAACCAAACCGTAAAACCGCAAATCTGAACCGAAACCGCTTTTTCGAATCCGTGGTTTGGATCCACGTGGATCCGGTCAACGATTTGGTTTTGAACCGAACCGAACCGCCGAAAAGTGGTTTGGTTTAGGTTTGAAAATTTCCAAACCGTTTCAAACCGCTAAACCGCAAAAAAAAATAATAATAATAAAAAAATCGACCAAATTACACTACAAGTCGACAATTATACAATATACATTTCATTTTACATTTTAAATATATACACTTAGCCACTTACAGTTCATATACAACTGTCCATTAATCCAAATCCCAATTACTTCAAAAAATAAAAAATTCAGAACGTGTCGACGGAAAAGGCTAAGAGCAAGCCACGTCAGTGGCAATAAAAAAGGAGAAGAACCAGTGCAATAATTAACAACGAAGGAGAAACATCGGGACCAATCTGTAATTTTCGGAAATCTTCCCCCCAAATTGAACCGAATGCCCTAACTCCAATCAAAACTCACGTTTGCAGCCTTGCACTCTCCTCTCTGGCGGTCGGCTCCTCCACCGCAAGGCCCACCACCGTGGTCCTTCGTCTCTGTCCACCGCCTCCGTTTCAGCTTTCACGCACGATCGAGTTCCACGAATTCTTAGGTACAACGTTCGAACCTACAAAGCTCTTCAAGAATTTCAATTTTTAAACTTTTCTTGATCTTACAGTATGCTTGTTCGAGTTTCTCCATTTGGTTGCTCTTCAAGATGATGGACACAATATACCAGTTGTCATGCTTGATTTTGTTCAGATCAAGTTCACCGTTTTGTCGTTCATTTTCAGTTGAAAATGCTTGTTTTTTTTCCGTCTGCATCTCCAAGGGATTTTTTTTCGTTTTTTGTAAATTGCAGATTGGGCATGTATAGAAGTATAGGTATATGCCAAAAGTTAATATTAATCGTTTTAATCTCTTTCTCTGTCACCTAAATGTTGAAAATCATCTCTTTCTTCACACATTACTGCTGAATAATTTGCTGTAAATTGAAAACTATAAGTCTAGAAACTTCAATGATCGTTGTGAAGATTTGACGGATGAATCTTTTGACATACTACTTTGGTGGAAATTAAATGCAAGTAGGTATAAGATTGTCTCTCAAATTGCGAAAGATATGGCAGTAGCAATTCAAATATCCACAGTTGCCTCCGAGTCGGCATTCTTTACTAGTGGTCAGATTCTTGATTCATTTAGGAGTTCGTTGAGAGCAAAAATGGTTGAAGCAGTGATTTGCTCTAAAAATTGGTTGCATAGTAGTAAGGAGCCAATAGTGATTCACCAATACTTGGATGAAGTAGAGGCATTAGATGATTCCGAGAAAGCTATAGAAGGTATTATAATATTTGGTTTGCTACTCATTTTTTTATTGATGATTACTTTATATCATTTAATTACAATTAATGGATAAATTTATAATATTTTTATGTTTGTGCAGATAATGAATCATGTATTACAACTGAAGATGTAAGGCCGATTGACATTGATTGAGTCATTGAGATGTTATTTTTTACTAATGTAATTGAACTTTGGTTAAGTGTATTTTGATATGTAGTCTATTCCTGTAAAATCTTTGACCAACATTGATTTTGATGTCTACATGTTATGGTGAAATTTTAGACTAATATTGTAGAATTTTTGTTGTAATATATATTTAGTTTTACATTTCTTGACTTTTATTTATATTGATGCATATGTTATATCGATAAATTTTAGATTAATATTTATTTTAAATTGGAATAGTATTTGCTTGTTTTGCTTTATATTTCCTAAACTGTGATTTTAAACCGAATCAAACCGAAAAAAGTGGTTTGGTTTGGTTTGGTTTGGAAAGTGAAGTGGTTTGGTTTGGTTTGAGATTTTTCCAATCCGCTTTAAGTGGTTTGGTTTGAAAATTTGTCGGAAACCGCCCAAACCGAACCGTGTTCACCCCTAGTTACGGCCGTAAATTTGGGAGTTACGGCCGTAAAAGATAGAGTTACGGCCGTAATTTTAAGTCGGCAGAAACTGTTGGATTGGGTTTTAACACGTTGGCTTGGGGTTTTTCCATCATTTTCGACCCCCAACTCCCCAAAACCCTAGAGAAGAAGTTCAAGAGTGATTTTAAGACTTTGGCTTGGTATTTGGCTTGGGGATCATTGCTCCAATCCTAATTACTATCTTGGAAGCAAGAGGGAGGAAGGAAGAGAAGAAGGAAGGGAGAAGAGATATCATCCAACCAATCACCTAACTTGGTTTCTTGTTCTTTGAGGTAGGTTTGAGATAGAATATCCATGTAGGAGGTAAGTGGAGATATGAATGATCCTTAGATAGCTATGTATGCAAGTTTCTTTGGCTAATTTCCTAGTTTTGGTGAAGTAGGACATGGTTAGCTTGTTAGGGGGATTTCCTAGGGTTAGGTGCTTCCTAACCTTAGTTCATGATATGCTTATGTTGTTGCCAAATGCTATGCTATGAATGTCTCGTCCATGTGTGCTCATATGTCATGCGTGATTGGATTGGATTGCCTATCATGTGTTGCGTTAATGTTATGTTTTCGGCCAAATATGGGGGACCTACGCCCCAATGAATGATACGTCGGTCGAATGGGGACCCTCGCCCGATAACCGATAGTATGGCCTCACGGGGGACCTACGCCCCGATGATGTTACGAGGCCGGCCAAATGTTTAAAATGGCGCCAATGCTAACACATGATTCGCAATGGGCCCGGAAGTGATATGTGATGTTCATGTGCATTGTGTCTCTTCCTACTGAGTCTTTATGACTCACGTGTATTCTTTCTTATGTTTTAGATGATGCTGCAAGTAGGAGGCAGGCTGGAGGTGGCGCTGGATCCTCTCACGCGTGAGCTCGTCAACGTGTAGAAACGGGAAGGAAAAAGATTTTGGGGTCATGTGTATACAAAAGCACACTTTTGCAATCTCTTTTGTAATGTAACTTTTGGAGCTATCACGTTAGATATATATATGCAAATTATCGTTTTGAGGTTTTCGTAAAACGTTTGAAAATGTGTTAGCTCGGTGACGTCACGCAGGTAACGCCCTTCCTAGTACGATGCCGCTGGACGTACTGGGGCGGGTGTTACAGCAGTGGTATCAGAGCAATTACTTCCCTAATCTCCGCACGTTGAAGGATTTCTATGCCCCTCCAAGGTATTGTATATGTTATATGAGTTTGCATGAGATTGAGTTGCTTTGCGTTCTGCCTGGGATATGATGTTATGGGAGTTATATGTTAGGGTTGGATAATCGATGCGGTGTTTTTCCTTTTGTCTTGGATGATAGATGGCGGATGATCGGCAAATACTATAGAGAGGCTTACGCGATTGGTTGAGCGACAATCGCAGATCTTTGCAACAGATGATCAGACCGAATAACCACGGTGTTGGTGGTAGCAATACTGGTGGCTACGTCCGGAGGATAAGGCGAAGGAAGATCGAGATAGGGAGATGGCTACGGTCGGTTCCGACGGTTGAACCCTCCGATCTTTGAGGATGCTAGGGACCCAATTGATGCCGAGAACCTGCCATGCGATTGAGAGGATGTTTGAGTATGCACATATTCCGATTCTGAGCGGTGAACCGTGCTACTTTTATGCTTAGGGCTCGGCGGTTTTTGGTGGGACTTGATCAAGAGGGAAGAGATGGCGGATGGTGCGATATGGGTAGTGACTTGGTGACTTTTATGCACGTTTCGCTGCCAAGTATTTCGGAGGTCGCGAAGAATGAGAAACTGAATGAGTTTATTCAGCTGCAGCAGGGAATATGACGGTGATGGCTTATGGGAAGAAGTTTGAGGAGTTGGCTCGTTTTGCTACTTACATGGTTGATACGCCTAGCCGGAAGATAGCTCGGTTTGTTGCGGGACTGAAACCGGAGTTGGCTCGTGATGTGCAGTTGGCGAGTGTTTCGACCACGAGTTATGCGGAGACATTGGAACGAGCTTATGTAGCCGAGAAGGCGGAAGCTAGAATTGTGCAAGCTCGTTTAGGTCGAGGCCAACCAATTCAGGCGGCTCAATCGACCCAAGGCTCGGCTCAATCTGCTCAAGGTTCTTCGGCTGGAAACCGTGGACGAGGTTCCAACTTTCGGGCCGGCGGGGTTCACCACAAATCCGAACTACAAGAGGCTGCGGATACTACTTCTTCATCTCAATCTTGGCGAAGAAGGGACCGGGTCTCCGTCCCAACGCAGTGCTCGACATGTGGGAAGGTTCATACGGGGCGATGTTATTTCGGTACGGATCGATGTTACGGGTGTGGGAAGGAAGGGCACATTGTTCGGAATTGCCCGGAGGCGAAGAATCAAGCATCACAGTCTCAGGCGTGGCCGGCAGGACGGGTATTTGCTATAGCTCAATCCGATGTTCCGGAGAGAGCTGATGTGATTGCAGGTACCGTTTATATTTCTACTACTCCCGCATATGCATTGTTTGATTCTGGCGCTACGCATTCATTTATATCCATGTCGTATGCCCGTCGGTTAGTAATGAGTCCGATACTTTTACGGTCTCCTATGGATGTTCTTGGACCTACGGGGTTGAATCAGTGTGCTGTGTGGTATTATCCGTCTGTTATGGTGCAAGTTAGGGAGTGTGAGACGTTAGCTAATCTCATTGCCTTTGAAGTTAAAGATTTTGATGTTATTTTCGGAATGGATTGGCTAACGCAACATGGCATAGTTTTGGATTGTTCTAAGCGTGCTCTTAAGTTTCCAGATGGTGAGGTTGTTTCATTCCCTAGGTTGGAACGGTCGACTAGGGTTGTTATCTCCTCGATGAAGGCTCGGAAACTCATTGAGCATGGGTGTAGTGCATACGTGGTGAGGATGTATAGTATGGATACGAAGGAAGTGAAGACACCGTCATCGGTTCCGGTGGTATGTGAGTTTCTTGATGTCTTCCCCGACGATCTTGAAGGGTTACCACCAACTCGAGAAGTAGAGTTCCCTATTGAAGTTGTACCGGGAACACTTCCGATCTCTAAGACTCCGTATCGTATGGCTCCAGTCGAGTTGAAAGAACTCCGAACGCAATTGGATGATTTGATGCAGAAAGGATTCATTCGACCGAGTACTTCGCCTTGGGGTGCTCCGGTCTTGTTTGTTAAGAAAAAGGATGGTTCGATGCGGCTTTGTATGGATTACCGAGAGTTGAACAAGGTGACGATCAAGAATAAGTACCCGTTACCCCGTATTGATGAGTTATTGGATCAACTTCGGGATTCGGCGGTGTACTCGAAGATTGACTTACGGTCCGGGTATCATCAGGTGAAGGTTAAGGACGATGACATTGCGAAGTCGGCGTTTAGTACTCGATATGGGCACTTTGAGTTTCTCGTTATGCCCTTTGGAGTGACGAATGCCCCGGCAGTTTTCATGGATCTCATGAATCGGGTCTTCAAGCCGTACTTAGACAAGTTTGTGATTGTCTTCATTGACGATATCTTGATCTACTCCAAGACTCGAGAGGAGCACGAGCAGCATCTTCGGATTGTTTTACAAACACTTCGAGAAGAGAAGTTGTATGCGAAGTTTTCGAAGTGTGACTTTTGGGTGGAACAAGTGGTGTTTCTTGGGCATGTCGTGGGAAAAGAAGGCATTTCTGTAGACCCTAGTAAGATTGATGCAGTGCTCCAGTGGCCACAACCGACTACTCCCACTGAAGTACGTAGTTTTGTGGGTTTAGCAGGATACTACCGTCGTTTTGTGAAGGATTTCGCTAAGCTCGCGGTGCCTCTTACCCACCTAACCCGAAAGAATGTACCTTTCCGGTGGACGGACGAGTGTGAACGTAGTTTTCAGGAGTTGAAGACTCGTCTCACAACGGCACCAGTGTTAGCAATCCCGGATGGCGTTAGTGTGTCTACGCTTTATAGTGATGCTTCTTATCAAGGACTCGGTTGTGTATTGATGCAGAATGAGAAAGTGATTGCATATGCTTCCCGCCAACTGAAGAGTTATGAGCGAAATTATCCTACGCACGATTTGGAGCTAGCCGCGATCGTGTTTGCGTTGAAGATTTGGAGGCACTATCTTTATGGGGTGAAATGTGAGATTTATACGGATCACAAGAGTTTGAAGTACTTCTTTACCCAGAAAGATCTCAACATGCGCCAACGCCGTTGGTTAGAGTTGGTGAAGGATTATGATTGTTCGATTCAATACCATCCCGGGAAAGCCAATGTGGTAGCCGATGCTTTAAGTCGGAAAGAGCCGAAACGACGACCTCGAGAGTTGCAACGAGAGGTGGAGAAGTTAGATTTAGAGATCTTGGAACAAGAAGAAGCCCGATTGGCGGCCATGACTCTTCGATCGACGTTGTTGGATCGGATTAAGGATGGCCTGGAAACTGATGATTGGGCAATCAAAAGGAAGAAACGACTCACTGAGAAGCCAAGACCAGAATATCAAGTGCTGAATGGATTCCTGAAATATAAAGACCGGTATTACGTCCCGATGACCGATAGCCTTCGACGAGAGATTTGTGACGAGGCACATATGACGCCATATACACTTCATCCCGGCTCCACCAAGATGTATAGGGAGATTCGGATGCTTTATTGGTGGCCCGGAATGAAACGAGACATCGGAACATTTGTGGCAAAGTGTTTGATTTGCCAACAAGTGAAAGCCGAACATCAGAGACCAGCAGGAACTCTCCAACCACTTCCAATTCCCGAATGGAAATGGAATGACATCACGATGGACTTCGTGAGTGGGTTTCCACGGACGAGTAAAGGGTGTGATGCTATATGGGTTATCGTCGATCGACTCACAAAGTCTGCTCATTTCTTACCTATCAATATGACGTTTAAGATGGAGCAGTTAGCTCGACTCTATGTACAAGAGATTGTTCGGTTACATGGCGTGCCAGCTACAATTACTTCGGATCGTGACCCGAGGTACTTATCTCATTTCTGGAATGAGTTGCAGTTGGTGTTAGGGACGAAACTTCAATTCAGTACGGCGTTTCATCCCCAAACGGATGGACAATCGGAGAGGACGATCCAAACGTTAGAAGATATGCTGCGTTCTTGTGCCTTGGAATTTTCACAGGTTTGGGATCGTTACCTTCCGTTGATTGAATTTGCGTACAACAACAGTCACCATACTTCCATTGGGATGCCCCCGTACGAAGCGTTGTATGGACGAAAGTGTAGGTCACCGTTACATTGGGACAAGATCGGCGAGATGAAGGATATGCGGCCCGAAATGATCCAAGATATGATTTCGGCGGTCGAGAAGATTAAAGGTCGAATGAAAGCTTCACAGGATCGCCAGAAAAGTTATGCTGATACTCGTCGCCGTCCACTTGAATTCGAAGTCGGTGATAAGGTCTTTATTCGAATTTCCCCTATGAAACGGCTTCTTCGATTTGGTAAACGAGGGAAATTGACGCCCCGATATATTGGCCCGTATGAGATTCTTGAGAGAATCGGGGAGGTTGCTTATCGGTTGCAGTTGCCCACGCATATGGACCGTATCCATAATGTATTCCATATCTCGACTCTGAGGAAGTATCTGCCAGATCCATCTCATGTGTTACCGGATCCTCCACTTGACATTCAACCGGATTTGTCATTTGAGGAGAAACCAGTGCAAATTATTGCTCGAGCGAAACGCTTGCAAGGCAAACAGATACCGTTGGTTCGTGTCCTATGGAGGAGCGCAACCGTGGAAGAAGAAACGTGGGAACGAGAAGATGATATGAGGAATCATTATCCGGAACTCTTTACAGGTAACAATTTCGGGGACGAAATTTATTTAAGGGGGGTAGATTGTAATATCCCGTCCGTTTATGACTTTGTGGTGATGCTATGTATGGTATTAAGTGTCGAAACGGCCTCCCGAGCGGCTAACGGGGCCGCTACAAAATTCTGCAGGATCGAGTTTTACGGCCGTAAGTTGATGGGTTACGGCCGTAATTATCGGGTTACGGCCGTACGTCATATAGTTACGGCCGTAAGTTGTGGAATGAGGAAATGTGCCAAAATTTACAGAGAGCTAATTACGGCCGTATGACTTGTAGATACGGCCGTATTATATGGGTTACGGCCGTAAGGGTTATGTATTACGGCCGTAATTATTGAAGGGTGAGATGCATGGATTTACAGACTTTATTACTGGCCGTATGTTCTTTGAGTACGGCCCGATCGTAAGGTTACTGACCAGAAGATTCATGGGTTACGGTCAGAATTTGGGAGTTACTACAGTAAAGATAGAGTTACGGCCGTAATTTTAAGTCGGCAGAAACTGTTGGATTGGGTTTTAACACGTTGGCTTGGGGTTTTTCCATCATTTTCGACCCCCAACTCCCCAAAACCCTAGAGAAGAAGTTCAAGAGTGATTTTAAGACTTTGGCTTGGTATTTGGCTTGGGGATCATTGCTCCAATCCTAATTACTATCTTGGAAGCAAGAGGGAGGAAGGAAGAGAAGAAGGAAGGGAGAAGAGATATCATCCAACCAATCACCTAACTTGGTTTCTTGTTCTTTGAGGTAGGTTTGAGATAGAATATCCATGTAGGAGGTAAGTGGAGACATGAATGATCCTTAGATAGCTATGTATGCAAGTTTCTTTGGCTAATTTCCTAGTTTTGGTGAAGTAGGACATGGTTAGCTTGTTAGGGGGATTTCCTAGGGTTAGGTGCTTCCTAACCTTAGTTCATGATATGCTTATGTTGTTGCCAAATGCTATGCTATGAATGTCTCGTCCATGTGTGCTCATATGTCATGCGTGATTGGATTGGATTGCCTATCATGTGTTGCGTTAATGTTATGTTTTCGGCCAAATATGGGGACCCACGCCCAACGAATGATACGTCGGTCGAATGGGGACCTACGCCCGATAACCGATAGTATGGCCTCACGGGGACCTACGCCCGATGATGTTACGAGGCCGACCAAATGTTTAAAATGGCGCCAATGCTAACACATGATTCGCAATGGGCCCTAAGTGATATGTGATGTTCATGTGCATTGTGTCTCTTCCATCGAAGTCTTTATGACTCACGTGTATTCTTTCTTATGTTTTAGATGATGCCGCAAGTAGGAGGCAGGCTGGAGGTGGCGCTGGATCCTCTCACGCGTGAGCTCGTCAACGTGTAGAAACGGGAAGGAAAAAGATTTTGGGGTCATGTGTATACAAAAGCACACTTTTGCAATCTCTTTTGTAATGTAACTTTTGGAGCTATCACGTTAGATATATATATGCAAATTATCGTTTTGAGGTTTTCGTAAAACGTTTGAAAATGTGTTAGCTCGGTGACGTCACGCAGGTAACGCCCTTCCTAGTACGATGCCGCTGGACGTACTGGGGCGGGTGTTACAGGCTGATTCATGTAGATGACCTCATTCAAGTTACCACATATAAATGCAGTTTTAACATCTAATTGGATCAAATGCAAATCAAATTGAGTCACAATAGAAAATCAGACTCGAATGGAAGTATATTTCACAACAGGAGAAAAAATTTCAGAATAATCGACCCCCTTTTTTTGTGTGAAACCTTTGGCAACTAATCTTGCCTTAAATCTTATTTCGCCTTCTTTTGTTTCACCTTCTTTTATTTTAGACACCCACTTATTAGCAATAGGTTTCTTATCAACAGGCAAATCAGTCAAAACCCAGGTCTTATTTTTCATAAGGCTATTCATATCCTCTTGCATTGCTGCAAGCCAAAGCTGTGAGTTAGGACCATTTACAGCTTCTTCAAAATCTTAGGTTCAGTGTAATCAACTCCTAAGAGTAGTAATGCAGTTTCAAAGTCAGGATCTGCCAATCTGGAAGGCAACCTAGTGTTTCTTCTTTGCCTATCTCTAGCAAGTTGATAAGTGTCCAAATTTTGTTCATTTTCCAGAATCGACTGTAACTAGTGGATGTAGATGCAGTAGACTCTGGAATGGGGTTATGATGCGAAGATGATGCAATTTGTGAAGGTGAATTTGATTCAAATGAATTTTCAGAATGTGGGGGTTGCTCCACCTAAATCTGAGTACCATCTAAGTGATTTTCATCACTAAAACTCAGTTCAGTTGAAAGAAAATCAGGACTAGTGGACTCAATGTCTTTGTCATGCAAACATGGGAATTCAAGTTCATTAAAAATTACAGACCTACTAGTCATAACCTCATAACCACCTTTCTATTTTTCCCAAAGTCTATAACCCTTAACACCACCCCCATAGCCAATAAAAATGCATTTTAGTGATCTAGGGTCTAACTTAGACCCCAATGCAGATTGTGCATATGCAGTGCAGCCAAAAACTCTTAAATGAGTATAATCTGGAGTGTTTCCACTCCAAATTTCCTTAGGAATGTTGTATACAATGGCACCAGAAAGACTCCTATTAATTAGGTAACAAGCTGTCCTCACAGCTTCTCCCCAAAAGGTTTTAGGCAGTCCCAAACTCACTAACATGCACCTAGTCCTCTCTAGCAATGTCCTATTTAATCTTTCAGCAACCCCATTTTGCTGTGGGGTGTAGGGCACTGTTTTATGCCTTGTAATCCCATTTAAAGTGCAAAAATTGTCAAATAAGGAATTACAAAACTCAAGACCATTGTCTGTTCTTAAAATTTTAATTTTCAAACCCTTTTGATTTTCAATGAGTGTCTTCCACCCCTTAAAAGAAGCAAAAGCTTCATCTTTAGTTTTCAAAGGATAAATCCAAGATTTTATTGAAAAATCATCAACAATTAAAAGAAAATATTTAAAACCTGAAGGTGTACTAACTGGAGAGGGTCCCCATAGGTCAGCATGCAAGTATTCTAGAGCTGCAGTTGACTTGTGGTTTTCTTTCCCAAATGGTGCCTTAGTGTGTTTGCCAAAAACACAATTTTCACAAAATGAAAGATTTTTCACAACATCTTTTTCAAAGACCCCATGCTTATGCAATGAATGAAGTGTCTTTTCACTAATATGTCCTAGTCTTTTATGTCACATATCAGTCATGTCAGTGATTTGTGTTGTGTTTACAAGAGATTTAGGCAAATCAGAAACAGCAGGCAAAACATATAATCCATTCAACTTTGGCACAGGACACAACAATTTATTTCCTTTAAAAATCTTAGTATAACCAGATTGTGTAATAAGATCATGTCCTTCATCATCAAGAATACCAGTAGAAATCAAATTTCTTCTAAGATCAGGCACATATCTGGTGTTATTTAAAATCAGAAAAGAATTGTTGTTTAAATGTAAGACAATTTTGCCAATTCCATGCACAGCACAATTCATATGATTGCCAAGTTTAACAGTACCACCATTCAAGCAATTAAAATCAGAAAACCAATCTTTCACAGGGCAAACATGAAAGCTACAACCAGAATCAAAGATCCAATCATGATCAAGTAGTGAAGATGATGTCATAAGAACAAATCCAGCATTAATGGCAAGTTCAACATAATTATTTTCCCTATTTTCTTTATTTTTAAATGACCGGGTTTCTTACAATAATTGCAAGTTTTAGTCTTATTATCATAAGATTTTCCCTTTCCTTTATTGTCTTTATTCTGACCCTGATTTTGGTTCTGATTTTTATCTTTATTCTGATTCTGTTGCTTCTTAAAGTTACTACCTTTTCGAGATTTAGACCTACTAGCAAAATTCTTAGCATACAAAGCTTCTTTAGCTTTTAAATTAGTTTCTAAGTCTCTATTTTTTAAGGCAGTGTGAATTATATCAACAGTCAAAGATTGACCACCATATTCAAGTGCATTTTTAATGTCCTTATACCTCTCACTAAGACCACCAAGTAAAGACACAACCTTTTGATCATCTGAAAGTGTTTCACCACTATTGGTCAAATCAAGAGTCAATTTGTTAAATCTGTCCATATTTTCTTCTAAATCAGCAGTAGGATCAAATTCGAAACCATAGTATTGTTTCCAAAGAAAACATTTATTTGGTAAAGTGGCAGTCAAGTACAGAGTTCCAAGTTTGTTCCATAATTCAAAAGCTGTTTTAGTATCACCGACCTTTCTAAGCACAGAATCAGACAAATGCAAGTATATGGTACTCCAAGCAATTTCATCTTGCTCAGTCTTTTTTGCTTCTTCAACATCAGTGGCCCAAGACTTATCAACGGCCTTGGCACACCTTTGTTGAAGCAACAGGGCCTTAATTTTATTACACCATAATGTAAAATCACCCTTACCATTCCAGATTTCAACATCAACCTTCGTTGTTGCCATTTGATTAATTCAAGTGATCACAAAAGACACTAGGCAAGTAATCTCAGATATAATCACTGACAGAAAGCAAAGAGCACAGAATGCACAGTAATCTCCTCTAGCAGAAGACAAGAGTATGAACGTGCAATCAACAGATGATCAGATTCACCAAACAATGGCAAATTAACAACTAACAGATGACAGAATAAGAATCACCGAATAGAAATTAAACCTAGGGTTCCAATTTAGGTCCTTCCTAAACCCCATTAACCTTCTCAACCCTAGTGTAATACCGTTATCCCCTCCAGATTCCAACATTCTCGATGAAACTTCGGACAATGGAGCAATCGGTTTAGGGCTTCAACGGAGTAAGGTTGAAATAGGTGAAAGAACCCTAGCAAGACGAAGAAAAAGGGAATTATTTTACCTGTTTGTGGTTGAAAAACCACAAAAACCACCAGAATCGAATAGAGGCAGAAGCAAGAAAATACCAGTAGCCGAAAAACATAAAACCAGTCTGTCAAATCCCCTCCGTGCTACAAGCTAAGCCTTCGATTCCACAAATCTTCACCAAGACTACAACGTATACCCCAATTTACCGTATGAATTTCTGAAGAGCAGTAATAAATCTCAAATCTGTCTCCGAAAAATATATTGGTGTAGGGTCGAACGAATAAGAACACAAATGGTGGATTTTAAACAAAAATTTCAGATGAAAATTTTCGAAAAAAATTTTCGGATCTAAAAGGTTCAATTCGAAAAAGGATGTTTGACAACGAAATCCTAAATCGATACCATAGGGCTCTGATACCACTGTTATGATATGAATCGATCAAACACCTAAACAAGAACACAATAATTCTAAAAACAACTTGATTAATCTGAAATTGGTTATTCAAACACAAGAAAAAACAAGAATCAGAAACTTAAACTAATCGATTTTACAAGCAAAATCGATTATCTAAAATCCCATATCAAACCAACCGATCTTCATCAATCTAAAAGAAGATCTAAAGAACAACAGACGAAGGAGACAAAGGGGGCTAGGGTTTCTGAGAACGAGAGACAAAAGAGAGAGAGCCTTCTGGAGAGCTAAGCGAGGCGTTTTTATACCCTGAATCATCAATGGGCTTGGACTGGATCAACAGGGTCTTCTGTTAGGCTTGGAAGCTGATCTGGTCTTTTAACTCAAACTGGGCTTTGGGCCCATCATCACCAACAGAGAGAATATTTAACTCCTATCTTTGGGGTGATGGGCTTGATTCTAAGGCCATTCACTGCACTTCTTGGAGCCTAATATGCTACCCTATGGAAGGTGGTCTTGATATGATTTCTATGGCTATTCTTAACTTCGCGTATAACTGCAAATTATGGTTGATACTCAGATCTCAAAATTCCCTATGGAGTTGGGTTCTCAAAGAAAAATACTGCAAAGTCCTTCATCTTTCTCTTATATAGCTCAAAACTAATGATTCTTCTGATTGGAGAAGACTTCTAGCTGTTAGAAACCAAGTGGAACCTTCACTGCGCTGGAAAGTTGGGATCGGCCAATGCAATATCTTCTTGGATAATTGGTTTTATTCTAGCAAGATTGAGGACCCCTATGCTCTGGACTCTTTGCTATTTCATACAGTTGCTAATTTTAGAGATACACAAGGGTGGAAGGTAGATGATCTGCAACATTACCTCCCTTGGAATATTGTTGACGAAATAGTGGATATTTCTTTTATTGGTGAGGAAGATAAGTTATATTGGGCCCCTACCAACCATGGGACCTTTTCACTTCAAAGTTGTGTGAACATTCTTCGAAGTGGTAAACCAACGCATAAATAATTTGCTACTGTGGCATAATTGGCTTGCTGTTGATCAAATTTTGCAAACTAAATTAAAACTTCCACTTGCTTCTAAATGCCAATGTTGTGAGTCTATTGAGGACGTTAATCATGTGTTTATTTCTAGCCCAGTTGCATGCTTGATGTGGAAGAACTTTTATGATAAAATGGGCTTCGCTATGCCTATAGTTGTGCATCCTCGTCATCTTTATTGTAACTGGATCACATTTACTAAAGCTAAACCTAGGGATCTGATCGCTATTCTCCCTCGGATTATTCTTTAGCTACCGTGGAAGAGTAGAAATCGATCTAAGCATGACAGACAAACTATGAATCCTGTGGGTATTATTAAATCCATAAATTATTTCATTAATACTATGCTGCATGCTGGGATTCCTTGGAGGAAAGTCAATAAAAAATCTCTTCATATTTTTCAATGGCAGAAACCTAGTGCTAGGATTGTCAAACTGAATAATGATGGTGCATTGAAAGCTGATTCTTGTGCTGGCGGAGGTGGAATAATTCGTGACTCTCGAGGCAATGTTCTTTCGGCTTTTTCTAATTATTTTGGTTCAGTTTCCATTGCTGTTGCTGAAATGAAGGCCATCATTCATGGAATCGAAATATGTTGGAAATATAACTATCATGATGTTTGGGTTGAATCCGATTCTGCTAGTGTTATTTACATCTGCAATAATCGTTGTTCTATCCCTTGGTCTCTTCACTACCTTATTGACAAGGTGCGTAGTTTTCAATCGAAGATGAATCTCAGATTCTCACATACTTGGAGAGAAGCTAATACCGTTGCAAATCATTTGGCTAATCTTGGCTATCTTGAAAGGAAGTTTTATTTTTTCAAGTCAGAGGACCTCATTGGTAGAGTTAAAGGTCGTATCTACTTAGACAAAATAGAATTGGCTAATGTTTGGCTTGTTTCTTCTCATAGTTAGTTTATTTTCTTTGTTGTAGGTTCCTTATCTGGCTTTTAGGACAATGCCTATTTTGTACTGTTTATTTGAAGGTAAGGTATTAAGTCCCCCTTCTTCCGTGTATTTTCAATTTATCAATAAAATTTCTATATCAAACCTGGATTTTCGGGTTGAGATAGTTCTCTAAAAAAAATTGTTTTTAGGAAGTGGTTATATCTTGATTACATAAAGTTAATTATGGTTTAAGTTGGAATTAGATTCTTGGAATTTACTAGGAAAAGTGGAAGAGTTCTCATGAAAAGTTACTAAATTCTCTTAATTCTGTGCGGATTAACATATCAAATACAAATGTAAGCATGGATTGTGCGTTGATTGTGCGATAAGGTTGAATTAGAAAAGGGGCAGCCATTCGGATTGTTGAATATACGCTAGAATAGGATATTTGACTCAAGAACTCATGTGAAATTTTATCTCTTGTTAGGAAGTTGGGCCATTATGCTATTAATGAGAATATCATTATTATTCCAAGTTGTGACAAGTCGATCGGAAAGACCTACCTGGCGAGTTAGTTGTAGTGCATAACTCTGTGAGTGAAAAAGTAATTTTCTAAATATTCAGAACGTTTTTACTCTTAAAATTTTATAGAATATCTTACTATGTTTATTCTAGTTCACATATTTAGAATGAGATCATAGAAAATGCTTATGCTTTGATAGTTATCAAATTCTTGTGAAATCATGTTCAAAGTTCATTTTAAAACCACCACAAGTACCTATGCTAATTTACCTACTCTGCATCGATGTGATGTGTTCCATGGTGTCTGATCAGCTTTAGTGATTTTACCGTACACTATACCGCTGTGATGTGTTCCACAATACATAACCAAAATTACAAAGGCCTTTAGGACCCACTTTCATACACATATAGGCTTTGGGCCATGTGCGATAGTGTTTAGCATTTGGAGCTTGCTTTGCGCGTGTATAACTAGTTATTTAGTTATCAGTTCAGCTTTTGAGTAAGTTCGCCTTGTGCATCGAGATTACTCTGCACGAGTGTGTTACTACTCGTTGGTATTTTTTGTGTGATTTTCAATATCTATGCATATTTAGCTTTAAAATTTAATCTCCAACATTTAGAAATTGTTATATGATTCAGATTTCAATTCTCAGACTATAGTTTATAGTATTTTTAGCAATGTTGCTATCAAGATATATATGGTTTTAGCATTATTACCGTCATTTCAGAATATGTAGTTTTTAGTATTATGTACACCCAAATTTCAAAGTCAGAAATATTTTTATAATGGTTATTCTGAATTCTCAACCTTTGAATTATATCTATGTGTTATGAAGTTCAACCGGTATTCAGAAATAATAGTATGAAAAATAATATATCAGTATTTGAGAACTTATCCACTCGCTGGGTTACCAGCTCACATATTTTCTTACATTTTCTAATAGAAAGGATTGGGCATGAGCATATGTTGGATTGCTTGCGGAGTTATGAGCCAACCTCCATGTAATCCAGACAATACATGCATATTTTCACTTAGGATTTGTTTGAGTAAAATGCATTGAAACTGTTTTATTTGCCTATTGTAGTGGCTTGTAAATCTATTGCATGAACAAGTGTAATTATTTCATTTCCTACGATTTCTCTGGATGGGGTTGTCACGCCACGTGTCAAATTGTTATGGATGATTTGGGGCGGGCATGTCAATGGAAGAAGCTTAAATTTATGGAATGGAAGATATTTTGAATTATTGTTTTTTAATTTTGGCAAGATAAGGTGTGGCATAGATTTCCCAAACCTAGAATATTACACACACTTAGATAAATAACCAAAAAAATTTTAATTTGATATTTATCTTTCCATAATTTGGACAAAAAAAAAGGAAAAATGATCACAACCAAATTTTAGTCCACATATGGGAAAAAAATTTATAGAAAAAAACTTAATAATTAAAATGATTCTGTTGAAATTTTGTAAATTTATACTAGCGAAAAATTCGGGGTCTTCAATTACACCCCAAATTGTTGGAGTGTTCACGATTGAAAACACAACTACTTTGTTGAAGAACACATTGTTTGTGGTTGTGGAGTTTTTCAGGGTATTTCGGTGTCTTTTGGGTATCTGCTAAGAGCAGGACCGTTGATGGACCGTTAGTGAAAAAAATATTGATAATGTGGGCGCTTTAAATGCACAAGAGCACTTCAAGTTCTTCGTTTCGACAAACATATTTTCGAGATTATTACCAATTTTCACTAACAATATAAATATCGTCAAATCCATAAACATATTCGAAATAATAAAAAGTGTATAAAAGTGTCTTATACAAGCATAATAGTGGAAGAAGAAATTAACATCACACGAAATAAAGTCCGGTCTCACACAAATTTGACAAAAACACTTGCCATTGACAACACTTTCTCGGGTTAACAAGGTCACACATAGAATTGCAACCCATTCTTGAGTAATGAATGTCAGCTCCTAAATCATTTGATCTCCCAATCTATTTCTCTACAACTCCTTTAGCAAAATGTTTTAAGTGTTTCAGACCAAACAATGGGTTCATATCCTCCCGCCAATCTTTCCATCCTATGTTTGTGCCTTTTGAGCATGATAGGCTTGAACAACCGTTTGTGCTCGTCGATAACATTTCCATCTAACAAGTTTATACCTAAATTTTCTTTTTGCGGTATATGTGTTGTAACATTTTGATTCCTCATACAAATATCCACGTACTCTTCTAGCATGCATCTTCTCTCATCTACCCTAAACAATCGAGGTGTATTGTTCCCAATAAGTCACAAGTTGAAAACCTCATCTTCCTCGAACTCGAAACTTCCCAAACGGCAATGTACATATGCTCACTTGGATACTTAAAAACATCTAGGAGAGCATCTTGATAAGTCTTCTTCAGGGTGCATGGATTGTTTATTGGGATGTTTTTCTAGAAAAGGCAAATTAATTGTTGCATAGCCACATAGGCTTGGTCTAAATTTCTTTAATAAGTCCCAATTTATTTTTAAAATTTGTATAAATCCCCTTCCTAACAATTACTCCTTGGGAATTCTAGACGAAATTCGTGTGCACACCTTCATTTCAATTGTGTAACACGCGTTCGACGGATAAATATGTGATGCCACAATTATTATTATTATTTTTTTTTTGTGTGCTTCTGTGTTTAACCTATAAAATTTGTTAACATAGTATTGAACACATCTTACACCTCTATCTGTTCAATACACATCTTATCGTTGATGCTACAGATAATTTCAACGAGATGATAAGAAGGATATTTGTAGTAAAACCCATCTTACACCTATATCTGTTCAAATACTTTCTCCAACTTTAGTGTACTAGCCAACATTTAATATGTTGCCTTCCATCTAGTGAGTACATCTAATGTAGGCATTTTTTGCATTCAACCTTCTTCGTTTCAACACAAAACATAAATTTCACTAACCTTAAACGAGATAATCGAAGATATTTCACAACATTCCTCATTCTTGTTGTTACTTAATGAAATTCTTTGTCCCTCATTTACTATCAAAATTATTATATGTGCACAACACTGAACACAATCATTTGAACTTGCATTATCAACAATAATTTATGATACATTCTCTATGTAAAAAGTAAAGAAAGTCCTCAAGGTAACTATGCAAGGTGACAGCAACCATACACATGCCACTCCCAGAGCCCAAATTGTTAGGAACTCTATCTTTAGACTTTGTATAATATCGCATGTGGTTATCTTGTAGCTTGTTTGCTTTGTCTTGTATTTTGTCCTAATAACCATCTTGTACTTTGTAGATTACTTTAAAATTTGTTGTGTTTAGATTAGGTTAAGTGTCCTATGTTACTTCAATCTCCTAGTACCATAAATGGCACTGTAAACTCCATTTTGTAATGTATGAAATTATACGATTATATCATGGCATCAAAGCATTGCTCCTGCAAGCCTTAGTGACATGGGAATTCTCATCTTCTATGTTACTTCAATCTCCTAGTACCATAAATAGCACTGTAAACTCCATTTTGTAATGTATGAAATTATACGATTATATCATGGCATCAAAGCATTGCTCGTACAAGCCTTTGTGACATGGGAATTGTAGCGATACAAAAATATTTTGCCGGAAAAGTTCGTTTAACGGATTTTTTTCCCCAAATCTCGTCTAGCCCTAAAATTCTTAGCCCTAATTTTGATTTATCCCTAATTTCTAAGCCCTAATTCGAATTCAATTCCAACCCCAAATCAAGATTTCAAAGGCCTAATTTCTGAGTTTTCAGCCCCCAAATTCGAAAAAACACGAACCCTAATTCTTATCACACAAGATTTACCATAATTAACTTAGGGTTTCGTATTTTATGGATGAATTTCTCTCCAAGACCTGCCTTAATTAAACCCTCTTACTACTCCTATATAAACACACTCGATTCACATTTCAATTCACAGCAAATTACAAACTCACCAGTAAATTCTTCCACAAATTTTCTCTCCCGAGCTTTCGACCTCTCTCTCATCTCCGTCTCTGCTCTCTCTCTTTCGTGGTCTCTCTCTATCTCTTCTCTCTCTTTCGCGGTCCGTCCCTCTCGTTTGTCGATTTCTTCCGACAAGAATAAAGAACCACGCCAATGATTTACAAGGAGCAAAGGGTCGACACGTTCTTCTCCAGTTTCCCAATGATATCTCGCATAAGAATGGAGATTAGGGATTTGTCTGGTTTTAATTTGTTTAATTTATTATTTACACCCCAAGTCCTCAATTTTCCTTTAGTTATTTAAGTTACTCCATTAGATTTATTTATTTCCATGGTCCCAAAAGTTTTATTTTCACCCAATCAAGTCCTTCAATTTTAATGTCCGGTCAATTGCAGTCAACTCCCATGACTTTTAGTTGACTTTCAACTTAGCCCCATATTTTATTTACACAAGAGGTCCCAAATTTTCGATTTATTTTCAATTGAGTCCAATGATTTCCAGATCCGGTCAACTGCAGTCAAAACCCGTGACTTTCAGTTGACTTGCAACTTAGTCCCCATATTTTTTTTATTCCACGAGTCCCAAAGTTTTAAATTATTTTCGATTTAGTCCAATAGTTTCCAAATGTGGTGAATTGCTGATTTGACCCTCCAACTTTTTATTTGACCTTCAAATTAGTCCCTAGAATTCCGTAATTTTGCAAATTAGTCCCGAACTTTTCAAAATTTAGCGATTTCAATCCCTAGATTTCTTATTTATTCGATTTCAACCCTACTTTTCAGAAATTCTTTTACTTTTGAGACACCATTTACCCAGGAGACTTATTAGAGTTCATTTTGATTATGTTTAGGACTAGACGACGCGCGATAACCTAGCAATTTGTAGAATTAAGGCTCAAACTCACGATTTAAGGTAGATCTCTATCTACAAATATTTTATTTTTCAAAATGCACATAGATAATTTATTCTTATTATGTGTTTACATGTGGTGCGTATTTCCATGAGACTATTTGCTATTTATAGCATATAATTTTCTTGATCAAGCCCAGACATGAGAATTATTATTGCTTTAATGCAATCAGATGAAGAGAATTTCTTGCTTAAATGCATGAGACTAGACTTGAACTTGTATTTATTACTTGTTCATTAGAATTACTTGGATTACATGACCACGTGTATTATATGTAATATTGAATTGTTATCTTGCGAAGATCCTACTGAGTATTTCTACGAAATACTCATATTTTCCTTAACTAATCATTTGCAGACAGAGGAGTTGATAGCGAGGCGTGGACGATGGGATAAAGAATAAAGAAAACTTTTTAAAGATTCCTTTTATGATATGTTTCATTATTAATTTGTCAATTTATTTCCGCATTTACTCTATATAAACATTTGAAAAGTCGACATTTGATTAATGAATAATTTTTCCGCGAAGTTTAAATTCCTATTTGTAGCCTGTTATTTCAGTTTTTCCAAAGTTAGTTAGAAAATGACGTGGCATTCCGAGTATTTAGAACTCGGGGCGCTACAGTTTGGTATCAGAGCAGGTCTACATTTCTGTAGACTTTTTAAAAAAAATTAGCAACATTTTAAATAGATTCCACCTGCCATTGCCCGCTCCGCCAACTCCAACGTAACTGAAAAGATTCACAGTTATTTATTTACTTATTACTTTCGGATACTTGAGATTTAGAAATTTTATGAGACCTTTGAGAATATTTTGTATCCGAATAGAGAAGAACGAGTTTGAGCATAATTTTTAATAAATATTTTTCCTTACGTCCTCGAATTTAACTAAGAGAAACATTATAAGCCCAACTAACTGGACCTTGTGTAATTGGACTAGGATATGGCTGGGAATAATAGGACCATTGTTGACTACACCCGTAATGCTATTTTGGGCTACCAAAACCTTAGGCCCCCACTATATAGAGATACTTACGATTGGGTAGATCATGTGCGCGAGGTTCGCCAATGCGCCATTAGCTGGGGATTGGAGACAAATGATGTACAATCCATTAACCACTTGATTGACACCCTAAACCCTCCTAACCGAGAGGTGGCTAATAAGATCCTCTATGAGACATGGCGTGCCACGAATGGAGCTGTTAATTACGACGCATTCTGTGAGGCATTGCTACACTTTTCGCCCATGTACCGAGGTCAAGGGGTAGCTCAGCCTCAGCCTGAACCCCAACAAAAACCAAAAGAGGATCCAGATGAGGACCCAGAAGAGGACCCAGAGGAGGATCCACAAGAAGAGCCTGAGTACGAGCCTCAAGATGAGCCCGAGTACGAGCCCCAAGAGGAGCCCGAGTATGAACCTCAAGGGGAACCACTAGTAGAACCCCAAGGAGAGGATATTGAAATGGAACTGGAAGAAGACCAAAAAGAGAATGAAGAGGAAGAACAAGGGGAAGTCTCAGAAGCAGAGTCTTGTATTACGGACGATGATTGAGGGACTAGATGGGATAGTAGAGGAATTTTGTTAGTAGTTGGTCATTCATTTTCTACTTCAAGTCGTTTTACCTCTTTATCTATGTACCCTCATTGAGGAAATTGAGATTTATCAATAAAATTTCTTTCTTTGATTCATTAAAATTGTCCTCTGCTAAGATAATTTCCTCTACCTCTATATCGAATGACTATTATTCAAGCGCAATAAGCCAACTTCTGTCTTGTCAAGGTGATGGCACGACAATCCGATATTATCAGAGAGCTATTGGCTACTATGCAAGATCTAAGGCAAGCACCGCCAGCACCAGCTGTGCCAACGGTGGAGCAATTTCGAAGGTACAACCCTCCTACCTTCGACGGTAGCAAGGGTCCCCTCTCAGTTGAGGAATGGCTGTGACAGATCGAGAATATTTTTTAGTACATTGAATGCCAAGAGGATAAGAAAGTAGCATGTGCCAAGTTTATACTGCTTGGCCCAACTGCTCAGTGGTGGGCATCGGCAATGCAATCCGAAACCGAAACCCAACGGGCAGTAGTAACCTGGGCTGATTTCGAAGAGCAGATCAGAGAAACGTTCTTTCCTCAAGGGTTACGAGATAAGAAGGAGGCGGAATTCTTGCGTCTCATCCAAGGTGACATGGAGATTGTTGCCTATGAGTGAAAGTTTGAAGAACTTTCACAGTATGCCCCACACCTGGTGGATACAGAAAACGCGAAGGCCCGATGTTTTGAACGCGGTCTGCGAAAGGACATTGTAGGATCGTGACTGGCCATGAGTTACCCACTTATCGGGAGGTGGTGAAGAAGGCTCAAGCCATATGCTTTGCGGATGACGAGCCTGAGGAGAAAAGTTACCAAAAGGATCAAGGGAAAAGGAAGTGGCATGACAAAGAAATGTAATAAGAGCACCGCTTCCCAACAAGAAGCCCAACAAAGGATCACCGTGGGACAAAGCTTCAGGAACCATCCCACCTTGTCCTAAGTACGGGAAGAACCACCGTGGAGAATGTCTCTGGGGCAAGGGAGTGTGCTACAGATGCGGCCAGCCGGGCCATATGATATCAGAATGTCGCTCCGCTTCGACCCGGAGCAATATCCCAGCCAAGCCAGCAGAGCAAGCCAAGAAAGGAAAGGCTAGGCTGTTTGCTATCACCCGAGAGGATACTAACCAAGATAACGACATGATTTCAGGTATGCTATCCGTCTCTGGCATTCCTGTATATGTTTCAGTAGATTCTGGAGCTACGCATTCCTTTATATCTGATGCCTGTGTAACTAGACTGGAATTAGGAAAAGAGAAAACCGATACAGTCCTTGAGGTTAGTTTTCCATCAAGAGGAACAATTGATACTAATATGATGATTAGAGCTATCCAGATAGACTTTGATGGGTTAGTTTTGGGAGCAGACCTATATGTGATTAAGATGAGGGACTTTGATATTATATTATGGATGGATTGGTTAAGTGGTAATCATGCGACCATCGTGTGCCATGAGAAGGAGGTCATTTTCTGCAAAAATGGAGAAGAAGAATTCAAGTTCTACGGGTCTAAGATTAGGGCGATTCCCCGTCTCATCTCGGCTATCAAGGCAGAGAAGTTACTATCGAATGAAGGTCACCAGGGATTCTTGGTCAACCTCCAAGGGCAACCGACGGAAGAACTAAACCCGGATTTTGTGCCTGTTGTGCGAGAGTACCTTGATGTGTTCCCGGAGGACCTACCAGGAATTCCACCAGAGAGGCAAGTGGAATTTAGCATTGACTTGATACTTAGGGCAACTCCTATCTCCAAACCCCCGTACCGGATGGCACCTAAAGAATTGCAAGAGTTGAAGGTTCAACTGGAGGAGCTTCTTGAGAGGGGATTTATCCGACCAAGTGTATCTCCGTGGGGAGCCCCAGTGCTATTCGTGAAGAAGAAAGATGGGAGCATGAGGATGTGTATAGATTATCGTGAACTGAGCAAGTTGACGATAAAGAACAAATATCCGCTTCAGAGGATTGAGGACCTGTTCGATCAGTTAAAAGGAGCAGCTGTTTTCTCAAAGATCGACTTGAGGTCAGGCTATCACCAGTTGAACATTAAGCCTATGGATATATCGAAGACAGCGTTCCGAACACACTACAGGCATTATGAATTTACGGTAATGCCCTTTGGCTTAACCAATGCCCCAGCAGTGTTCATGGACTTAATGAACAGAATCTTTCATGAGTTCTTGGATAAGTTCGCCATCGTTTTCATTGATGACATACTAATCTACTCGAGAGACCCACAACAACACGAAGAACATTTGAGGACGGCATTGAGTACCCTGAGGAGGGAGAAGCTTTACGCCAAATTCAAAACGTGTGAATTTTGGCTCGAACGAGTTGGTTTCCTAGGCCACATTGTGACCGCCAAGGGAATCGAAGTTTACTCTTCCAAAGTCGAGACTATGGCTAATTGGACTAGACCTGCTGACGTTGGTGAAGTGAAAAGCTTTCTAGGATTGGCTGGATACTATCGGCGATTCATAGAAGGTTTCTCAAAGATAGCAGGACCTTTAACACAATTAACCAGGAAGGGCGTGAATTCAATTGGACGGAGAAGTGTGAACATAGCTTCCAGGAATTGAAGAACAGGCTAGTGACTGCCCCGGTTCTGACCATCCCGAACGGCTCAGATGGGTTTGTCATTTATTGTGATGCATCAAAACACGGATTGGGTTGCGTACTTATGCAGAAAGGGAAAGTCGTGGCTTATGCTTTCAGGCAACTGAAGCAGTATGAGCAGAATTACCCGACCCATGATTTGGAGCTCCCAGCAGTAGTGCACGCTCTAAAGATTTGGCGTCACTATCTGTACGAGAGTAAGTGTGAGATCTACACCGACCACAAGAGCATCAAATACTTCATCACCCAGAAGGAGCTAAACATGAGGCAACGACGGTGGTTAGAGCTGGCAAAAGATTACGACTGCACTATAGTTTACCATCCGGGTAAAACTAATGTGGTTGCAGATGCGTTGAGCAGAAAAAGCATGGGACAGTTGTCAACATTAGTCTCCATACCAGACCAACTGGTACGAGATTTTGAGAATTTGAGGATTGAGATTGTTGCTCCGTCAACTCGGACGCCGGCTAGACTAGGAACCTTGATAGTTCAGCAGGACCTGAGGAATCGAATTATTACGGCACAGAAGAACGATCCATTCCTAGAGAAGATTAGATCTGAAGTTGGTAATGGGAAGAGGATTGGTTTTGAGGTTTCAACGAACGAGGCACTTATGTTAAGAGGTCACCTCTGTGTGCCGAAGGACGATCAGATCAGAGATGAGATAATGACTGAAGCTCATTCAGTCCCTTATGCGGCTCATCCTAGCGGAACCAAAATGTACAGAGATTTGCGTAGTACGTTTTGGTGGAGAAATATGAAAGGAAGTATAGCCATCTTTTTGGCGCTAGGTGTATGGTTTGCCAGCAGGTGAAGGCAGAGCATCAAAGGCCATCAGGACTTTTGAATCCGTTAGAGATACCAGAATGGAAGTGGGAGAAGATTCCTATGGATTTCGTCGTAAGTCTTCCGAAGACTAGTAAAGGGTATGATGCTATTTGGGTCATTATTTATCGACTAACGAAATCCACACATTTTCTGCCCATTCGTACAACTTTTAGTATGGATCAGCTGGCACAACTGTATATCAGAAAGACCATTCGACTCCACGGGGTACCAGTGACCATAGTAACTGATAGAGATCCGAGGTATACATCAAGATTTTGGAAGAGCCTTCAGACATCAATGGGTACTAAGTTGACATTTAGTACAGCTTATCACCCTCAGACGGATGGCCAATCTAAACGGACCATCCAGACTCTAGAAGATATGTTGAGGTCATGCGTGCTTGACTTGGGTGGCAGTTGGGAAACCCATTTTCCATTGGTGGAGTTTGCATACAACAACAGCTTTCAAGCCACTATTGGTATGGCTCTTTATGAAGCACTATACGGTGGTCGATGTCGTTTGCTCGTCTATTGGGACGAGATTGGAGAGAGAAAAATGTTGGGACCAGAACTCCTTGAGAGGACAGTAGAAGCTATTGAACGGATCAGATCTAAGATCAAAGCTGCTCAGGACAGACAGAAAAGCTATGTTGATAAAAGAAGAAAGGATTTAGAGTTTCAGCCTGGCGAAAAGGTATTTCTTAAGATCGCTCAAATGAGAGGAGTTTTCCGTTTTGGAAAGAAGGGAAAGTTGAAGCCTAGATTCATTGGGCCATTCGAGATATTGGAAAGAGTTGGGAACGTGCTTATCGTCTAGCATTGCCTGCAAAACTTTCAGCAGTGCATAATGTATTCCACATTTCCCTATTAAGAAAGTATGTACATGATCCTAGCCATGTGGTGAATGTTCAGTCAGTTGACGTTCGATCAGACTTAACGTATGAGGAGGCGCCTGTGCGCATCTTAGAGAGAAAGGTCCAACTCCTCATAAATAAAGAAGTTCCACTAGTTAAGGTCCAGTGGGGTAAACACAGTTCAGAAGAGGCCACCTGGGAAAAAGAAAGAGACATTCTAGAGAAGTACCCAGACTTCTTTAATCGAGTAAGTTAAATTTCTAGGACGAAATTATTTTAAGTAGGAGAGGTTGTAGCGATACAAAAATATTTTGCCGGAAAAGTTCGTTTAACGGATTTTTTTTCCCCCAAATCTCGTCTAGCCCTAAAATTCTTAGCCCTAATTTTGATTTATCCCTAATTTCTAAGCCCTAATTCGAATTCAATTCCAACCCCAAATCAAGATTTCAAAGCCCTAATTTGTGAGTTTTCAGCCCCCAAATTCGAAAAAACATGAACCCTTATTCTTGTCACACAAGATTTACCATAATTAACTTAGGGTTTCGTATTTTATGAATGAATTTCTCTCCAAGACCTGCCTTAATTAAACCCTCTTACTACTCCTATATAAACACACTCGATTCACGTTTCAAGTCACAGCAAATTACAAACTCACCGGTAAATTCTTCCACAAATTTTCTCTCCCGAGCTTTCGACCTCTCTCTCATCTCCGTCTCTGCTCTCTCTCTCTTTCGTGGTCTCTCTCTATCTCTTATCTCTCTTTCGCGGTCCCTCCCTCTCGTTTGTCGATTTCTCCGACAAGAATAAAGAACTACGGCGACGACAAGGAGCAGTGGCCGACACGTTCTTCTCCAGTTTCCTGATGATATCTCATATAAGAATGGAGATTAGGGATTTGTCTGGTTTTAATTTGTTTGATTTATTATTTACACCCCAAGTCCTCAATTTTCCTTTAATTATTTAAGTTACTCCATTAGATTTATTTATTTCCATGGTCCCAAAAGTTTTATTTTCGCCCAATCAAGTCCTTCAATTTTAATGTCTCGTCAACTGCAGTCAACTCCCATGACTTTTAGTTGACTTTCAACTTAGCACCATATTTTATTTATTTACACAAGAGGTCACAAAGTTTCGATTTATTTTCAATTGAGTCCAATGATTTCCAAATCCGGTCAACTGTAGTCAAAACCCGTGACTTTCAGTTGACTTGCAACTTAGTCCCTGTATTTTTTTATTCCACGAGTCCCAAAGTTTTAAATTATTTTTGATTTAGTCCAATAGTTTCCAAATGTGGTAAATTGCTGATTTGACCATCCAACTTTTTATTTGACCTTCAAATTAGTCCCTAGAATTCTGTAATTTTGCAAATTAGTCCCCAACTTTTCAAAATTTAGCGATTTCAATCCCTAGATTTCTTATTTATTCGATTTCAACCCTACTTTTCAGAAATTCTTTTACTTTTGAGACACCATTTACCCAAGAGACTTATTAGAGTTCATTTTGATTATTTTTAGGACTAGACGAGGCGCGACAACCTAGCAATTTGCAGAATTAAGGCTCAAACTCACGATTTAAGGTAGATCTCTATCAACAAATATTTTATTTTTCAAAATGCGCATAGATAATTTATTCTTATTATGTGTTTACATGTGGTGCGTGTTTCCATGAGACTATTTTCTATTTATAGCATATAATTTGCTTGATCAAGCCCAGACATGAGAATTATTATTGCTTTAATGCAATCAGATGAAGAGAATTTCTTGCTTAAATGCATGAGACTAGACTTGAACTTGTATTTATTACTTGTTCATGAGAATATTTATTACTTGTTCATGAGAATTACTTGGATTACATGACCACGTGTATTATATGTAATATTGAATTGTTATCTTGCGCGAGATCTACTAAGTATTTCTACGAAATACTCATATTTACCTTAACTAATCATTTGTGGACTGAGGAGTTGATAGCGAGGCGTGGACGGTGGGATAAAGAATAAAGAAAACTTTTTAAAGATTCCTTTTATGATATGTTTCATTATTAATTTGTCAATTTATTTCCGCATTTACTCTACATCAACATTTGAAAAGTCGACATTTGATTAATGAATAATTTTTCCGCGAGGTTTAAATTCCTATTTATAGCTGTTACTTTCGGTTTTTCAAAAGTTAGCTAGAAAATGACGTGGCATTCCGAGTATTTAGAACTCGGGCCGCTGCAAGAATGCTCATGTTCCCTTTTTCACTATTGGCGTCCTCCTTCCCTTCTTTCACCACAAGCAGCCCTTCTTGCCTTTCTTATACAAAAAAATAATAATAATAAAAACACTATGGCCACCGAAATTACTGCAGCTAAGTTAGCATCGTCCTTTCCAAATTTTCTAATATCTATCAATGTTGCTATGCAAGTTCCCTTGACGTTCACGTCAACCAATGTTTCCTCTTGGCGTATCCAATTTCATACACTCCTTGTCAAATACGATCTCATGAAGTATATCGATGGTCCCAGCACTTCCCCTTCCACCACTATCATAATTGACAAAAATGAAGTACCATACCCAACCTTTTGCCCACTAGATTCGTTAGGACCAATTGTCACTAAATGCCATCATTGGCTTGCTATTTCAAGGCATAATCCCATTTGTGGCCTACTCCAAGACCTCTCGTCATGCATGGGTCACCTTGACTAATTCCTATATGAAACCCTCAAGAGGAAAAGCCATGCAACCAAAACCATGTTAGCAAGATGACCAAAGATAGACGATCACAGAATATCTACAACCTATTAAAAGCCTAGCAAGTGAGCTAGCCCTGATTAGTGCACATGTCTATTAGGAAGCCCTCATCATCCATATTCTCAATAGATTTCCAAGTGAATACAAAGACATCTCCATAGCAATTAGTGCACGAGATTCTCCGGTCTCATTCGAGGAGCTACATGAAAAGATTTTCCACTTTGAGCCCTAGTCCAATACTAAATCCAAACACTTCACTCCATTATCTACCTACTTCAAGAAAAAACCCATCAATCCTTCACCCAAATGTACCAAAACCAAGTCCCACATAAAATAAAGACCCATTTCTTCCATAGTTCCCTCACAAGCCCAACAAAATGCTCATTCCCCTACTCCTAATGCCTATACACCAAAGCCTTATCGGGGTGCCAGCTATATTATCAATAGGATTACATGACCAAATGGTGTTACCTTTCGTCCACCCCACATGACCATGCCACGTTCCTATTCTAGTGCTTACATCACCACATTATCCACCTCCCAGCGAAAGCTCATTGTGAATTTTAGACAATGTTGCTATGCGCCCTGTTAGAAATGACATCGATAATTTGTCGCTCCATTCTACATATACAAGCCCGAATGGCGTTCAAATTGGTGTTGCTCTGACCTCACCATCTCTCACCCCGAGTTCTACTAAACTCTCCACTTCCCTTCATCAATTTACTTTAAATAAGGTTTTCTATGTGCTTGAAATGTTAAAAAATATACTCTCTATTTCTGATTGTTGTGCAATAAATAATCAGTTCATTGAGTTTTTTCACATTACTTTTGTGGTGAAGGATATTTCCATTGGGCACCAGTTTTACAAGGCAGGAACACTAATGAGGTTTATGAGCTTCCAGTTTCCATCAATAAACAACAGTCGCTCCACACTTTTCTTGTCTTCAAAGGAACGTCTGTTGACTGCCACCATCGGCTCGACCATCCCACTGCTGATATTCTCCATCCCTTAGTTCAAAATTTTCATTTACCTCTACCTATTTCATGTTCAAGTTGACTTAGTTGCAACTCATGTCAATGTTTTAAGTCCTATAAACTGCCTTTTGGAAATTCTTTAGTTTCTAGTGATAAACCACTTCACATTATTTTTCTGATGAATAGACCTTACCGGTTCTCTCTAACGATCAGTGTAAGAACTATGTAATTTTTATCAATCACTACTCGCGCTATATTTGGTTTTATCCTTTGCGACATAAATCGGATGTTTCCATTGTTTTTAACAACTACAAAGAATTAGTCGAGAACCGGTTTTGCAACTGTATTAAAATGCTACACATGAATACACCACACTCCCTACATATCTTGCTCAAAATGGCATATCTCATCTTACCAACCCCCTCCCAATAAAGCAGCATAATGGAATCCCCGAGTGCAGACATTGTTATATTGTTGAGATGGGTCTTGCTTTCCTCCACCAGGCATCCGCCCTTTCAAAATACTGGCCTTTTAACTTTACCATGGTTGTACATCTAATTAACTACATGCATATGCACACTTTATCAATGTAGTCTCTCTCTCAAGTTTTATATAGCTCTTCGCCAAACTATAACAAACTGTGTATCTTCGGATGCCTCTACTATTTGTGGCTCTATCTATACTCATGCCATAAACTTTCACCCCAATCAACTCTATGTGTCTTCTTTGGGTACTCGATGACCTAAAGTGTCTACCACTACTATGATGTCTCTCAAGATTATCTTCACACCTCTCCCCATATTATCTTTTTCAAATCCCATTTCCCTTTTTTGAGTCATTTTCTCCCCACAACTCCCCCCATCTTCCTTTGCCGATGTTGCGGCCCGATCTCTTACCTTCATTTTTTAGCCCCTATACAGCGTGCTATCTACACCCACTATCCTATACCAATGACCGCTTCCCCTTTGTTGACAAAGCCCTATGTGTCATAAGAGTAGCTACCAATCTAGATCCCAGTGCCACCTTTCCTTGTGAAGCTGCCAATTGTAAGGATTTTCCAAGCCCACCACTATCCTTAGCTTAGTCGAGTCTTCACTCCTTCCTTCCACAACCTTCGATCGTGACATTGTTCCATCATCGCTATTCGAGCCAACTATATGCACACCTAACTCGAAAACCATATTCGTAAACCGAACCTTAAGTATCGTCTTAGTATAGCCTTGATTGAAAACCCTCATTGCAAACCCGTCACTGCTTCTCAGGCTCTCAAACTCCCTATTTGGCATCAAGCCTGCATGCTAAATTCAACACTTTACTCAAGAACCAAACCTGGACCTTTGTCCCCTCTCATCCCAGTTAGAATCTCATCAGGTATGTAACGCCCCGTCCAGTTCCACATACATATACGTCATAAATGACGTCATATCAGAGTGCGCCGTGCACGTATCATAAATATTGGCCACCTTCGAGCCCGTGCACGTCATTCATTCCGTTTCTTTTCTTTTCAATTCATATCATTATGGAACTAGACGCGCGTCCGTCATTCATTTAGCCACGAAACCCTAAATTCATTTCTTTCAAGCATATAACGTAAAGCTAGGGTTTCGATTTTCATTACGTACCGCAAGATCTTTTGATTCCTCGACACACATCCCATCATGACATCCAGTGACTCTTCGCCCACTCTCCACGCATAGCACCTACGTCAAACATATCACACACGCACATAATGAGTCATAAAGACTCAGTGGATAATAGATGCAATGCAAAGCATGTCACACGTTTACTTTGGGCCCCAATTACAAATCATGTGAATACGTGGCGCCATTCATTCATTAGCTAGGCCTTTTCTTTACAGGGCGTAGATCCCCTGAAGACCCGCTTTTCTTTTACATACGGGGCGTAGATCCCCCAACTGACCACGTCTTTATGGGGTGTAGATCCCCCATGTAGCCAGTTTACATCATTCATATGTAAACACATGATTGGTAACCGTTCACACACATATGCTCATGATACGTTGACATAAACGTTACCTCTTTATGCCTTGTTCCTTTCACATCGTCATCATTCATAACGTATAAGCAAGGCTAGATGATCATATCGTAACGTAAACACTTGACACGTTTCATAAACAAATGACATTACATGAATATAAGGTGGACGTTAACACATAACTCATATAACGCCACAACATTCACACAGACCATATAGGGAGATTGACATCATATAAAGCTCGTCACACTCGCAAAGCATGCTATCAAGTCAAGCTCATCACCCTCTTTGTTCATAACCTATATCATCCAATAACTAGGTTTCTTCTACTTAAGGCAAAACAACGTTTAGACATGGCATGGAGGGTCATACTAGGCACGTAAACACATACATATCATCAACATCTCAAGCCAACCACATAACACCAAACCAAGGGATCCTAGCATGCTTCTAAGTTCCATAATCATCATACACATTCCATGTCTTGTGTAATTCAAGTATAAAGCATGCAATTGCATCATAAAGCATGTAAAGCAAGTATTACCCACCATAAAAGAAGCTCAACAAGCATGGAGAAGCTCTTCTTCATCCCTTCCTTTCCTCTTCTTCCTTTCCTTCCTTCCTTTCTTTCTTGCAATTGATGATCAAACATAGATCACATACATGAGAGATGAGGTTGGAGATGATCACATAGGTTCATGAGGGACTTGGAAGGGGTTTGGGATCATGGGAGTCGAGTTTGGTTGTTTAATCCTCAAGAAATGACCTAGAAGACCTTAAACCAGTTTCTGCCGACTTAAAATTACGGCCGTAACTTCCTCATTTACGGCGGTAAACCCTGACTTATACGCGTAACCCCATATCCTTACGGTCGTAACCTACTTCATACGGCCGATCATCCCATCATACGGCCGTAATAAACTCTCTGTAAATCCCACTTCTTGCCCTGCTTTGACCTTACGGCCGTATCCTTTCTTCCTTACGGCCGTAACCTCGACCATACGGCCGTATCTCTGAACCATACGACCGTAATTTGCTCTCTGAAACTTTTGGACATTTTCCATCGTTTCACCATTTACTACAGAACCATTATACCTTACGGCCGTAACCATCCTTTTACGGCCGTAACACCTGAACCCTTACGGCCGTAATCTGACTTTTACGGCCGTAATACTGACATTTACGGCCGTAATTCCGGTTCTGCAGAATTTTCCCATTTTCCTCATTTCGCAGGCCGTTTCGCATTCCGGGGCATATCCTACACCTCAAAGCATATCGTGAACGTATCACATACACGTGTAACATGCCGAAACATCATCATGTCATTTCATATCATATACGGTACATATACAGAATCATATACGTATTCATATACGTTTCCGGGAAGAATTCGGGCGGGTCATTACAAGGTACAAATGGGTTTTTGTCTCAAGCGAAAGTCTAACGGCACCATTGATCACTGTAAAGCCTATCTCATTGCTAAGGGTTTCGATTGCCACCTTGGCCTTGACTTCAATAAAACCTTTAGCCATGTCATCAAGCCTATCACCATCCAGTTTGTCCTTAGTCTTGGCATCACGTAGCAGTGGCCTTTTCGTCAGTTGGACGTTAATAACACCGTTCTGTATGGCCGCCTCATCGAGGAAGTTTTCATGGCCCAACCACCTAGCTTTGTTGAGGCCCAGCACCCTGGCCGTGTGTGCAACCTACAGAAGGCTATCTACGGGGCTTAAATAGGTACCGCATGTTTGGTACCTCATACTCCATACTTTTCTGCTCTCTTCTGGCTTTCACAACTCTATCATGGACACCTTTTTGTTTATTCATAACTTTCGTAGCCACCTTGTCTATGTTCTAGTCTATGTTGATGACATCATCATCACTGGTTCCTCTCTCTCCCTCCTTTATTAATCAAGTGGTATGGACTCTTGGTTCTAATTCTTCCTAAAAGACCTTGGGTGCCTGTCCTATTTCTTAGGCATTAAAGTCATGCTCAAGACACCTAGGTTGTTCCTCCTACAATATCAATACATCTCTAATCTCCTCTCTCAAACTATCATGCTTAAGTCCAAACTAGTTCCCACCCCTTTCTCAACCACTTCTTCTGTTACCTTCTCCAATGGCACTGCCATCCTTAATGTCACCGAATACCCATGGATCATTAGCAGTCTCCGATACCCTCCCTTACCCGGCCATATATTACATTTGCGTTGCTCTCTCAATTTATGCATCGCCCTACCACCACCCAATGGGTAGCACTAAAACACCTTGTTTTGTACCTCATGGGCACTTTTTAGTTTCATGGCATTCATCACAAATGCTCATCCTTACATAGTCTTCACGCATTCTTGGAAACTGATTGACCAATGGCCTTGACAACAGAGTCTCCACTTTCGCCTACCTTATATTCTTTGGTCCAAATCCCATTTCTTTATGCTCGCTCCTCGACAGAAGCTGAATATCATGTAGTTGAATCTACGACGTTTAAAATTTTTTGGCTTCACTATCACTTGTGAGAAATAAGTACGCCCCTACCATCATCTCCAATTATATACTATGATAATATCGGCCACATACTTCTACGCCCACCCCGTGTTCCACTCCAAGATGAAACAACTCAAGATTGACATCCATTTTCTATGTTGTTTTGTCCAAACGGGTGAGTTGCATGTAGGGTGCCCTAGTTCATATCAACTAGCTAACGCCCTCATGAAAGCCTTATGCATAGCTCGGTTTCTCTCATTACGATCCAAGATAGGTGTTTCCAATGGAGCTTCTATCTTGCAGGGCGTAAAAAGAATAAAGTAGATCTCTAGCGTGACACCTGCGAGATCTCCAGAGTGACACCTACGATGCACATACTACACCTAGAGGCCAATTTGTTAAGCACTCTATCTTTATACTTTGTACAATATCTCATGTGGTTATCTTGTAGGTTATTTGCTTTATCTTGCATTTGGACTTGATAAGCATCTTGTACTTTGTAGACTACTTTCAAGTTTTTTATGTTTAGAGGTTAATTGTTTTATGTAACTTCAATCTCCTTGTACCATAACTAATGTTGTAAACTTCATTTTGTAATGTATGAAATTGTACAAGTATTTCACTCTATACCTAATCAAGCAAGTATGTTTTGATAAGTTTACATATTTTTCCCCTTTATGGTTACGAACCACTCGATAAAATCAATCTTGTATAGAATCCAATGTTTGGCAATAAAATAACCTGCGATAACCATATAACTAATATTTTGCAATGATGTCCAACAATATGTAGTAAGCCACACCCTTTGCCTATGATCAACATGTTTGTGTCACAATAATTCTTTCGCCTCATGGTAAAGGTTTAGGACATTTCTAGTAATTGTTCTACAAGATAGAATATCAAACTTCGGACAAACGTACCCCATGAATTGTTTGAAGCCAACACCTTCGACAAAAGCTCTATGGCAGTTTATATAAAATTATCGTTTTCACAAATATCCTCCTACATGCTTCTTTGTCACCACAGTAGTAATATTGGCTCGTCCATCCTTATTACCATTATTTTTTTCTAGTTTTCTAGTTAACACCTTTTGTCTTTCATCTATAACGGCTCTTTAATATGCTTGACAACCTTGTAAGTGTTTATGTATCGAACATACAAGATTTTGAATCATGTGTAGGACTTCCCGTAATAGTTCCATCTTGTAACTTCGTAAAATATGCCCATACTTCTGATCTCACTTTTGGTGTTGTTTTATTATCTACAAATAAAATATTATAATTAAAATCAAATCTTTTTCCTCTGGTCTACTTTAACATCAAAGCAAACGAACTTATATAGGTTTCCATCTTTTATACAAAAAATGAAGATTATGTCCATGTTACGATTGAAATTTTTATGAATTTTTATGTATTTTTATGTGAAAATGGAAAGAAATGAGTGGATTTGAGTGGTTGAGATTTATACGGTACAAGTATATCCTACGATATATGTGGATGTAATAGGTAGAATTAAATTCAAATTTAAAAAGAATCGATAAAAATATATAAAAATTTTGGTGCTGACATGCCCATAATCAAATGAAATTGGTGGAGCTAAATGGTGGAGATTTATATGGTACAAGTATATCCTACGAGATATGTGAATGTGACATGTAGAATTAAATTCAAATTTAAAAATAATCAATAAAAATATATAAAAATTTTGGTGCTAACATGCCCGTAATCAAATGAAAAAAAAATTTAATTTTATTTTTGCTATTGTTTTATTATTAACAGTCTCTAATTTAACAACAAAAGGAAAGAAGATAAAATTGTGTTGGATGGTGGCGTAGCTAAGAGTGTGAAGAATGGTAAATTAAAAAAAAATACAATGTTTCTTTTGAGAATACCTTAATTGAATAACCTTTTAGCTTCCTACTGATTCCCAAGAATGCCAAAAATCTAGGCACTAAATATTTGTTGATTCACTTAGAATACCGAATAATTAGAAGATATGAGAAACTATTGATTTTATTCATAAACAATTCTCCCATACTTCAAAAAAAAAATCTCTTCCCAAAAATTTTCATAACAATGGTTATTTATAGAGTTATAGAACAAAATCCTAAACATCAAAGAACATATAATCTTAAACATAAATAGACTAACAATTCAAACATAAAAGGACTAACAATCCTAAATATAATAAAAATTTGCTAAATAAATAAAATTTAAATTCAAATAGGAAACATGAATCAAGTCCAACATCATATTATTATTTGCACCATTCTCCTCGTGTTGGAGAAGATTCGAACTTGAATGTAGTAATGTAGCTCACCCGATCCTTGTGTTCGTAAAATCTTTTCGATCCACGTTGCTAATGTTGAGGCATGCCCAAATGTTAACCACTGGCTTCTTTCGCTAACTTTTGGACATAGTGGAAAATAAAACATGCCCATTTTTTATGCTAAAACAATTACAACCCTTTAATGTTTTACTATCGTGAATCCACTGGGCCCTATGTCGACTTGCTTTTATAATCTGTGCTATTTTTTCGACCGCTGGGTTGGAAGAAATAATCATTGTACGTGACACGATTATTTCCTTCTCGAGATGCAATATTATTTAGGTATTTGTCAATGTCATTCAAACATTAAAAAATCTTCAGAATCTATTCCAACAATTGGAAGACTTTCATAAGTGTCATCACCAGAATTTAATGTTCCTCACAAAAAATCGAGGGGCCATCATCAATATCATCACCCAATTGTGGGCACTCTCCCATGTCCTAGATAGAAAAGGGAAAAAGATTTCATCTTTAATCCTGTTGCATTACTCTATGGTCTCTACACATTGGATCTTGTTGACGACTGATTAGAATATTTGGTAAATCTATCTGTTGATTCTTAAATATAGCCATATAATGCGCCAACAAGTCAATCTACTGGCGCATCTGAACATCATTCCTACACGGTTGCTCATTAGGGAAAGCATCGTCTGATGGTTGTCTCCTTGGAGGCATCTCCTCCTAGCATAGATTGGGCTTCATGCTAATTGATGTAGCAAAAATGCGAAGAATTATAAATTCAAAAATAATTCATTGATTCTAAGAATTCCCTAATTAAATAACCTTCTAGTATCCTGTTGATTCTCAAGTTCACTAAAATCTAGGCATTAAATATTCGTTGATTCACTGGGAATACCGAATAATTTTGAAGATAGAAACTCCCAATTTTATTCATATCCAATTTTCCCCTCAAATTGAAATAACAATGCTTATTCATGGAATCTTAGAATAAAATCCTAAACATGAAAGGACTAAAATCCTAAACATAAAAAGACTAACAATTCCATACATAATTAAAGGACTAACAATCATAAACATAATAAAAAGTTGCAAAACAAATAAAATCCTAATTGAAATGGAAAACACAAATCAAGTCTAAAACCATACTATTATCTACATTATATAGGTTATAGGAAACTTATGCCTCGAAGTTTGATGATAACAGAAATGAGGACTCTTTTATTACCTTCATTTTCCATGGAAGATGTCAAATCATGGAAAATTTTCCAACTTCATTGTTTGACTGGAAAATTTTTCATCGAAATTACTTTTTATGTACAAGCACTTGAAGGACAATTTGAAAGGTTTGCCATGATTTTTTATTTTAAATTTTCCATGGAAATTTCATTCTATGTGTAGGGGTGGTTTTTCTTGTCCATGTAAGGTGGAAAATATTTTATTTTTCATCTTTTACAACAAAACACATTGACAACTACGTCTTAAACCTAAACGAACTAACTTCTTTACTCCTTTTAAATTAGAATGCCAAAGCTTATCTCCTTGTCCATTTGATTGGCCCTATTGCTATTGCAAATATGAAGAATGAAGTCCAAGGATTATAATATGCTTGGCAGGATCAAAGAACAAAGCCAAATCTGTCTCTCTTTTGCTCAATAAAGATTATAATATGTATATGAATTCAATCTTGAGATCTGTAATTTGAACTGGTTTCTTGGACTTGGAAATTGAATTGGGTTGGGTAGGGTAATGTTGGGTTGAGAATAAGATATTTTAAATATTGTTTATAAGTATAAAATAAATCTTTTGAACTCTTTTGGACTTAAGGTTTGTTTAACTACATAGAAAATTTTCTACAAAAAATATTTTCTTTTTCCATGTAAGACAAAAAAATTTTTAGAGTTGTCATCGTAAATTTGATCATTTTCGATAATTAATTATATATTTATGTATTATTAATAATTTTATAATATTTATCGTTACAAAAATTCAAGTATCAAAAAATCGTCAGTTTTTTAGTAAGTATCGAGAACCAAATTGAATTAATAATGGATTCTCAATTTTTAGTAAAGGAAATTATGCAATTTACTTAATTTTGTAAACAATTTTAGAATTTCCTATGCCTTCGATTTTATTTTTGGCTTTGGACTTTCATCTTCATCATCATCATGCACTCTGTCCGAGTGATTGTCTTCTTCCCCGGCTATCAATTATCATGTGCAACCCGCTTTGTCAACTTATTCAGAACCGTTAGCGATTGACAAGCACCTCCATTATCGCCATCAATGATCTTTATTCACCACTGCTACCCTCCGTCTCGTGCTTGGTTATGTTTTACTTTTGGTGGTGGTGGTGATGGGGTGGTAGTAGTGTGGCGATGGTAGTGGTATAGTGGTGCTGGTCGTGGCGAGGGATGGAACTCGACAGTGGTGGTGTTGTGGTTGTAGGACACTGTGGTGTTTGTTGATTTAGTGACTGGTTTTGTTGTTGGCATCCTTCCTATCGATCAGTTTGCCAATGGTCTGCGCCACTAAAGCTGGTGGTGGTTGACAAAATAGAGGAAGAGGGCGATGGAAGTCCTAGTAGGGCAGTGACAAGGGTGGTTTTCCTTACTTTTTATTTTTATTTTTAAAATAAAAATTTAACCCTAATTTAATAACTTAATTATTGAATTGTTGATTTAAATAATTAAATTGTTATTTGAATTGTTAATAAAGTATTTCTTAAAATAGTTTAAAGTGATAAATAAATATAGGAATAAATTAGTTTTTTTTTGGGTATCCAATGAAAAAAGCGCTTTCTAGTAGATCATTTTAAGAGAACCGAATCGGCCCGGTAGGTTCTATGGGTTGAAGGAAAAAGTGCGCACACCCACCCCTTTGCCACATATCTTCTTGAAATCTATAATCTATAATATATATAAAGTAGAGGTGCATGATTTTTTTGAAATTTGGAAGTGGTTTTAGGACAGCAGGAACTAATTCAAATACAATTGATTAAGAGTGGGCAAAAAAATCGGAACCGAACGGGTAAAACCGGAACCGAACCGAAAGAACCCGAACCGAACCGATCCTTTTCTAAAAACCCGGAACCGGAACCGGAACCGAAATAGGGAAAAAAATATTGTACCGTCTTTGAGTTCTTCTTTGCTTCTTTAGCGACAAGAAGGCTCTTTGCGTTAGGCGATGCTTTAGCGGCTGACTTCTAGGCTGTTGCTACAACTTGCTTGCTTCTTTGCTAGCGGCTGACTTCTTCTTCTTTGTTGTCAAAAGCGTGACAAGAAGAAGTCTTTGCTCATCCTTCGCAAGCAATTTCGCTCTTTTTTTTCGATGTGTTTATGTTTCAATCAAATTTTTTATTTTTTTCCCAACGATTTTCAAGTAATAGAACATGTATCACAAAATAACCGGAACCGGAAGGAACCGGAACTGTTCGGGTATTTTGTTTGAAAGGAACCGAACGGATCCATTTTTCAAGGAACCGAAATTTACGGTTCGGTTCCGGATAGTTCATTACCCAGAACCGTACCCGAAACGCCCACCCCTACAATTGATGATCACAAATGTTGACACGTGTCCATTAATTTTAACTTCCAACATATACCATTTGTTTTAGAGTCCAGTTTAGTTGAATATTACCCTCATTTGGGAGGGTAAATTTGAGGTATAAAAAATTGAAAATTTTTGAAAATTTTTATTTTGTAGTATTTTATTCACCGAGAGCTTCAATTTGAGTATAATATTGATACATAATTTTTATTGTTTTAAAAAGTTACTTATTTTACAAATACATAAGTAACTTATCATAAAAATAAGTAACTTTTTAAAATAGTAAAAATTATATATCAATATTATACTCAAATTAAAACTCTCAATGAATCGAATAATACGAAACAAAAAATCGAAATTTTTTAATTTTTTATACTAATGTTCACCCTCCTTTAGGAGGGTGAACAAAACTATATTCTTTGTTTTACCATGTGTCCATCTTATAACATATTTTAAAATCCGAAAATTCTTTTAATTCTTTTAATTGTTGATTAAAATGGAATTACAAATAACAAATTATAAAAATCTATAATATATATAAACTAGAGGTGGATAGTATTTTTATTTTCTGATAATGGTTTTAGGACAAAAAAAAAGTTATTTTTTTAATTGATGTTCCTCTGATTGGATACCACGTGTACAGGTAGTTTTAAGTATCAGTACATACGGGGAGGAGTTGATTTTTCAAACGATTGTCTAATTCACTTCAACAAATGTATCCTAATTTTTTGCTCTAACTTCTTAATTTGAACAAGTCAAATAGTGTTATAAAAGTATAGAAACAATAGAGAGAGTTTGGAGAGAATGAATTCACATGAATTCTCAGGAATGAATTTCATTAATAACTGAAGCCCTATTTATAGGAAAACTTCGAATGGCACAATCGTAATTACATAATTTCATCAAGGGTATAATAGTCATTCACATAAAATAATTATTGACAATTGCGTCATCGCATGTGTCATCATTTTCGTCATCCTTTAACTAATTATTCCTCAATTATTTTTCATAACACTCCCCCTTGAATGACTATTAACACAAATGTCTTCTAAACTTGTTTGGAGAAAAACCCAGTGGGAAAAAACTTCCAAACTGATTGCAGGATAGCTTGGAGTGGTTATATACTGCTTCATCAAAACATTGCTCCCCCTGATGTCTACCAGCGGTATAGGAGTATTCACGTGCTGCCTCGTTAAAACCTTGTCAAGAAAACCCAGTGGGAAAAAACTTGATCGAAGGAAAAAGAGTACAACTACTCCATCTGATTTCATATCTTGAGGACCGATATCCTTACTTCTGGTAAAGGATTTCAATATCATCATTGTTTGGATCTAAAGCATTGTCTCTATTATAACTTGATCCAAGAGATACACTGTGTCGATTTCTCTTGTTGTCCTCAATATGCCATGAATATGCCTCGTTAAAACATTATTAGGAAAAACCCAGTGAGAAAAATCCTAATGAAGGAAAAAGAGTACAATATCATTAAAAACCTTGCTAGGAAAACCCAGTGGGATAAAACCTCAGTCAAGGGAAAAAGAGTGCAATACGTATTTTATACAAGTATGCTTCAAGTATTTCAAAATCTTTCATGGATTTATATAAGTATCATATACATTAGTAGATACGCTTCATTCATTTCCACATGAATGAAATTTAGATATTATATAATATCAGGTTATATTCAGTGCTTATATGCAATCAACAGCTTCGATCTCATTTTCTCACTATATCGAGATATATACCTAAATCTCTTCTGGAGATTTCAAATTAGTTGAGATTGGGCTGCCTCATTAAAAACCTTGTTTGAGAAAACCCCTTTTGGGACAAAAATATTAATCAAGGAAAAGAGTACAGCATATGAATTTCTCAACAATATCAATGTAGATATTTTGAGCAGTTGCATGCACTGATACAATAATACATTTGAAACCTCTTCAAGAGTTTCATTCTCATTTCTCATTAAGCCCGTGCATGAACACTTTAATCATAAGGGCATATATTTTAGCATCGGTATTTTTCGATGGATTTCAATATCCGCACTATCATATTTAGCGCTATCTTTTCATACTGTGTCGACACTTTCAATCTTATTTCTTTCCCCATACCGACATAACTTATCGAGATATCTCATTATCAATCCTCTTGTAGGATTACACAATATAGTTATGTCTATATACTCTTCAAGAGCATATGCCTCCGTTATTAAGACCATCTTTTATAATTTGCTTTGATATATATGATTGGGGAAATCTCATAATATCAACGCTTCTGGCGTGCTAACTTATCAAAGCATCTTAACTGATATATGTGATTGTTCATAGCATCTTTTATGCATCTTTGAACTTCAAGTTCATATTTTAATTGTGAGGATATAACATGATGCATTTCACATATCATTTTCAACCTTTAATACTCCCCCTCATGCTGAGAAAATTTAGAACACCAAAACTCATACAGTTTGTATGATTTTAATCATATATGTTCTCATCATTCAGCTTTAATATAGTTTGCATTCTATTCTCGATATTGGCAATTTATTGGAGGACTTTAAATAATTTGCCACATAATATCCCACTTGTATGCGCATACTCAAATCATTCAGGGATTTATTCAAGTCATTGGGATATATATTTACTAGCTTTATCATTAAATCTAGAAATCATGCTCATATCGTGAGCAAATCATTTCGTAATCTTCCAATTACGAATCATATAGACATGTGACTATCTAGTGGATCCATATCATAATATCTAGTAGTCCACATGGAGGATGAGTGGGCCCATATTTCTCATCCTTTATTCCAGATATATTTGGGATTTATTCCCAATATTGGCTAGTAATGATTTCATCATTTATCGAGAACAATCATTGAAGAATTCTTTTAATTCTTCACTTGAAACATTGATTTCAATAATTATTTAAATCGGGATGGTCAGTCCGGTTTTGCAAACGAGTATTATTGAACTTCTAGTTCAGTAAATTCTTATGTCGATTTCACTAGTATCTATATAGTGCTCAACATGATTTATCATAGAAACAATTCACCGACATATTCCATCATGTTTTGGTGATATTATTGTCTACTACTGTTCAAACACGAAGTTACAGCTCATACGCATCACATCTGGCTACTGTTCAACTGCGAAATCTTAGCTCTTACGCTTTACAGAGTCGTAACTCATACGCCTCGTATTATTCTATGAATAGATTGTCAAAATTATTGCAAAATTTATCCTAACAAGGGTCTATACATTATAATGGATCATATGCTCTCAAATCTTCGAAAATACTACCCATCACTACCGATCAAAATCCTAAAAAAGGATTTATCGATGTAGGCTTGAAAGATTAAGGATGCTAATGAATAAGGGTATCCCACAAGATATCCGATGCTTGATTGAAGCAAAGGTTCCATTATCTGGTGAGGTTTCAATTCCTTCTAAATACATGCCTGGTATGGGTAAAAGTAGTTTTTCAAAGAAACGGAGAGCAAAAAGATTAGGAGGGTGCTACAAATGTGCTCGGTGGACATGTGACACTCGATGTAAATCTGTGGGGTACTTGTCTAGAAACCGAGAAGATAAAATAATATTCATTAAGGATGGATTGAGTAAGGAGCCTTTGGATGATATTCAACAGGCTCTTGAAACACATCCTAGTGGACACGTACAAGGTGAGCTGATGGCCTTATGGGCCAAATTCAAAAATCAACAGGCACTTTATAGTCTTGAAATACTTACTTTAAAAGATCCTGTTTGTAAATTTAGTAAAATAACTTAGTATAATGATTTTCCCATATTTGTATAAGGTAAATTTATGTAATATAGAAGATCAATATTTTTCTTTTATTTGTAAATATCATTTTTCGTTTTTAGATTTTTTATTTTCCATCACCGACAGATATATGTCATTTTCACTTAAATTTTTCTGCCTTTTTCTCTTTCATATTTGTCAAAAAGTAAATAGTGCAATCAATTGTTGGTTTGAAAATTTTCCTTTAAATAGAGGGATTCGTGTTTCACATGTTCATACGTTGAAAGTATAGTGCAAAAAGAGAGACAGGAGTCGAGATGGATGTGGAGATTTTAGAATCATCTCATACAAGTCGACCTTTACCTCTTGATTAAAACCGTATATATTCTTGGTGGATCTAAACTGGTAGGCCATATCCAATATGTGGATATGGCAAACCAACTCGTAAAAGAGTTAGGGAGACAAAAAATCAATATACTATATGGAGGAACCAACAACAAACTTTTAACTAGACTTATAATGGCCGCACCATCATGGGGAATAAGAGTTTCCAGTGTAATACCTTTCCATCGAGTTGGATCTAATACTCGAATTGGAGCCAGTTCTACCATGGGTTCAGCTGGGTTGGTGCTACAAGCGCAATCCATCCACCACTGCATGATGTATATAATGAACAATAGTGATGCTTTCATTGTCCTTCCAGGCGGCTATAACACACTGGAGGAAATATTCAATATAGCCTCGTTGGCACAGTGGAACTTTCATGTCAAACCAATAAGTTTGTTGAATATTAACAATTTCTTTAATGGCTTGTTAGCTTTTCTAGATCAAGGTGTATAGCAAAAGTTTATTTCTCATTCAGCGAGAAAAATACTTATTTCTGCTAGTACTATTGATGAACTACTCATCAAATTTCATGCATATATTCAAGAATCTGTGGAAGCCCAGGTCTATCGGTCACAGACCACTGGTGTCAAGCGAAAAAGAAATTCGGATCCTTTAAATATCTCATTATGAACCCTGATGTTGGGGGTGGCAGAGTTACGGAGTATTTATACTCTCGAGATGCATCCCTTATTTATGGATTCAGTATGTATTTTCTTTTCGCATTTCTATATTTTCGAGTGTTTATTGTCATCTTTGATATTCTCAATATGTTCCACTTCGGCTGTTTTGTACTTCTTCTGGAGTAATAATAATAATATCATATTGGCTTTATTCAAATACAAAAATCTAGTGATTATGCTTCTTCAAGAGCATTTTATTCTCATATTAATACAATCTCATATCATCGATGAGATTACTTCATATAATCTCTCCATGCGATATATTTTCTTTGATTTATCAGCATGGGATCTATTGAGCATTTTACTTTCATCTATTTATCCAATGGTAACTTCAGGTACCACTTACTCAATTTTTCTCCATTAATATTCGGTAAATATGGAGAATAAATTTTATTCTTATTATCTACTTCTTCAAGAGTATGATTAGAATGTTTGATCATCTACTTCTTCTAGAGTAGGATTCGTTATAACCAATCGTGTAGTATAACCCACCACATTGGAAATATACTCAAACTATAAAGTGCATAAATTTAAATTGTAAAAATTAAATTCTCCCCAATAGGTGGTTGAACTTACCACATGGAAATTATCGCAATAAATATAAATTTACGGAATTTTAAATTGCAAGAATTAAAATGCATAATGATTAACTACTTCTTCAGGAGTAGGATCTGTTTAGTAGAAGGTATTACCCATCACTTAGCATATAAAGTGCAGAAATATATAAAACCTTCCGTTTAGTGATGGTTGAACCCATCATCAGGTAGGGCGTATTGCGGTAATTAAATTGCGAAGAGTAAATTCTCCAAATAGGTAGTTCAATCCACCACTTGGAAATTATTTCAATAAAAGTAATAAAAAAAATGTCCAGCTGTTTCTTCCTTGGTCCGCATAGGTCAGTTTGTCCAGTCCAGTCCGCATAGATAAAATTATCCATTCCAATCCGTAAAGGTAAAATTGTCAAAAGATGTTTTACCAATATTATACGATCAAGAAATCGTCTCCTTTCCACTTCAATTTGTAAATATAAAAATGTTTAAAGACTATTTTGTAACATTTCAAAAGTTGGTGTACTGATTTGTAAATTTTGAAAGTTTGATAATAACATATTTCAAAACGAGTTATTACCCTATCAATATTGGTGTCGAATCGAAGCTCTCGTTAAATCGAATATAATGGAGTCGAGAAAATTTGATTTTGATAATGTATGCTCCTTATATCTCGAGAAAACGAATGTTATAGTTTAATATATTATTATATTATATATATATTATATACCTTGGGAATGATTTAAAGCCATTTGATGAACACGAACTGAAATCATCCTTTTCTGATTCTCTTCCTTTCTTGACAAATTGTGCTTGCTGTATCTCCTTTTCCTCCCATTTTTGCCGTATTACATTAATTAATCGTAGGCCTTTGAAATTTCTGATCATAGTCTCTGCAATGATATCTCCCAATAAACTTAACGTCGATGAACATATTCAAGAGCATTTTAGTTTCTTCAAGATTTTGAGAGAAGGAAATTATTGGTTGTGTTGAAATTTATCAAAAAGGAGTTAACTAATTGGGAAGTGTTTAATCCGGTTTCTGATACAGAGGATCATCTATAAGATGCAACTGTAGAGCATACTCCCTTCATATTACTTAAACGACTAAAGACTCGTGCTGATAACGTGTTATAAAAGTATAGAAACAATAGAGAGAGTTTAGAGAGAATGAATTCACAGGAATTCTCAGGAATGAATTTCATTAATAATTGAAGCCCTATTTATAGGAAAATTTCGAATGGCACAATCGTAATTACATAATTTCATCAAGGGTATAATAGTCATTCATATAAAATAATTATTGACAATTGCGTCATCGCATGTGTCATCATTTTCGTCATCCTTTAACTAATTATTCCTCAATTATTATTCATAACAAATAGCATTTTTTTTTGCATAGTGTTAATCAATAATAATTATGTAATACATGAAGATGATAGGTTTTACACAAATGAATAAAATGATACAATAAATATCTTTAAATAATATCTGAAGATGGAAACAATATTTTTCATTTTCGACTGGATTAATTCATAAACTCTACACAATAATAAATATTGAAAAATAAAATAAATTTATTTTGGAGAATGAGTTTTAACAATGTCGCCATTAATTTTTAAATTTCATTGCTATAATTTAATTAAAGTATTTATACGTGATTTGATGAATAGAAACTAACTATGGTATGAGTTATATAAATCAATTATTACAAGGTAAAAAATTATTATGTTACATAAATATTTTTAATCAATTATTATAAATTTAAATTATTTTTTTGAATAAAAATTCAACTTATTATAGTACTTTAAATGGTGACCAATAATGAAATATCTATTAATCAATTTAGGGCATTGTTATAGTTCTTAAATAAGTTGTATTAATGGTGTACACACATAATGTTAACATTATGCATTAATAATCGATCATTGTAATTTAAATTTTTTTTTGTAATCATATATTATATTAATTGCTCTTTTGGTGGCAAAAATTTATCAGCAAGTCCTTTTATTTTTTATGTGTTTTACAAATTTTGTACTTTCTTTTTAGCATCTCTAAAAATTATATACATTATATATCTTTTAAAAATTTTAAATATCTACTAATTTTTTTACGTTTGAATCACAAATTTCCTTGATTCACCTTGGATCATGCTATGTTTTCAATATCTTACCATTTTTTGTTAGGGATTACTGCCCGTGTATTGCACGAGTGTCAAGAAGGAAATAAAAATTTAAAACTAAGTTAATGCGAAAATAATAATTTTTAGAATGCTAGGAGTAAAAGTGTATAAGATTATTTGCTTTTTTTAGCTCCTATTGAGCTTGCTTACTATTTAGTTCATATAGATTGTTTACGTTGTTACTTGAGAATTGATGAGTTATAAAAAATTTTATTTTTGGGGATTTCGTTCTTGCAAAATTACCATGTTGTGACCAGTATTTTATGGAAAATGATAGTTTGATTATCCTCTTTGTTTTTTTGGAGATTGAAAGGTCTTAGACTTTTACACATCTACCTTCCATTTTTTCTTTAGTACGTTTTATTTGTTTTTTTTTGGAATTTTTTTTTGAATTTTTGGGGGGAAAAAGTTAATGATGAAAATTCTCTTTTTCGTAGTGACTTTTTTTTTGTCAAAATTAAGAAAAAGGTTTATGAAATTAATTTTCTGTCTTTTGCAGCATGACCTCAAATACCCAAAAATAATGTATAATTTAAGTTAATTGTAAAAGAGACAATAAAATAATGAATTATAAGTTAGATTATTGAAAAACAAAAATAAAATCATGAAATTTAAATTTGTATGGAATGTAATGCCTTGGGTTGGTGCAAATGATGTACGAAAATGATGTCTGGTGTCTTTTGTAATACATTACATATTATCTCTTTTGCAGGTTCACCACAATTAATAATAGAAGATAATGTGGCAGAATTGTAAATTGATATTGATTTTAAATAATTTTTAATTTTACATATGTTTTTACTTTAACCTATATTTCTTCTATGTTATATGATTATCATTGTCGTTAGCGTACTTTATGTGTTTGTTTTGAATTACGTTTATATTTTAATTCAACGTTATTTTGACATTATTTTTAAATTATTTAATGTTCAACTGTACATTATGCAAATTTGTTGATATGTGCATATTTGACATTGTTAAAGCATTATTAGAACTTAAAAACTATAATTTTATTATATTTCATTGTAATTCATTTAAAACTAATCTCATTTAAATACTTATAGATTGTAATTTTGAATATTACAATTTATTTTATTTATCTTTCAAACATCACACCATTTTTTAAATTAGTCTCTCACTATTTATTTTTAATCATTTTAATTGTGAACACATAGCACACTTAACATAGAAATATTGTCATAATATATGCTACCAAATTGTAACAAATATTATGCGGCTACCAATTAAACAAAATTGTAGATCATGTCTGAAATAATTCATTGTTTACTTAACATAATTTTACTACCCGTGCAACGCACGGGCTTAAAAACTAGTATATGTATAAAGTAGAGGTGAATTCAATTTTTGTAAATGTAAGTGGTTTTAGGACATAGCCAACCACTTTTTTAGTGGTTTTAGGACAAAATGTGATTATATTTTATATTTTATTTTCAAAATTTAAACTGTAACTATTTGCCACTTTTGCACATTTCTTTTAGAGATAATGGAAGTAACTAATATCATTATTTTATTCAATTTCTACAACATTGAAAATAGGCACAAAATTTTGAATTTTTTTAACCACAAATTCTGAAACTTGATAATTCATGTTTTAGAACAGGATTTTTTTAATCTTTTTTTTCCGAGAAACACCAAGGTCTAATAACTTTTAATAATTTTATGAGCAACACCAAGAATTAAGGTACAATTTCTTGAATGTTGCTTCTAGCGTCTTCGTTCTTTGAGGAATAATAATTTTTTTTAAAAAAAAATTGAATTATATTTAATTAATTTGACTGATACTAATAATACTATAACTAGATATTACTGTTATCATTTTTTTAAATGTTGCAAAATAATACTAATTTATTTGATTAATACTAATGATACTAATCCATATCTATATATTATTTATTTTTAAGTTTCAATTGAAGTTGTAATTGGAAAGTAGTTATTTCGACATCAATTTAGTTATGGTGGGTTTGGACACATGTTTGCTTTTTATTCGTGCAAGTGGCAGGTGGTTGGTTTGGCCAAATAATTTTTCCATGGCCACATCCACTTTCCCACATTCTTAATTAAAAGTTTTATTTGTTCTTTTTTTTAATCGCCAATAATTTTATTTATAGTACTTTAATCATCAATATTTAATTCTATGATTTTTTGTCTATGAAATAGGGTAATTAGCGTTATAAGGAGCCAACGTTTCATCTCGCTGCGCATTAAGGACTTGTGGTTTATTTCTTGGCATTTTAGTCCCCAAACTTGATATTTGCTGCGCCATAAGGACTTCCGTTAGCATGGCACCGTTAACTCACCTCATGTGCACCTCACGTTCAATTTTTCACATCCAAGATGGTCCGAAACTTTGAGTATTGTTACAATCAAGTCCAAATATTTGAAAAATGTATACTTTAGTACCCAAATTTAGTTAAATTTGATTAAATAGTCCCAATTTTAATTAAATTTATTGAATTAATTTGAAACTAATAAAATAGTTTTTATTAAAAATTTTCAACACAGTAATATTAGCTTGTATTAATATAATATAATAATATGACAAATGTCCAAAATTTTCTTTAACAATAGAGACTCAAACATTTTGATTTTAATCAACAGCTAATGATAAATATAATTATTTTATATAAATAAAATTTTATTGGGAATATATTACTGTAAAAAAATATATTGAATACAAAGAATTGACTGAAAATTACAAAAAAAGAGAAAAAATGCAAAAAACTTTTTAGCATTAAAATCACGTACATTTTGATTTTAAATAATAATTAATAATAAATGCAATTATTATACCTATATAAAATTTTATTAGGAATATATTACAACAAAAAATATACCGAATATAAAGAATTAACCATCAAAAATATAATCAAATGACCCGCTCCGAAATCATCAACGTTGCCCGTGATTTTTCGAAAATTTTCTTTCACATTAGATATGTGCATATTTTTAATTTAAGAAAGAGTCAATAATAAATATAATATAATCTTTGCACCTAAATAAAATTTTATTACGATTCTATCACCTTAAAAATATACCGAATGGAAAGAATTAATCAAAAAAATAATAATAAAATAATAAAAAAATAAATCAAAAACCCACCCCACCCCCACCCCCACCACCGATCTGGTGGTGGTGGTGGTGGTTCAAAACCACTAGCTGTGATGGTTCGAAACCACCAACCTAGTGGCTTCGGACCACCACCTCCACCACCAGATTGGTGGTGGTGTTGCTTGGGGTGGGTGGGTTTTTGGTTTTTTTATTTTTAAAATTTTTTAATCAATTCTTTTTTAGTTTTTTTATTAATTTTTTGATTAATTCTTTGCATTTAGTATATTTTTACAGTGATATAATCATAATAAAATTTTATTTAGATACAACAATTATATTATATTTATTATTAACTGTTTCTTAAAATAAAAATGTGCACGTATCCAATGTTAAAAAAAATTTTCGAAAGACCATGGGCAGCGGTGATGGTTTCGGGCGCGGGTCTTTTTATTATATTTTTTGTTGTTGATTCTTTGTATTCGGTATATTTTTTACTATAATATATTCCTAATAAAATTTTATATAGGTATAATAATTACATTTATTATTAATTATTATTTAAAATTAAAATGTGTGTGTTTTTATGCTATTTTTTTTGAATTTTTCCCCTTTTTTGTATTTTTTTATTTGATTTGTTCAATTCTTTGTATTATATATATATATATATATATATATATATTTTTACAATAATATATTCCTAATAAAATTTTATTTATGTATAATAATTATATTTATTATTAGCTGTTGATTAAAATCAAAATGTGCGAGTCTCTAGTGTTAAAGAAAATTTTGGACATTTGTGATATTATTATTATATTATATTAATACAAAAGAATACTACTTGTGTTGAAAGTTTTAATAAAACCATTTAATCAGTAACAAATTAATTCAATAAATTTAATTAAATTTGAGACAATTTAATCAAATTTAACTAAATTAGGTACTAAAGTACAGATTTTTCAAATATTTGAACTTGATTGTAATAATACTCAAAGTTTCAGATCATTTTGGATGTGAAAAATTGCACGTGAGGTGCACATGAGATGAGTTAACGGTGCAATGCTAGCGGAAATCCTTATGGCACAGCAAATATCGAGTTTGGGGATTAAAATACCAAGAAATAAACCATAGGTCCTTAATACGCAGCGAGATGAAACATTGGGTCCTTATGACGCTAATTACCCTATGAAATATGCTTAACTTTACGAATTAACTATGTCATATTTCTTCTTCTACGTATTTTTATTTTTTGATTGGGTTTGTAGCATTTTAAGTACTACACATATGCACTCAATTATTATAGATTATTTATTTATTTATTTATAAAAGATACATAAAATTACAAGCTTGATAAATGCATTCTTTGTGTGTAATTTCGGATTTGGTGTAAATAAAATTGGAATTTGTTTTTGGTCGTTTCCAATGAAAGCAACCTGAATACAAGACAATGAAAGAATAAATACATCATAAATTTGTAGGTCTAAATTTGTGTTATTAGTGTGAATGTTGAAATATGCAATGTCACATGAGAATTATATTAGAGAAACCAAACAATAAAATACGCGAAATAATAACCTGTGTTTTGAGAATTTCAAGAGATAGTCTTTTGATCATTCTTCTTTTTTTTTTTTTTAATCTTTTTCTTCTTTTCTACGCTATTTTGAAATTTTAATTTTTTTTAAAAAAAGAAAATTTAGTTTTGTTATGTTGTTTGATTATTGAAAAAGTCAAATTAAAGCTCTATATAGTCTATGCATTTTGTTTTCTTTTACTTTGAATTGAGAAATATAAAAGTTAATATTTAATGCGTATTTATATTAAATTTATTGAGGTAAACAAAATACAAAAATTGGAATAGCTACTTTATATGCATTATGTTCTATATCATTTTGTGTAGAACCAGCTTAACTTATCTGAATCTTTGATCTGAAAATTTTAATATTATATATATAATTAACCATAGTTTTTCCGATAAGCATGGTTCTATATATGTTAGCTAATACGCATGGCTATGTACTAACATTAATAAATATGGTTTACTCTCATTTGGTTATTCTTATTTTTATTTTCTATTTTTTTTTTGTGTTGGAATCAAACGTAAGAAAAAGAGTAAGTGGATTGGTTTGCCATAAGTTTTGGGCTTCCTTTTTTATTTATATTTTTCCAATAAAATGTGATTTGTTGTCCTAGTTATTGATCTAGCAAGTGACGGCTGTTGTTCAAAATGTAAAAAGATTTTTTTTTCCTTTTTTTTTCTTTTGAAATGGAGATATAAAAAGATTATTAGTTATTTAGTTTTAATAAATTAATTTATTAATTATGATTAACTTTATTTTTTATTAAGTTTGTTTTATTTTATTTTCATCTTTCTTATAAATATATAAAGTTAATGGATGATACGTGTTTTGTTAAACAATTATACCTGAAATTTTAACTAAATGGTCTCGGATGATTCGAACTTCATTTAATAAAAATAAAGTAATTGAAAAGGTTTTGCATTCAATGAATTTATAATAATACAATTAATTTCTTTTGATAATTGCAATTTTCTTTTTTTTAGTATACATGTATATATACCAATTTCATATAAAGTTACATATAATTAGTCAATTCATCTGTGATGTAAAAATTAAAATTTTAAAAATCATGATCTAAGTTGTATTTTTTCTATGTCTTACCATTTGTCTCTCGCAAGATTCAAAAAATGTCTCTTGCAAAAATTTAGGAACATATCTGAGATAATTGTAAAAATGACATTGTATTATACATATATATGGATAATTATTTGATGTCAAACATTGTCTTCAAAGAAATTTTCCAAAGTTTATATTAAATTTTTTAGTAAATAAATTTTCAACTTATTTGTAATAATATAAATACCATTACATTTCACTTTTACTTGTGTTTGATGCATGTTAAAAAATATTTTCCATGGAATATAAATTCTAGGAAAATGTTTTCCTACCTATTCACTAAATTCAATTTTCCAAGAATTTAAGGTAAAATATGATTTGTTAGATTGTACCTAAAAATTATTTTCTAGGAAAAGTTTTGCCATCAAATACAAAATATAGAAAATATTTTCTTTAATTTGATATTTTTTAAGAAAATTGAGATGAATCAAATACACACTGAAAATATTTTTTTATTTATATTAATGTATTTATTCAATTTGATATTAGTTAAATAATTGTTAAATATTTCTTCCGTGCAACTTACGGAGCTAATACTAGTCGAACCTTCAAACAAAAGTAGTATATGATAACGCGACAACTATACCCCACCTTCACCGCGAATTTTCAGTGTTCCCTCGTTTCCCAAAACCTCAGTTCAACCACTCAAACCCTAATAATGGCCATGGCTAGTTGCCCAGGCTCGTTTCGATCATTCAATTGCCGCTGCGATCCCGATTTCTCCAGGCCCGACATCCACTCTTCCAGCAGAAACTTCTCCTGCAAGTCTATCCATCAGCGTTCATTATCGGCGCATGGCATTTCTTCTCTGATTTTCAAATTTCCTCCGAATTTTGTGCGGCAATTGAGCACCAAGGCTCGGAGGAACCGCAGCAACATCGGCGTGGCTCAGGTGGCTGCGGCTTCGTGGTCCGACAACCAGTCCACACCCTCTCCGGCAGCGGCTAAGGCCGTTGATGGGGCTGCCACAGCTGTGCCGCCTGGCATTGAAGAAGTGGCTGGGTTCGTGGAGAATGGCGGCTGTAATGATGACAGTGTACAGTTTGATGGTTTGACCAATTTCAAACATGCTTCGTTTTTGAATTCAGATGGCAGCATTGCAATTCATGCTGGTACGTTAAGAATCTATTTTGAACTATTTGCTACCCAATGATTTTGGTTTCATCAAGATGGAGAGATTTGGTGCGGTCACTCTCTCTCTCTAGTTGCCTCCCTTAGGGTAGAGTAAGGGTGCCTGGATGGCCAGTCCGAGCAACTCGTATAGAATATGGATAAATGATACTTAATTCGTATATCGACCATTATAAGCCCCTGTTCTAGATTGATTATTTTATTTTCACTCGAGAACGCTCATGACAAGGGTTGTACATGATTTTATATGCAGCCTTGGTAAGAATTATGAATTTTCTCGAGGGTAGTCTTGTGAAGTTTTTCAATTTCTAAGATCACTATTGACATGTTTCTGACTACCCAACAGGTTGAGTCCCACACATTGATCCTAAAACCTCCTTCTTTGTGAAGCGAACAGGGCAGCATTTTTCATTTTTTATTTTTTATTGTTCGCAATTGCATTTGTTGATTGTCGAGGTCAGATATCAAGTATTGGAAGCGTGTCATTTAAGAGCCTCAGTTGGGTTCATGATGCTATTTTTCTTTAGCCTTGTTCAATTTGATATTGGCCTTATCCATTTGTACTTTGACCCTCGACTCAACCATTGTTGGAGGAAGTTTGTAAAAATTTGACCTTATCCATTCGTACTTTAACCCCCGACCATGATCGGGAAAAGTTTGTAAATTTTAGGCTTTAGCCATTCATACTTTGACTCTTGAATGTGGTCGAAAGTTTGTGAAGATTGACCTTAGCTATTCGTGCTTTTACCGCCGACTGTGGTCGGTAAAAGTTTTTAAGTATTTGACTGTAGTCATTTGTACTTTGACCCTTGAGTCCTTGACCATTGTCAGGGAAAGTTTATTGCTGACAATGCACTTGTATCCCCTGCGAACTAAGTTGCCTTTCTTTTACCATGTGAACTTTCCATAATAATTTAATGTAAAGGTTACTGTAAAACTTGTACCAAAAAAAGATAGGTGACCATCAAGTGAGAGGGAAAAAAAAATCTGTTCGCTTATTGTAGCTAATGAAACATTGTTCCATTGCGAGCTTAGTAAACGCCAAAAAATCTAAGCATTCAATCTTCCAGAATTGGATTATTGATGATAGCTTTGCGAGCTTACTAAACGCCAAAAATTGTAGCTATGACTCCTATGAGGATATGAGTTGAGTAGTTCAATGTGAATCTGAAGTCAATTCTTCTTGTTTTCTGTTTATTGGTAACTGTAATAGTGGAAGTCCATAAAGAATTCGATACTATGTCAATTTCTTATTTATGGGGGAACTAATATGCATTTGAGAGGTAGTCATCATCTTTGTCTTGCAGAACCCAGAACCAATATCAGTCCTTGAAGAAAAGCAGAATGTCAATCATTATAATCTCACACCCACGAATAAAGCATCATATTGGAGAAACCGACTTCAGAAGTTCAACCATAAAATTAATGTACGAGATCAAATTATAATTAACCATATGGACTCGATTATAAATGAGGAAAATCATTTTGCCGACAATTGTGATTCTCAAAGTAACCATATGAAGTTTATTTTCATCCTCCTTCCATCCTAAAATTTTTAATTGGCGCCAAAACTTTCCCCAAACAAAAACACACGGAAATACTAAGGCATGAAACGATTAAAATGCATGGTCAATCAATGCCATTGTATGAAGCGATTAAGGATTTAAAATCATGGAGTAAAGAATTCAGATAGATTAATTAAACACAAACCAAATAGCATGAATAAACAGAAGGAATTTGACTCCCAATCAAAGCTAAAATCAATCATAGTCATCATATATAAAAATAATAATAATAATAATTAAAAAAAAGATGAGATCGACAGTAGGCAGAACCAGTTACAGCGGCAAATTTGAGGGCCACGATAGTCTATCTTAATTTAAGATAGGAGAACTGATACCAAGATGAGATCAATAAAACACGAGCACCCCTGCCATTGTTTGATTGATCGACTATCGCACAAAAACCTAAAACCCGATTAAGGAAGTTCTGCTAGTGGTATAAATGAAGTTGGCATAGATTTTGTAGGGAGCTCCTTGAAAGCCTTGGGATTGAGATACAAATTCAAAGTGCGATGAGAATGGAACCATGCAGTTCGTGCATTCTCTTATTCCGACCGAGCATTTGAAGTTTTAATCCCCCATTGTCTTCAATTTAGGGTACATTGGAGACTAATGAAGTTTCGGAAAATTGCAGAATTTGTGTGCAGACATGCTTTTTGAACAATTTTCCACAAAAAATGCAATTGATAATGTTGGTTTCATCATCAAGATGGAGAGATTTGCTGTGGTCACTCTTTCTCCCTCTAGTTTGTTGAGCGTTTATGATGTTGCATCCTTGAACTCAATTATCCTTTTTGTGGACACATCGATAAGGTAGAGTAAGGCTCTCTGGATGGTCGAACCCAAACCACTTATATAGAGCATTAATCAAGAATCATCAATTAGTCTATCGGCCATCGCTACCAATTGTCTTTTTCTAGATTTTGTTTATCATTCGTTCGTGCAGACTCCCTTTATATTCTTGTTCATTTTTTATATTCTTTTGCGGTGTCAGTTTTAGAGATGGGTAGGTTTAGTATTCATAATTTTCTGAAATGATGTCAAGGAATAGTTAGAATAAGCATCTGGTTAATGATGCTTGCGTCGTTTTGAATTCAATAAGGACGTTAAGTTATGATGTGAATATTATACTAGAAAAAGTTGTGATGTTAATAAAGTAAGGTCTTTTATCTGTTTCCAAACTGGAAATACAAAATTACAAAGATGTTTTGCGTATATGAATTTTGTTCCCAGTTGGCTGCTAATGAGTAAGGAACAACCACAGCCAATTGATTGTCAACTGCTATTGCATGTGGTACCAGGGAGAGAGGGAAGGAACAACCACGGACTCAAAATTTTTTTCCTGATATATTCCTTCTGGTCTAGGTTTTCCTCCTCTCCTCTCTTCTTCAGTTGTAATTTTTAACACAGAGCACATAACAAATAAAGGATGCCATTACCTTTTTGGACAAGAATATGCGTTCCTCTATCTTGATTTATAAATCCTGGCAGGTGAAAGAATAGGTCGTGACATTGTTACTGATGCATTAACTACTCCAGTGGTTAACACATCTGCATATTTCTTCAGGAAAACTTCTGAGCTAATTGATTTCAAGGTATGGTGATTCCACCCTTAACATGTAACGTGCTCAAGACGGCTAAAAATCTTAAGAGCTTGTTTGCCACACATTTTCCCCAAAATCAATTTTCTCAAATGTCACTTTTAACCGCTCATTTCATTCATGATGTTACAATTTTTCAATATTTTTACACCTACTTAATTTTCAACCACACATTCGAAAATTGTTTTCTCCAAAATATCTCCCAATCGTACACTGATATTGTTTGCGCTTTTGGCAGATCAACTTGCTTGTTGAGCCTTGATTTGTCATACTGCATTGACACTTGATATTTCGTTTTGATAATCTTAGCCCTATTAAGAGAGATACCTAAGCTCTAATGTATTATTTATTATTTTCATATATACTTAATATGATAAACAACTCGTGAATGCATTTTGGAGTTCTTTCGAAATACATTAACGGGGAAAACAACAGATGACAATAACTTAGCATACCAAAAGAAACTATAAAATTATAAGGCGTTAAAAAGCTCCTACTCTGATACTACATATTTCACATTAAGCCACCCCTGAATCCAGTAAGTTCTTTCATAATCTAAATTGACATAGAATGTGATACTCTAAGTTAACTGGGCTAAAAATAAATAAATAAATTATGTATGGTTAACAATATAAATAAAAATAATATGTACCTACTACCTTACAGCTCAGAATTCCATCGAAAACCATGTCCTTAAATAAATAGTAATGATCAGCCAAATCAGTAATACTAGCGTCCAGGATATATCAGATAACTGTGTCATAATGAGCCTATCCTGTCAATATTTCATAGAATTAAATACATTGGGATGAATAACACCATAGAACTTGAAATGTTTCCGTTTATTGCAAATTACTTGACTTTCACATATTTTGATTAACCAGCTGTGAATAGAACATGCTAAGGAAAATTTTGTTTTTTAACCCTAAAAAGTTACTTTTTATTATGAATGGAGTTGGCCTAATAAAATGTGTGGATCATAATGATTAGCGGGATGTGTTGATGAAAGTTCCACTATGACAGGGCTGGAAATGAATTTTAATTGGAAAAAACTCCAATCGAACACATGCATTATTTAATAACAACAAAAATTAACTACGCACTAATTTTTACAAATAATCTAATTATACCTGACCAAGAAAAAGATTATATTGAATTAAAGAATATTACCAATCTGATCTTTGTTTTTAGAATTTATGTTTTGGCCCAGCGTGCATAAATAGAATCTTTACAACAAATTATGCCAATCAATTTTGTAATGAGTTGTGCTCTTGTAATTTAATGAAGCTTATTTTTCCTTAAAAAAATTAAAGACAGTTCTTTTTCCTTAAAAAATTAAAGACAGTTCAATTTGGTTTCAGAGGTTTTAGAACATCAAAACCTAAACCAACTATTTTGAGTGGTTTGGGAAATTTCCAAACCAAATAAAATCATTTTCGTGTTTTGGTTTGTTTTGGTTATTTGTCTGATTAAAATGGCTACTTGAAGCCTTGCTATTTTCATAGATTATTGATGTTGGATAAACCGCTTTAAACAACTAATATCCAAATATCTTGAACCTCTTGTCTAAAAGTTCAATCTAACAGTATTACTTGTAAGTCTGTGTTTTAGTATATCAAGCTCTTTGGTTGAGAAATTGTGACAGAATCATTTCTCGTACCTTAAGCTTTTGTATCACATTCCCATATATCTCGTGGGACCTATATATCCTGCACAAATCTCCACCATTAACTCCACTCATTCTCTTTCTTATTTCACATAAAAATGCATAAAAATTTGAATCCTAACATGGGATAAGATGGTTGTGTTTCCACGTCCCTCTGGCAGGAGAAAAGACGGGCAAGTTTTGAATATGGTCGCTATGGGAACTATACCACTCTGGTTGCAGAGGGGAAAATAAGGTCATTTCTCTTTTCCGGTTACCTTTTTCACTCTTGTTTGGCAAGACTCTGAACTGACCAAACGAGATTGCAACTTTTGTTTCTTATAATTGCAACAGTGCGCTAGAGGGGGCTGAATCAACAATATTTATGGCTTCTGGAATGTGTGTTAGCACTGTCATGTTAATGGCATTAGTCCCTGCTGGTGGGCATATAGTGACTACGACAGACTGTTATAGGAAAACTCGCATATTCATTGAGACTGTTCTACCCAAAATGGGAATAACTGTAAGATCTGTTTGTACCCTTTTGATTTCCAACTGAGAAATGATACCATTATTCTAAGGAGTAATTAGCATAAAGGCACTATCACTCGAGAACACAATCGGAAATGACAGGAATGTGTTGATTGTATTTAATTAATTGCATGCTATAGATTCTTCAACATGAAAAATCTAATTTTTAGATGAATGTGTTGTTGAGAAGTTGAAAATATTGTGGACCCATAGAATCTGTAGTTTTAAATGAGTTTGGGAAAAAAAGGACTAACATAATATATGGACTAAACAGGCAGTAAAGATGCTTTAAAAACTGCCATGTCAGTTATCAAGTTTTTATTGAATTATCTATCCTGAAATTTGATAAATAAATAATAGAGAAAGGGTAACGGAATTGAGACAGAATGTGAAAATTTACATCTTTGGACTGGAGTCTAGAGTCATTAGGGGTGCACATTGTGTACTATCAGGATTTCAACCTAATCTTGTGATCAGTGAATAAAAAGGCTATAGTGAGGCTCGCCTCAAGGCCCGCCTCAGGTTGAGGCTTAACTCCACTGCCTCAAGGCACATGGACTGAGGCTGTTTTCTGCGAGGCTTTAGTTTTTCCTATTGAGGCGTGTGCCTCAACTCCATTGCCTCAAGGCGTATGAGGCGTGCGCCTCAAAATAAATCCTTGATTTTCGAAATTCTTATTAGAATTAATTTAAAAATTAAAAGAATTGAGAAGATGAAAGGGTTATTAGAAGGTCCAATTGACAAATAATTAAAAAAATAAAATTAAAAGGCCTGAACCTACAAATATAGAAGACAGATTAAGAATCTAAGAGACTAAGACTACGTATTCTTCTCTTCTGACAAGAAACAACTTTCGAGAATCAAAGAACTAGAGACCTACGAGGCTGCAATTGCAGGGATGATGGTGAAGATGAAGAAAATGATTTTGGAATTAGATATGACAACACCTCCACGGATGATGGTGATGAGTGATGAGTGATGATGAATGATGATCCGATCCCAATTTTTAAGACTTCGTTAATTTATTTGTTTCTTGATTTCAATTCCCATGGACTATCTTCTCTTTAGTATTAAGCAGTTTGTTGAGTATTTGAGTTAAATATGCCAACTCGCATTTTTTGGTAATATTTTATTTATTTATTAATTTATGTTTTATTTTTTTGAGGCTACGCCTCGCCTCATAAGTGTAAGCCGCCTCAGTACCTAATTTCTCCTTTTTGCGCATTGCTTGTGATAACCAAAATGCAGGCTATGGTCATTGACCCTGCAGATATTGGAGCTCTGGAATCAGCATTAGCGAACAACAAAGTCAGTATATTGAAGAACATTGTCTTCTTACCTTAGGCTTCATCAGCCTGTTTGATAGAGTTCTTTCTAGTCTAAGAATTTGCGATACATGTAATGTTGATTGAAGGATATACCAATCTGTTCAGGTTACTCTTTTCTTTACAGAGTCTCCAACCAATCCATTCTTGAGATGTGTTGACATTGAGCTGGTTTCAAATCTTTGCCATGAGAAAGGAGCCTTAGTATGCATAGATGGCACATTTGCAACTCCTATCAACCAGAAGGCCCTAACTCTTGGTGCCGATATTGTTGTCCACTCAGCAACCAAATTCATTGGGGGTCACAATGATGTATGTTGGGCCTCTCATTAACGCATTTAGGTGTACTCGCATTGATAGCCTTAAGATTTTGTGTTGCCCATCTTTGTATTACACTGGCATATCTGGTTGGCAGGTTCTTGCAGGTTGCATCAGTGGTCCTGAGAAGTTGATTTCGGTTGTTCGCAACTATCATAATATTCTGGGTGGTGCTATCAACCCGGTTAGTTATCCTCATCAAAGGTTGTCTTGGCATGGTAATGGTGTTGCTTTATTGTGTTAGATTATCTAGACAAGTTTTATTTCATCATCGACTTTGAAATTTCTTACACTTTTCATTCTTCTGCATCTTGTTTTCGTATCATGGTAAGCGGATTTAAGATCTTGTTTGGTGTGGAGCATTCAAAAATCGATCTTCTCTCAATCATTTTCAAAAACACATTATATTGATTTTACAATGTTCTTATGTGTCTAAACCGTTTTCTTTACTTCTCATTTCTCAACCACACATCCAACAAGCAATTCTTTTGATAATCTATCTAACACACCGTAAATTTCCCCACTTTATCAGAATGCTGCGTATCTAATCATCAGAGGCCTGAAGACGTTGCATCTTCGTGTACAGCAACAAAACACTACAGCATTGAGGATGGCAGAGATTTTAGAGGGACATCCTAAGGTATATGCATAACTTGAAAACATTGATGTTGCTTGAATGAACTTGTTTACTTATTTATTTTTTATTTTATATGGTGGAAGTGTCATGCCACAATTCCGCTAAACAATGGACTTGTTTGCTGCCACTTAAAACAATATTATTTATTCAACTTTGAGTTTCAACCATGGATTTACTTGATTTGACATTTTTTCATATTTTATAATATCTTCATTTACTTTTCAATCACACATTAAATTTAGTTATTTATTATTATTATTATTGTTTTTTCTTCAAAAATCAGTATCACAGATACCCTATTGTTCTGGACTTATTCAACAAGCATGGATTTCAGTGAGTAAATTTAATCGAGCTCCATTTGCAGATCAGGCGTGTCTACTATCCAGGCTTGGCAAGTCATCCAGAACATCAACTTGCAAAGAAGCAAATGAAGGGTTGTGGTGGCGTAGTTAGTTTTGAGGTCAGCATCGATAGAGCCAATGAATCTCCTGATTTTATTTATTTATTTTTCTAGAGGAATTCCTCTGAAAGTTGTTTGTGGAATTTGATCAGGTTGATGGAGACCTTCTAACCACTGCAAAATTTATTGATTCCCTGAAAATTCCTTACATAGCCCCATCCTTTGGTGGGTGTGAAAGCATTATTGATCAACCGGCTATAATGTCCTATTGGTACGTCCTTTTCTTTTCGATGATAACTTCTTTAAGTATGAGATTCTTTTCTTGTCAATGGAATTTATTTTTATTTTTTTTCCCTGTATTTCTTTCATTGTCTATTTTAGATTTGAGGTAGTACAAAACATCTCTACCTTTCAAATTATCATGCAAAATTATGCCCATGTTTAAAGTCTTTGCTTTTTCATCCTCGAGTAAACAATTTCTTTGCACTAAACATCCTTACACTTATTTCCTTTTCCAAAACCTATTAAATATCAATGTTACCCTTATAAATTAGAAGACATAAATAAAATGAATAAAGTAAAGAAATTTTTTCTAAAATTATCAATATAATAAAATCCAAGTTCTGAATATGTATTTAATTTTATGAAAATATTTGAGATTCTTAGTACAATATATTTTTTATTTATTTTTCTTTGACAAATAAATAAAAGAATTGCATTTGACAAAAGATTTGTGTCCAGGTGAACATTTTCTTTCTAGTTTGAATATTGGTGGATATTTAGATCATGATTAGTGGTTTTGATAGTCAAAATTGAAATTTGATTGGGCAGTTGAAGTGAATTTTTAGTTTAAAAAACAAAACTTAAACAGATATGCACTTGTTAGACTTAATAATTGTGTTGCTGACCTCTAGGTCTAACATGTCGCCCATCTACTTCCGTTTGTTGGATGTTTGATTCTCCCATTCATAGGGTACAAGCATGTTAGCTAAGGTTATTAAAATCACTTACATAAACAAGCAAACACAAGCGATTTTTTTTTATAATTATTATTATTATTATTATGATTATTATTATTATTATTATTTGTTAATAAATATGTGTTTTTGGAAACCAAGGAAATTGATGGAGATGTGCTTGACAATTATTTTTTCTTAAGCTTTTAATTTCATCAGCGTAAGAGCAAACCCAAGCCATATAGTTTCACTATGGACATGCTTGTTTTGTGAACTTGTAATTGCATATATTCACAATGACGCTATGAATAAAAAGTTGTCTGTTTGATTTGGCAACAGGGATCTTTCCCAGTCGGAGAGAGCCAAGTATGGGATCATGGACAACCTAGTTCGTTTCAGCTTTGGTGTCGAAGACTTTGAAGACTTGAAGGTTGACATCCTTCAGGCACTGGAGAAGATATAAATTGCCTGTAACTCAGCTGTCCGTTTTTTATTTTTTATTTTTTTATTTTTTTATTTTTTTTGTTCCTCCCACCGGTACTCATTGGCAACATTTTGGGTTTGAGTTCTGGTTTGATGATGAAATGTGATTTAAATAAAAGCTGAAGGATCTTTAGGTTGGTGGTTCATACCTTCGATGGGTGTTTTACATTTTGTGGCCTTACAGGGTCTGTGTTCATTAGTTATTATATGGTTCTTTACACAAATACAAAAGTTAAAAATGAAATATTCGAAAGTAAGGCAAACCTTCGATGGGTGTTTTACATTTTGTGGCCTTACAGGGTCTGTGTTCATTAGTTATTATATGGTTCTTTACACAAATACAAAAGTTAAAAATGAAATATTCGAAAGTAAGGCAAAATCAAAGTATTTACATGGATAACACAAACCATTAGGTATAATTACAAAAATCGGGATTCGATGCCTCCATCTGTCATATCTCGTATCATGCAGGTTTTGATCACCTTACTAGTTTCGCCTGGCGGCTTAGGTTGTTGAGTAAAAGTTTGGTATAGTGCAGTGTTCGGGTTTGACTCCATAGTCTCTCTCTCTCTCTCTCTCTCTCTCATTTTTAACTTTTGTCCCTAACTTTTGTTATAATTCTCGTTTATGCATTTGCTATATTCAATGAACTTTTATCCTCGTTTATGCATTTTTGCTATATTCAATATTTCTAACTTCTTTTTTCTACAATTGTTTAATGATAACCTTTTTATTACAATTAATTACAAAATGTAATTTTTAACTGCAATATTAAATTAATAAATCTTGCAATTAAGAGCATATTAGCTATGTATTTGACATTTTTAGAGATTTTTTAATCATTTGAAGAAAATGGTTTTCCTATTCTCTCTCTGTCTCTCTCTCTCTCATGAATTTCAAATGTTCTTTTGGATTAGAGTTTTTACATTGCAATATTAAATTAATAAATCTTGCAATTAAGAGCATTTTAGCTATATATTTGACATTTTTAGAGATTTTTTTTTAATCATTTGAAGAAAATGGTTTTCCTCATACTCTCTCTCTCTCTCTCTCTCTCTCTCTCTCTCTCTCTCTCACATGAATTTCAAATGTTCTTTTGGATTAGAGTTTTTACATTTTAAGAAAATCGTTGTCCATTTTTCACACACTCCTAAATTTTGTGGTTTTCATTTTTAACATATTTTAAAAAACTTTTTCTTATGATTAGGTATTTTCATTTTGCATAATGCATTACAATACTTTGTAATGTATTACAAACCTTTTGTAATTTATTAAATATTCTATCTAATTCATTGCAGATCCTCTATAATGTATTATGAACACTGCAATTCAGTACATATTATTTGTCATTCACTGTAGTTGCATTACAAGAATTTGTAATTAATTACATAGCACTTGTGATATGTTACAAACACTTTGTAACATATTATTTGACATTCATTACAGCTGCAGTACAAGTAATTTGTAACTAATTTCTACTTCTCGTCCCATAAAGACAGATCAAGTTGTCATCCATCCCAATGTATAGGTCACATTTCTTTTAACGATATAGTTAAAATATTGGTTGTCTTTAAAAAAAAATTATCCCACCTTCAAAACCCAAGCTCGAGATAGAAATTTTATTGAAATCAAAACTACAAGTACACCTAGTCAGAGGGAGACATAGACCTTTCTAACTCCCTGATTTTTGAATTATCAAAGCGTTACTAAGGTAGCCTTTACTTAATTGAAACGTGGAAATTTGACGATGATTTTTTAAAAAATAGCATTTTCAATAATAATAATAATAATAATAATAATAATAATAATAATAATAATTCATGTACTTAAATGAAATAATATTCATCCATTTGATAACCAATATTCATTTTCTAAATGAACGAATTAAATCTTCTAAACCAAATGCGGAAGCTCAAAAATAATATACTACTAAGTTGTGAATGATTCTCTAATAAAAGAAAACTAATTTAACATGGGATTGAGTGGATGATATCGCCCCGCTTCACGTCGCTTCGCTGAACTCCTCAATTTGAAAAAAAGTTTAAAATAGTTGGGGTGAGTATAACGTTGTTATACTCAGTGGGGCCCCGTGGAAAAACATTTCACCATATCACATACTCATATACGAAATTACAATTAGTAGCAATTAAACTATAGAAAGTCGAGTGTTGGAAACTCCCGTCCAATGTGGGGGAAAGTCGCTATGACTGTCCGAATGACCCTTAACACCATTCCGTAGAAGATGGTACTTAACACCATCACATGCATGTCAGATAGCAAATGTACCACAAATTATAATAACACGCAAAGGACATGATATGGATTTTAAAGTAAACAGTCACTTTTGAAATAATAACATTTGCAAGAAATAGAGCCATTTTGCATAAAGTAAACCACACCTCAATTCGAAGTTCCCGTAATTCCTCGAAATTAGGGCTGGTGTGATGCTAGCGCATCTACAAACTTTTCACGTCGTCTAATAGAAGAAATTAAATATAATCTTAGTAATTTAAACTTAAAACTGACTTTAATAATTTATTCGGGTCTTAAAGTGTTGAATTTAAAAGTTTTAGGGCCTAATAGACAGCTTTAAAAGTTACTTTGAGCTTAACTGAAAGAGAAGTATTGATTTGAGGGTGGAAATTGAAAGTTATTAGGCAACTAGAACTAATTTAAAGCTCAATAAAAACTTTAGGGGTTAAAATTATACTTTTGAAACTTAGTTGGGGACTTAATTGAGAGGAGTAAGCAAATTAGAGGACTGGTAAATTAGAGGACTGGTTTAAACTTAGTATGGAACTTGGGTGTTTGACCACAAAATCATCAAGTCAATTGGAGTCAATTGAGTTAAAGTCTTGATTTTGGGGACCAATTAGCATGGGAAGTGAAATAGGGGATTTACTTAAATGAAAATGGGAATTTTAGGGACTTGAAGTACAAAATTTCCCCAATTGAGGATTAAAATTAGATTTTTGGCTTTTCTCCTTCACTTTCACACGTCACAAACATAGAGAATAGATCGAGTCCTACTGCCAAACAAGTCGATTTTTAACACAAAAGTCTGATGAAAATGAGGCCAAACGGACTGAAGATTGTCGATTGAGTTCGAGTATTGGGTTCCTCTACACTCTACGGTTGATTTGGGGAGCAAAGTATCAAAGATTTTTGAGGTTGAAAGTGGGCAGCCATAGTCACTATTCATTCGTCCCTCACGTCTCTCTTTTTTTTTTCTTTTTTTTTTTTTGGCATAGATTGAGGTTGGGGAGGATGGATTAAACATCAATTTTTGAAAAGTGCTTTCGAATCCTGAATTTTTTATTTAGGGTGATCGATCGAAATTTGTTGTTTATGTTTAATGCTTTGGTTGTATTTTTTTTTTTTTGGTTCCCATGTGATGAATTCACGATGGATAAAATAGGGGAAACTAGCAGTAGCATGTTTGTTTCGATTCAATCTATGAGGAAAATGATTAACTGGTCTTAGTTTGAATGTGTTTTGGGGGTGTGGATTGTTTGAATGAATTCAATGTATTGGCTGTGAAACTAGCAGCCACTTTCAACTGCCATCGGTGGCACCATAGTTACGGTACCATCGATGGCATTTTCGGGCCCGATCCGATATTCGTTTTGAAATCCGAGATCAGATCTGAAATTATCACGGCGAGGGGGAACTCTAGCAATTTTGAAAATTTTTCGGGGACACCATTGTGGCCCGTGGAGGATGGTGAAAGTTTTGGTCATAATTTGGTAAAATTTTGGGCCAAAATCATGGCCAAAACTTTGACCGGCCTCCATGGTGTCGCCGGAAATTTTTCAAAATTGTTGGATCTCCCTCTCGCCGTGCTGATTCCAGATCTGGTCCTACATTTCAAAACGAATATCGGATCGGACCCAAAAATGCCGTCGACGGCAGCGTAACTATGGTGCCATCGATGGCGCTTGAAAATCCTTGGTGAAACTAGTGGGTGTGTGTGTATATCGAGAATTGCAAAGGTACAAAATAGAAGGAAACAAACAGCACTTGAGTAAAAATCTCGAATACAAATAAGGAGAAGCTAGTTACCTTGCTGTGAAATACGAAAATTTGCAGATGGAGAGAATTCTTGAGAGGCAGCGTAGGTAATGAATGCAAGGAGACTGTTTTTGCAATCGTGAGAGAACAGCCGAGAGTTTTAATGTGGGTTATATGTAGATGTAGGGTTTGACTTGTCCAACCCAATAATAGTAGCTTGTCCAAAACTTGAGTGAAATATTGGCCCAAGAGTTTGGAATGGATTCACAATTAAGGAAAATTGGACCTGAGACCCAACAAACAAATTAAAGTGGACTAGACAAAAATTAGGTTGATATGAAATATATATTGGTCCCGTAGAAGTAGGAATGGATTTTTAAATTAGAAATCGGCTTGAAGCCCGATAGACTAAATATTATGGCCCTTAATAAAATTCGATCCAATAAAATTATTAAATTAACATTACTTTTTATTTAATTTGCTAGACGAGTGCTAAATTTGAATTCCTTAAATTAAAAATGGAAAAGCCGTAATGACGCCGTATGATTCTTTAAATGTTAAAAAGAAAATTAAGCGTGCTCGTTACAACCTTACCTTCCGAGATGAAATTATTTGACTATCAAAGCTACATGCAATGTGGGAGAGGTGCTACCTCTCTTACAAAATAAAACTTCAAGAAAGGGTTAAAACAAAATTAAGGTGGCTTGACATATGGAGTTTGGTCCCTATCTAACTTCAATATACCTCTAAGGTCCCTTGGCAGTTCATGATAGGAAAATACCTTGAGAGTTGGAGATGTATGACCCATATTTGCTATAAAATATACTGCTTTATTGCCTTCACGGTAAACACATGTAATGGTGGCTTTATAATGATAGAAATATTGATGAATGTCAACAAGCATATAGCAAAGTGTCCAAGGACCTGTATTGAACTTGATGATTAGACCAATAGCCACAGCAAAATTAGTTTCAATCTAGATGCCAAAGAAATGCCTTTGTTGATAGATCTTAATGGCGGTGTGGATGGCCTTAATCTCAGCAAAAAGAACATTATCTGCATTTACGATTACCCTATATTTGTAGTGAAAATACCCCCAAATAGTCATGGCAAAGTGGCTTGAAATGAATATATGATGGGTTGTCTCTTCTACAAAGCACCATTGGCACTTAGATGGTAAACATTTTCTAAATCTTCTTTTGATACAATCATCAGAGGGCGCCCATGAATGCCAAAGCCTCCAAATAAAGAGTGAAATCCTGGGTGGATTGAATGGTGCCATACGTACTTATAAGATCGTTGGATATTAGCTCTCCGTCTGAGAGTGTTGTAACAAGAAGATGTAGAGAAAGATCCTAATGAATTAGGTAGCCAAATAAGCTTTTATTTTGTAAGAGTAATAGGGATAGTTGAGACAAAAGAAACTATGCTCTCTAGGAGAACGAGCCTCAATCTATCCAGATTCCAAGTGCCTTGCTCAATAAAATCAGAGACCAGAGAGTCATTAAATCTACTAGAAACAGTAATTTGGGATAACACACCAAGTTCACACCATTTATCGTGCCAAAAAGAGGCAATGGTCAATCCAATACACTAAGATAGATAGGGTTCCATCAAATGTCTAATGTGTAGCAACCTTTTCCATTGGATAGAATCGTTGCTTTTAGGGGCAATGAAAAAGGGGGGGGGGTACCTTTGCAATACTTAGCTTTTAACACTCTACTCCACAAAGATTTCTGCTGCCGTAATTTCCACCATAGTTTACAATCAAATGCTAGGGAGAATTGGGCAAGTTTCCAACAATTCAAGCCTCATTCTTAATAAGGAAAACAAGTATGATTCCAACTAGACTACTGGATTTTCTTACCACTATAAGAGTCACCCCATAGAAAGCTGTTGAAAGTTTTATCCAACTTCGGGAGAACATCATTAGGGGAATGAGAAACTTGTAGCAAAAAAGTGGGGTGGACAACAAAACACTCTAATAAAACAAGCTTATCTCCAGCGGAGAGCATTTTGGTTTCCTAGCCTTGAATTTTATTTCGGATTTTGCCGACTAAATCATCAAAAAGGAACACTTTTTTCTTCCAATCATAAAGAGGAGCTCCCAAATACCTTATGGGCATTTGCTCATGCAAAAATCCAGTAAAAGAGAGAACTGAAGAAGGATTTTATTTGTTGCTAATAAGAAAAGAACTCTCATGAGAGTTCAAGAGCTGCCCTAACCTTGCAGCATAATTATTCAAAAACCTCTTAGTAAATTTCAAATTCTGCCTCTGCCCCATTAGTTAATGAAGTGATCGCAAATTTTATTAAATAAAATGTTTAATTAATAAATTTCCAAAACATGCCTCTACGACTTCACATAAAGAATTTAATAGCATACGTTCGTCTAGTCAAATTATAGATTATTTATTTTTGATTTATTTCTTACAAGAAAATAATTTGTAAAATTTATTTATTTTTCAAATTTATATTTGAGGAACAACACTTTCAATGTTATTCAATTTAGTCCCCAAAATCTTAGTTTTATTCATTCGAGCCCAATTTTAACTTCAAGTCCAATTTAAAGTCCATTTATAGCCCAATGTAAGTTAAGAAGCAATCCAATCCAATTAGAAGCTCATTTGTGTTTCTTACCTATTAAGAATGCTTTAACCAAGTCCCTTACCCTTGTATTCTACTTAAATACTTGTAGATGGGATTCTTCAAGCCCTAGCCTCAACTCCATCCTCTTGAATCTCACCATATTCATCTTCATTCATTTCCTCCATTCTCATTCAACATTACGCAAGAGCAATTAAACAAGTTTTCTATAAGTAATTTCCTTAACTTTTCATTCTAAATCCCAATTTCAATTATTATTATGTCATAACATTTACACACAAAAACTCTTAATCATTTGTTATTTCACTTGCATTTTCACTTGATTTCACTACATTTTCTCCACAGATTTACTGTGTTTTCACTTCACAAACACCACCTATATATTGTCTTCACAATTTTACAGCAATTTACAGTAGAAACAACAACCCACATAGCAGTAGTAGCTCCCTTCCAACACCATCACCACACAACCACCACACCACCATCATAACTTCCACCGCATACACACAAACACACAGCAACAACAGCTTAGCACAACAGGCACAAACACACGCACTCATACACAGACACACTTAGCACAAACATACGCAAATTTCACAATCCAACCACGATAATCGGACCATCTTCGCCTAACAACATAAGGAATGGCAATGGGCCTGGTTCAGGTTGGGGATTCCATTCCCCATCCCAAACCCGCCAAAATGTTTTAATACCCATCCCCACTTATTTATTTTTAGTTTTTTTTTTTGATATTTTGAAGCACTTCACAATAAAGTCATTTGTTTACGACATTGTTATGCGGCATATCACATATCTAATTTCTGTAAGCCATGCTTGAGTTTTGCAAAGTATAAGTTATAATATAAATTATAAAATTTAAAAAATTCATACATGAACCAAACACTGATACAATTTAGGCAAGTAAAACACAAATAGATATAAGCAAATTTAGAATTATCATTTGCCACAAAACAAGTTCAACTGATATGTAAGGTAAATTCAACTAGTGAAGAATTGAGTATCGGTTAGAAGGTAGACTGTAGAGATAAAGTTGTATTCTTGAAAAATTAAAGAGTTGTAAGTTGCTAGGTAGTCGTTTGTGTTTCAATTAAGTTTGCATCATTCCCATAATCCCATTGTAATTGAAGTGATTAAAAAACACATTTTGCTTTCCTGCTTCTCTATTTCAGTTGTTTCTAATTTTTTAGTTGCTTAAGTATAAAGAGTGTAAAATGATAAGTGCGCTTTGTGCACTTATTTAAGGCCTTTGAACTCGTAATATTTGTATTTTTTCATATTTAATTCCTACTTAATTTGAGTATTTATAGTGTTTTAGGAGAAAAATTGGAATAAGAAGGAGTTTAAGCAAAAATAAAGGAAAGTTTCCAAATTCGGGGATGAGAATGTGAAGATGCTAAAGATTGAGAATGAATTTTGACCCAGATAAAAGTAGAGAGGATGTGGCTATTTCTATATAAATTGTAGATCATTCCATCTAGTTTTCATAGGAATTTGAATCACCTCAATTGGACATCGAATGAGGAAGTTATGATTGAAATAGTAAATACTACTAGGCAGTCCAGTTTTGCGTGCGGATTCCTAATTGGATTAGGCCTATAAGTTTGGTATCGTTTTGGGCTACTTGTCCACACATGAAATTGGAGTGTTTTGGGCACCTGTTCACACCTATAAAAGGAGGTTAACAGTAGAGAAAAGTCATTAAGCTTATACACACCACAAAAGCAAAAATTGGAGCTTTGGAGAAGGATTTCCCGGCGAAGCGAAGAGTGAAGCCAAGAACAAGATGGTTCTTCATCCGGTTATTGTTCTCTCTTCAATTTCTTTTGCCTTCCTCTACAATATGATAGGCTAGATCTATTTTATCGCTAGACTTAGATGAACCGTTTTATTCAATTGTTGTTTATGGATTATTAATTTGAATCAACGACTTGTGTTAGAATTAAGTTTTCAATATTGATTTGTTTTCTTCATGTGTTTAATGCATGCAACAACATGATGTTTTTGGTTTAATTATCGAATCGAGAGATCTTGAGTAGGCTAGACTTATATTGAAAACCGTGGAGTCCGATCGAGGATGAGAGTACCACGGTGCTTTATGTAATCATTCAAAGTTTTCACAAATCTTTAATACATTCTTGTGTGTTTGGATTCACCATAGAGATATAAGTGGGTTGCGCATGAGAATTGGTCGAATATCACTCGAGAAAGGTTATTTGATAATTTAGGAGTTCGATCTTTAAAACTAACCAAGTTGTCAAGTCATTAGCAATTGGGTGAACGGGGATTCGAACCCCCTACGTTACCTTCTCATATTGATTTCTCAAGAGTTTTCGATAACTCGCTTTCCAAACTCATCCTCTTTGATTTCAGTTTATTTAATTTTGTCTTTTAATTTAGTTTTAGTTGTAATAATGACCCTCTCGTTATTTATTTTGATTATGGTTGGAAAACATTAAACACGGTCTTTCTGGGTACGATACCCAGACTTTTGAAGTCTACTGTATTACTTATGCGACAGTACACTTGCGGTGAGGGATCTATCTCAACAAGTTTTTGGTGCCATTGTCGAGGACTGTGTTTATATTCTGTTTAACTTTTTCTAGCACTAATTCGAAAATTTATTTGATTTATTTTGTTTTCAGTTTATATTTTCCTAAGTTCAAATTCATACACTATCCTTTTTGGCTATTTCAGCTTTATGCTAAGTATAAGGGTTGGTGAGATAGTTGACTTCGATCTGGAAATTGAACGAACACTTCGAAGAAATGTAAGAAAAGCCAAGAAAACCAAAGAAGAGAAAGAGATGGATGGGGAAAGAGAAAACCCACTAATTCAAAATGCTGAGGAGGAAGTTCAGGAAAATGAGGATGACATGCTAGTTGGTGATTTCATGACACCGCAAGTTATTCAAAGCCAATCGAGCATTGTATATCCCCCATTTGGGCACCCGAATTTTTAGTTTAGGACGGATGTTATCAACTTCTTTTGGAATGGGCATTTATTTGACGGTATAGCCGATGAAAACCTTCATTAGCACATCTCTCCGTCCTTAGAGATGTTCCAGCACTTCAAGTATCAAGGGATTTCAGACAACGCCATCAGACTCAGGTTATTTCCTCATACTCTCAGAGATAGGGCATTGGATTGGCTAGATTCTCAGCCCATTTCAAGCATTAGAATGTGGAATTATTTGGCTCAGAAATTCTGCACTAAGTTATTCCCTCCGGCCGAGATTGCCAAGCTGAAACACGATATTTCTATTTTTTGGCAGTATGATTCGGAGTCCTTCCACGAGGCGTGGCAGAGGTTCAAGGACATGCTAAGAAAATGCCCTCACCATGGAATCACGAACAGACAACAGGTGCAATACTTCTATGTGGGGCTACTCCCCTCAGGTCATGATTAAATCGGTCACTTTGCACTAAAACTATTGGTGAGGCAATTGAGTTATTCGAAGGAATAGCAAACAGTACTACTGCGCCGGCATCAGATAGGGATAATCAGCGAAGAATGCTAGGAGTTCTCGAACTAGACCCTATCACTACTATATCTATGAAACTTGACAGTCTAGACCTTAAGGTAGATGGCATGAGCCATCCGATAAATAAGGTTCAATATAAACAACCAACTTGTGAGGGATGTGGAGCAAATCACAACAGAATGGAATGCCCCATTTTAGCACAAGAGCGTTGTCAGGTTGACTTCATTCAAGGGGGTCCACGCTATCCAAATAACCCATACTCAAGCACTTATAACCCAGGATGGCGCCAACACCCAAACTTCTCATACTTGGATGGCCCAAATCAAGGTGGATCTCAAGGGGGGCCGTTCCAACAGTTTGAAAAGAAGCCGGGGCTAGAAGAAATGCTTGGGAAATTATGGAAAGGACCGAGGCCTACAGGGAGAGAGCTGACCAATTCATGAAAAAGACAGATACAACTCTCCAAAATCAAAAAAGTTCGATAAGAAATTTGGAAACCCAAGTAGGACAGTTAGCCAACTCCATTTTGGGAAGATTGCAAGGCACCTTGCCTAGCAATACTGAAGTAAACCCGAGAGAACAAGTCATTGCTATAACTACCAGGAATGGGGTACGGGTTCCAGAGATTTATATTAAAAGGCCGTTAGTTGAGCAAGTAAAGGAGGTAATGAGGAAGCAACTCCAAGTGAAGAGCACACTGCACCAGTAAGACCTCAAGTTGAAGAAAATGGGGATAATGCATCAGAAAAGGTTGCAGTACCATTGAAAGCATATATATCCCCCATCCCATTTCCTTAAAGGCTCTAGAAGCACATATTGGATTAGCAATTCTCCAAATTTCTTGAAGTTTTCAAGAAACTGCACATCAATATTCCCTTCGTAGAAGCCTTGGCTCAAATCCCTCCCCACCTCAAATTCATGAAGGAAATGCTATCAATGAAGAGGAAGCTGGATGATTGTGATATTGTAACACTCTCTGAGGAATGTAGTGCAGTCCTGTAAGAAAAGTTACCACCAAAACTAAAGGATCTAGAGAGTTTTTCTATCCCTTGTACTATTGGTAATTTATATTTTAATAAAACTCTTTCTGATACGGGTGTCTGCTTGAACTTAATACCTTTACCTATCTACAACAGGCTCGGCATAGGAGAATCAAAGCCCACCTCTGTCACTCTCCAGCTTGCAGACCGCTCGTTGAGGCACCCGTATGGCTTGGTAGAGGATGTGCTTGTAAAAGTAGGGAAATTCATTTTTCCAATTGATTTCTTGATAGTGGACATGGACGAGGATAGTTGGATGCCAGTTATATTGGGAAGGCCATTCCTTGTTACAAGCCCAGCCCTGATAGATATGGAACTGGGAATGGTGATCTTGAGCATACAAGACGAAAATGTGACATTCAGCATCGCCTCGCTACCCGGAGCTCCACAACCATCACATCTCTGCTGTGAAATAGAGCATATAGAAAGAAAAAGTTTGGGAAATTTTAAAAGACCCTTTGATGCCACCTTAATCAAGCAGAAACGATAAAAGTCAGACTTAAGACTTTAAATGGAGCACTTGGTGGGAGCCAACCCATCCATATATCCTTTTAGTTTGTCTTTCTTTTTGTAATTATTTATTTTTTGCATTTGAATTGATTTTTCCTTTTAAGTGGCAAACCCCAAGAGTTGTCCACAGTCAGTCAACGGGATTTACAATGATAAAGAGGGCCTTTCTTCTGCATCCCGTCTTCTGCATCCCGAGCTCAATAGCGGAGTCTTCTGTTCTCTCTTTTGCTTCTTCCGGTTTCTACCTTGTTTGTTTATATGTGTGAATCAAGTCAATAAGTTTTGTGTTGATTGCTCACCCTCTCCCCCCAAACCAAAAAATTGTTGTTGGTCAAGTTGGGCACCGTCCATCAGGGTAGTATGCTTATTTGATCGAATGATTGGACATAGAACATCATAGCCAGTCTTTTTCTATCACTCATCTTTGCACGACTCGTTTTATTGGGCACATGGTTGTCATTTAATTCTCGTTCTTGTCAATTTATCACCTAGATGCTATATTCCCATAGGATAACCTGTGATTAATCTTTTATGCATACAACCAGGGACTCCTTCCCAAACTCTAATTTTAGAATCCAAACTAGACAAAAGGCCTAGTTTGGGGGTAGTAGTTTAGTGACTGTATGTTGGGGGAATTGGTATTTAATGCCTTTTACTTGAGTTGAAGGAACGTTAGTTACATCAGCACTGACAAATGCTATCATTATCCCAGTTAAAAAAAGAAAAAAATGCACAAAAAACATGCATTTGGTTTTTCTACCCTATTCTCTTGCCTCATTGACCCGAGTGATTAAGTTTGCGAAGTATTTCAAAACGTGGTGCCTTGAGTGACGAGCTCGGGAGTCATCGACCAAAAGCTCTTTACACAGGTCCTTGAGAAAGCATTATCGTTGGGGCATTGCATTGCATTCCATTTAGTTAATGACAAAATGTAAAAATAAACCAAAAAAAAAAAAAACCGGCAATTGTTCAAATTGATAGGGGTTTGAAGTATTGGGAAGAGACTTCAAGGCGAGAGATCTGGAGACTTAGGGGATGCATTACTGCAATTCTTTTAACATTTTGTCACTTTTCTTAACATCTTGTGTGCAAAAAATACACGACATATTTTTGGAACCCGCAAGTTAGAAATATCTCAGGATTTGAGAGAAGAACATTAGGAGTGATTCATTACCGAGGTGACAATTTTCTACCATTTGGGAATTGGGCATGGTTTTGTTTGAGCAATTTTTGGTGATAATTGGATAAGCATTTGAGTTATGTCACAACTAGCACGCGCGCACACACACACACCCCCCCGATAGTCATGCACTTAGATAAGTGAACTTTTTGGTGATTGTTCTGTTGTCCATCGTGAAGTCTTTGCCATCGCTTTGTTTGCATGAGGCTTTTGGTGTGCTATTTTCCTAGTGAGTCTTGTTTGTGGTCAGAGTTTAGTTCGTTTTGATGCTGCTTTCGTCATTAAGTTTACTTTTATTTTTCGGGGACAAACAATGGTTCTAGTTTAGGGGTGTTTCACAGGTACGTTTTACGCACTTATTTAAGGCCTTTGAACTCGTAATATTTGTGTTTTTGCATATTTAATTCCTACTTAATTAGAGTATTTATTGTGTTTTAGGAGAAAAATTGGAATAAGGAGTTTGAAAAAAAATAAAGGAAAAATGATCAAAAGAAATGAAGAGATATCAAAAGAGGGAAAGTTTCCAAATTCAGGGACGAGAATGTGAAGATGCTAAAGATTGAGAATGAATTTTGACCCGGATAAAAGTAGAATTGAATGTGGCTATTTTTGAGTAAATTGTAGATTATTTTGTCTAGTTTCCACAGGAATTTGAATCACCTCAATCAGACATCGGATGAGGAAGTTATGACCAAAATAATAAATGCTGCTAGGGTGTCCAGTTTAGCACGTTGATTCCTAATTAGACTAGGACTACAATTTTGGTATCCTTTTGGGCTACTTGTCACACACGAAATTGGAGTGTTTTGGGACCTTTTGACACCTATAAAAGGGGGTTAAGAGTAGAGAAAAAATCATCGAGCTTATACATACCTCCAGAGCAAAAATTGGAGCTTTGGAGAAGGATTTCTTGGCGAAGCGCAGAGTGAAGTCAAGACCAAGATGATTCTACAACCGTTTTATTCAATTGTTGTTTGTGAATTATTGATTTGAATCAACGACTTGTGTTAGAATTAAGTTTTCAATATTGATTTGTTTTCTTCATATGTTGAATGCATGCAACAACATGATGTTTGTGGTTTAATTATCGAATCGAGAGATCTTGATTAGACTAGACTTATATTGAAGACCATGGAGTCTGATTAGGGACGAGAGTACCACGGTGCTTTATGTGATCATTCAAAGTTTTCACAAATCTTTAACGCATTCTTGTGTGTTTGGATTCACCGTAGAGATATAGGTGGATTGTGCATGAGAATAGGAGCAATAATTGGGTGAACACGGATTCAAACCCCCTACGCTACCTTCTCATATTGGTTTCTCAAAAGTTTCCCATAACTCGCTTTCCAAGCTCATCCTTTTTTATTTCAGTTTATCTAATTACGTCTTCTAATTTAGTTTTAGTTGTAATAATTACCCTCTCCCTATTTATTTCGATTAAGGTTGGAAAACATTAAACACGATATTTACTATCTGCGTGGGTATGATACCTGAATTCTCTACGTCCACTCCATTACTTATGTGACTCACACACTTACGGCGTGGGTTGGGGAAGATGATCCCCATCCCCACCCCATCCCCACTTTTGGTATTTACTTTTAGCCCTATTCCTATCCCTATACCCGTTTTGTCGGGGATTCCCGGCCGATTTTGGCCTGGTCCCCATCGGTTTCGGGTATTCTCCTCCCCATTGCCATCCCTACACAACATCTTCAGCAAACCTCGTCCATCGATTAGGAAGAAGAAAAGGAAGAAAATTTGAAAAATCAAATATTAATCTCAAACTGTAACCAACGAGTCTTGCATTTCCTTCACTGTTTTCCTTCAATTTCAACCCCCATAGCTTCGTCACCACAACCCCTACCTTCACGATCGACCGGCGGTGGCACCACCGCCAGTTCCTTGCATTTTCCTCCTCAACCGAGTCGTAGACATTAACGAGAACTAGCCTATTTCGATTTCGGGATTTAAATCTCCAAATCTAAATTTTTAATTGGGATTTTCCACCTAGTCCCTAGGCTTTATTAGTTCTTTCAAATAGGTCCCTGAATTTTATTTAAATGTTAGATCCCCAACTTTCAATTTCAAGGATTTAACCCTTATGTTATATTTGCAGAATCAAGTCCCCCAATTTATTTATTTTATTTAACTAAGTCTTAAAGTTTAGTTAATTCTAGGTCCTTTACTTTCAATTTCTACAATTTGGCCCCTAAACTTTTATTTCAATTTAAATCCTTCAACTTTCCACCCTTATTTAAATTAAGGCCCAAACTTTATTTGCACCTAAGTCCTCCATGTTTTAAAAATCTTATAATTTCGTCCAAAGTATTTTTTAGTTCAATTTTATTGTATACTAAACCGTTAAACTATTCAAAATTTAAAATCTACCCCTAAACTTTTATGTCCTTTCAATTTTAGTCCATAAGTTTCAATATTACTTATAAATATTCAATATTTAAGTTTATTAACGTAAATTAAACTCCTTATTAACTAGACAGGGCGTACAAACAGCTCAAGGATTGATTTCTCACCGTTTCTTAAGCTTAAAGGTTCGGGAAATGTTTAAGGTAGACTCCTTTTCAAAAATTTCTTTTTAAATATGCGCATATACAATTGATACTTTTTTATAAATACTTGCATGTAAATGTTATATGACGACGTGCTTTCTCGGCACTATAATGATAGGCTTTAAGCCTAATTATGAATAGCGACGCGGTTATTAGCATTATAATGATAGGCTTTTAGCCTAATAAAAATAATAAGCACGTGCTTTTAGACACTATGATGTGATGCACGATAAAGAGGGAATGATGAATGAACCTGTATTATATATTTGTTTGTGTTTTTATGATATGTGCATTTAATTTATAACATGTATTAATTGTTGTGCACGGGGTCTACTGAGCATTTAAAATGTTCATGTTTTCTCTATCTAATAAACAATTTGAGATTACGGGGTCGGAGGCATGATTGCAGCTTAGAGTTTATTTTATAAATAAGTTTATTTTCGCCATTATTTTAAATAATATTGTGCTATTAATTATATTATTTTGGAGGTTTTAACTTATTGAGTATCCCCTTTAAAATGTTTTGAGTTGTTAGAGATCAAACAGTGTAAGATAATCTAATGTGGTTGCTAGTTTAAATAAATTTCCGCATTTTTAAATATTTTTTATTTTTTCGCATTTATTATTACAAAAAAAATTATGAGATAGTTTTAAAGGAAGAACTAACGTTCCAAATTCTTAGAAATTGGGGCGTTATAGCTTGGTATCAGAATGGGTCTACGTTTTTATGGACACGCAAATTGTTTAAAGAATTGTTCAATAATTTTTAAAATTTTAAGAGTTTTAAATCCTAGGAGCTACCACGACCATCATAGCTCCGCCGAGTCCGAGGTAAAGAAATTATTTATGAAGGTTGTTATTGTCCATTTTCGGATACATGAAATAAAATGTTTAAGGTAAGTTAAAAATGAAGTACTTGTATCCCAGCAGGGGAATAGAACCGAGTTTGAGCGTAAGTGTAATTTTTTTAAAGATATGAATAAAGCATGCCTTTAACAATGTTTCATCATATTTTTAGTCATTGAAATTGACTTCATGATGACAAGAACCCTTGCCAATTATGTAAGGATATTATTCTCCCTCATTGCATGTATGAATGATGATTTGTAATTGCCAGTAATTGGGACTCCAGTTCAATGTAATGCATTGAGATGAGGTTGTAACAAATTGTGATTGACTGTAATGGGACTACAACGAGGTGCAGTGTTGTGTGGTATTTATTTTGTTCAGAGAAAGAGATAGAATGACCATGCAGGACTAATACAAATGGGGCTGATCCTAATCAGATAGAGCCGGCTACGTTCATGAGGGATTTTATGCAGTGAGTGCAGAATTTGGGGCAAGCTCCTCCTCCACTTGCCCCAGTTGCTCCCACCGTATCACCGATTGTGAAATTTAGGAAGTACAGTTCACCCACTTTCGACGATGAGAGCAGTCCTATAAGTGTTGAGGAGTTCTTCAAGAGATTGAGAGAATTTTTAGACACAATTTATACCCTAATGATCATAAGGTGTCATGTGCTGAGTTTACGCTGAAGGGCAATACTGACCATTGGTACGCATCGGATACCTGTAGTAGGAGTGCCCAACAACAGATGGCCTTTATTTAGGAGCAGTTTAAAGAGAGACAAAGAAAGATGTATTTCCACAGGCCCTTCATCATAAAGAGAGAGAATTCCTAGATCTGAAGCAAGGTGATATGGATATCATTGATTATGACAGGAAGCGCGAGGAGTTATCTCATTTTGCACCCTAGTTTATTAATTCAAAGGAGCGGAAGGCACACAGTTTTGAGATGGGCCTACGCCCCGAGATCCAACAGATTGTGAATGTCCTTGAGCTCTCTACTTATGGGGAAGCTGTTAGCAAGGCTCAAGCTATCGCTTATGTTATGGAAGAATACAATGATAAGGAGAGCCAAAACAACCAGAAGTTTCAAGGAAAGAGGAAATAGCAAGGCCCAGGTCAGAATCAGAACAAGAAAAAGAATCAGATGCCAAATAAGAAGCCCAGCTATGGACTAGCTAAGGGCCAGACTTTAGGAGACATCCCTCGTACCCTAGGAACAAGAAGTATATTAGAGGAGAATGTCTATAGGGCATTGGAGTTTGCTTCAAGTGCGAAAAGCCAGGCCATATTGCATTAGGCTATCATTCCACGCAAGCTAGGAACGATGAGGGGCCATCTACACAAACTGAGCAAATAAGGACAGGGAAGGGAAGGGAAATTGGTATACATGCTACGAGAGATATTGATGTGATTGTAGGTACATTATTTATTTAAGTGCTCTCAAATATTTTATAGTTATCTACCTATCACTCATTCTTAAATGTGTGTTCTCAATATGACCACAAATATGCTATCTGTATCTGGTATTCTTGTCTATGTCCTGATAGATTCGAGTTCTACGCAATCATTTAATTCTGATGCATGTTTGGCTATAATGGATTTGTTAGTAGAGACAACAGATAGTATACTTGAGGTTAGCCTACCATCAGGAAAGACTATAGATACTGATAGAATAGCCAAGACAGTCTGGATAGACTTTGATGGGATAGTACTAGAGGCATATTTGAATATCATTTTGATGAAGGACTTCTATATTATCTTAGGCATGGACTGGCTAAACTGTGCCACTATTATGTGCCATGAGAAAGAAATTTTTCAAAAGGATGGGGAAAAGTATTTAGATTCTAAAGATCAATGATTAAAGCATTTCCTTGCCTTATCTTGGCTCTACAGGCAGAGAAACTTTGGCAAAAGGAAATAGTAGGGGTTATCTTATTAGCCTTCAAGGAAAATCTTCAAAAGAAGTTGTGCAGGATTCCGTGCCAGTGGTGTGTGAATATAAAGATGTTTTTCCAGATGATTTTCCTGGTGTCCTACCCAATAGGAAAGAGGAATTTTCTATTCGAGTTCTACGCAATCATTTAATTCTGATGCATGTTTGGCTATAATGGATTTGTTAGTAGAGACAACAGATAGTATACTTGAGGTTAGCCTACCATCAGGAAAGACTATAGATACTGATAGAATAGCCAAGACAGTCTGGATAGACTTTGATGGGATAGTACTAGAGGCATATTTGAATATCATTTTGATGAAGGACTTCTATATTATCTTAGGCATGGACTGGCTAAACTGTGCCACTATTATGTGCCATGAGAAAGAAATTTTTCAAAAGGATGGGGAAAAGTATTTAGATTCTAAAGATCAATGATTAAAGCATTTCCTTGCCTTATCTTGGCTCTACAGGCAGAGAAACTTTGGCAAAAGGAAATAGTAGGGGTTATCTTATTAGCCTTCAAGGAAAATCTTCAAAAGAAGTTGTGCAGGATTCCGTGCCAGTGGTGTGTGAATATAAAGATGTTTTTCCAGATGATTTTCCTGGTGTCCTACCCAATAGGAAAGAGGAATTTTCTATCGACCTAGTACTAGGAGTTGCCCTTGTGTCTAAAACCCCATATCCGATGGCACTGAAGAAGTTGCAAGACTTGAAGGTCCTATTGGAGGAGTTGCTTGAGAAATGTTTCATTCGGCCAAGTGTGTTTCCTTGGAGAACACCTGTCTTGCTTGTTAAGAAGAAAGATGGCAGTATGAGGATGTGCATTGACTATAGAGAACTTAACAAGCTGACGATAAAGAATAAGAACCTCCTCCCAAGAATTGAAGATTTGTTTGATCAGTTGAAAGGTGCTTTGATTCTCTCGAAGATTGATTTGAAGTCGAGATACCACCAGTTGAAGATCAAGCCGACAGACATAGCAAAGACAACATTCAGGACACGATATGGGCATTACAAGTTTACAGTGATGCCTTTACATCTCACGAATGCACCTGCAGTATTCATGGATTTGATGAACCGAGTCTTTCATCGGCATTTGGAAAAGTTTTTCATTGTGTTTATTGATGAAATATTGATCTATTCGAGAGATTCTTATCGAGATGGAGAGTTTGAGGATTGTACTTGAAGTATTGACGACATAGAGGCTATATGGTAACTTCAAGAAATGTGAATTCTGGCTTGAAAAAGTTGGATTTTTTGCACACATTGTAAGGGCTAAGGGCGTTGAAGTTGACCCTTCCAAAGTTGAAGCTGTGATGAATTGCTCTACACCTACAAATGTTGAAGAAGTAAGAAGTGTTTTCAGACTAGCCGGATACTATTGACTATTCATTGAGGGTTTCTAGTGGACTAATTAGTGTGAGAAAAGTTTTAAGGTGCTAAAGAGTCGATTGGTTTTAGCACTAGTGTTTACTATACCTAATGGTATTGAAGCCTTTGTGATTTGTAGTGATGCCTCCAAGCATGGACTGGGATGTGTATTGATGCAGAAAGGGAAAGTGATTGCCTATGTGTTGAGACAGTTGAAGCCATATGAGAAGAATTATCCGACGCGTGATCTGGAACTCGCAGCAGTAGTGCACGCTTTGAAGATTTGGCGTCATTACTTGTATGGGAGTAAGTGTGAAATCTACACTAATCACAAGAGCCTCAAGTACTTCTTTAGTCAGAAAGAGTTGAATATGAGACAGTGCCGTTGGCTAGCGCTTGTGAAAGATTATGATTGTACCATTCTCTATCACCCCGATAAGGCCAATAGAATGGGAGATGCACTGAGTAGGAATAGCATCAGATAGTTATCTGCATTGGGAACTATGCAGGGTTAGATCATTCGAGATCTGGAGAATTTGAGGATTGAAGTACAAGCCTCACGAGTTGGCGACCGAGCAAATTGCAAGCTTAACTATCAGCCAGACTTAAGAAGTATAAAAGAGTTGGTTTTTAAATTGCCTCAGATGAGCACTTATGCAATGCCCTGATAAATCGTCCCGCATATGTATTATGATTTCGTATGTAAACCGTATGTGATTCCAAATACGATATGAAATGATATAGTTATGTTTCGACATGATGAAGATGTCTATGTTATGTTCATCTTATGTTTCAAAGTATATGAGATACCCAGAAAACGAAATGGCCTTCGAAACCATGAGAAATGGAAAATTTCAGCAAAGGCAGGTTACGACTATAAATTTAAGTGTTACGGCCGCAAATGTTTAAAAAATGGAAGTGTCAAAAAGTTTCAAAGAGTAATATACAGTCGTATGATTTTTGGATACGGCCGTATGGATCAGGGTACGGCTGTAATTGTTATGTGATACGGCCGTAAATGTTTAAAGAGAAAAAGTGAAGAAATTTTCGAAGAGCTAAATACGGTCGTATGATGATGAGTTATGGCCCTATGATGGGTGTTACGGCAGTAAATGATAAGAATACAACCGTAAGTTCAAAAAGAGAAATGGATTAGATTTACAGATGCCAAGATACGGCCGTAAGGAAAATGTGATACAACCGTATTTCTAGACCTTTCTTGCCATTTCTCGAGGGATATCCAACCAAACTCGGTTCCAACACTTCCAAAACCCTTCTGAGATGCCCAAGAACATGTGGACACACCTAAAACTACCTATATCATGTATGTAACCTGTGTGTAATCTGTGATGCCAATAAGAAAGGGAGAAAGTAAAGAAGAGGAAAAGAAGAGAAAGGAAGGGAGGAAGAAGGGGATGTGCCCCAAAGCTTTCTTATGCTTGAACTCAGGTGGGTGATAGATCTATTTTATGTGTTAGAAGGTAAATACATGCTTGTGATTACATTAATCAATAAATGAACATGTTTATGATGTTTATGCAGCTAAAGAGCATGTTATGATCTTTTGGCCTTGTTTTATGATTTTGCCATGATGTGTTAATATATGTATGAGCCTTCATGCTTATTCTATGAGTTGGTTGGCTACTTGGATGGTAATCTATATGTTATGAATCAAAGAAGCAATGCCTTATGTGATGCGTTCGATATAATACATGGCATATGTAATGAATGTTGTTTGCTATGAAGTCGTATATGACGTCTTATACACCTCTATGTGATGAGGATATTATTGTAATTTATAAAAGTAAAGAAGTCTAGCTATGTTAACATATATGTAATGAACTAAGTGACGTAAGCGCCTAAATGAATGTCGTGAATGACGTTGGCACTAGAATATGCTAGATAAGATAAAGGAGAGAATGTGAACCAATGATGTTACAACAATGCACGTATATGATATGATTGAATGTCGTGGCATTACGGGATGTTATATGTGAAATGTCCAATATTTGGATGTGTAATGCCTTACGTTTATGATAAAAACATGAATGTGAGGCCTTGTATATATGATATGTACGAATGATGATGATCAAACGAGAACAAGGCTTAAGAGGTAAATGGTTGCACAATCATGTCATGAAGCATATGTATGTGACGTTGCCAATCATGTGTTTACCAAATACGAAAGTCAAGTTAGCCCAATGAGGATCTAAGCTCCGGTATATGATCATATGGCCTTATGTGGCGGTCTAATGGGTGAGTCAAATCCTTGGGTGATGGCCGAATGGGGGATCTAAGCCCCAAATATAGTGAAAGGCCGAGCTAAAGATGAAAGGAAATAAGATGGCGCCAGTGTATTCACATGATTCGTAACGGGGCCCAAAGAAAAAGAGATTGTGACATGCATTCCATGCATTGCATTATAGCTATGTTCCATTGAGTCTTTCTAACTCATTATGTGTACGTTTATGTTTTTCAAGGTAACGAACGTGTTATGTACAATAGAGTCAGTGAAGAGTCCTACCGGAAGATATGATGTTGATGTGTGATCTGGAAAAGGAATCCAACGATCCTGTGATCCACTTGAATGTAAGCCGAAACCCTTAGAGTTATGTGTATATATGAAAAGTTTAAAAGAAAATTATGAACTCAGGGTTTCGTGAATATAATGTAGATGGTAACATTGCCCTCGAGTCCCCTGCGTAATGTTAAGGCGTGCACGAGGCCAAGAGGAGGCCATTATGTTAATGTTTTCGTGCACATTACATATGGAATGGCGTCAAAATGACGCATATGTATGTGGAACTAGAGGGCCATTTACAGGTAGTGTCAGAGCAGGATTCCTTATTCCCCACACATCAACGGATTCTTTTCGCCACTCTATTATGAGGTATGATGCTGTTATGATGCTTTGGTATATTACGAATGATATGAAAGTATGTTATGAAACTATGTTATGTTATGATCCATATGAAACGGATATGGGAGAAATCCTAAATGGATTACATGCATATATGATCTCCCTATGATATGAATGTATATGGCGATATGTTACGTACGTCCAATATCAAAAGATTATAAGTCCCTTATGATGTGAAAGTATGTCATATTATGTCATGTATGTTATGTTATGCATAATGTGAACGTATGAAAGGACATGAGACGTACGATATGAAGTGAGATGATATGATATGTATGTGATGAAAGTTATGTTATGAAAGCCATGTTATGAGGAACTTGTATGTAAATCGGGACCAGAATGTGAAACGTAGGATGCCTCCTCTTTCTTTGTAGTGTGAAATGTAGGATGCCTCCTTTTTCTTTGTAGTGTCTTTTCCTCTATGTGTATGATGATCAGATGATTGAGGATCCGGGCAAGATGAATCACGAATGTGATGACATAATGAGCACCGAATGGATCATTGCTATATGGATGTTAGTTTTGATGTGAAGGGAAGTGATGTCGCAATGTTGTATATCCGAAAGAAAAAAGATGAGAAGTTGGCATGTAATGTTTGAATTTATGATCAACGTAGTTCATATGATGGAACGAACGTTGATGTACACATACGCCACCATTTCCGAATTGTGAGCAATGAACAAATGCAATATGATATGTTATGTTGACTGTGGCTCAACCGGATTTCTATGGAATGTAGTATGAAAAGTAGAAGCAAGTAATGAAATGTCTTGAGCTGAGTTTATTTACGATGTGTAATAATCAGTGAAGCAGCAAGAAATGAGATGTGAAGTGATTCAGCTCGCGCATAAAATGATAGGTCTCTCAAATGATCAATGAACTTGAAATATGTTCGGTTAGCATGCGTTGCTACTACGAGGAATGAGTAATGTCAGTTATACAGTTGCAACGAGAGAATAATGTCAGTTACTGAGTATAGCATGAAAGTGACGATGTTCGCTTATGTGATGCATGGCCAATAAGTTTGCTCATTTATTTCAAACTCGGCCAGTATTATTGTTCGTTTATTTCAAACTCGGCCGATATGATAGTTCGTTTATTTCGAACTTGGGGACCAAGTTAATGCGAAATGTTTTCGTTTCAAGTGTCGCAATTATGTTATATGTAATGTGATATGTTATGTAACGAAAATGGGTTTCAAGGAAACAATGTTGTTAGTTCGGGCTTTTATTCAGTGTTATGGCTATTATTATATGTTTTATCGCGAAATGATGGAATTCTTCGAGGCCTATGTTATATAGCTTATGTTATCATGTAATGGCTGGTACCCTCAGTTATATCGTGGCCGACGTTATGTACGTATATGTGAAGAGAAGAGACAGTTGTTATTCTTCAGTTCGAAGTTCTTTAACAGTTCAATGTTATGATAAGCATTGGTTATCATGATTTCTCACCTGCATATGTTGTATATGATTTTGAAGAAGCTATGTAGTCTTACTCTCTCTCGTATGCTCATATATGTATATGATTTTGGCATCTCGACAGCTTCTTTTATGTTAGCTTGCTTATTATGTGTTGTCTTTATCAGTTATGCTTCAGTTATGTCTCAAGTTATGTGAGCTACTTCGGTCGCTTCTATATGTAATGTGATATGTTGATCTTGTATTCAAACTCAATTGAATGGCATGAAGTTATATGATATTCGAATGCACTGGCCGAATGTTGAAACCTCTTGAAGGTAATTTGTCGCGTTTATTTAATGGTAATGTTTGGCTTGATTGATTATCTTGGTAATGGAAGTTAAAGACTGGATTAGCGAGACATGATATGCATAAACGATTAGTTATGGAATGTGAAAGCCGCACAGTTTGTTATGTTATGCCATCTCCACGGGGGGTGAACTTTCTAATGTACTGCTCGATCATCTTTTTGGTATTTTCTACTTCGGAAAGTTAATAAATGGCTCATGATAGAAGAGAAAAAGGTATGTTCAAGCCCACGTATGTATGTGAAGCTTATTTTACGTCATGAATCTTATTTATTGAGTTGCAGTAATGATTAGTCAGTTATGTTCTTATGTCACGTGTTATGTATATGCTTTGAGATATTCACTAAGCTTATGAGCCAATGTTCAAGCTATAGTGAGGTGCAGTTATGGTATGTTATCTTATGCTAAATTTCGAGAAAGATATGAATGACATTTCTATATCTTTTTGCTATACATCAGGAAGTTATATGCATGTATGTGAAATGAATTGTGAAGTGTCTACGAGCCACGTGAATTGAAATTTTATATGACTTGAAATGAGCCCGATACATGAATAAGCTCGGTTGTGTGGTGATGTTGTCGCTAGAAATGTGTGAACTTTTATAAATGAATGATTCCGTCTTGTTTCGGAAAGGCAATGTGATTGAAGATATGTTGAGCTAGTATGTATTGAAATACATTGAAAGATTGATCAGCTGATTTTGAACAGTTCGAATCCGATGGAATTCGATTGATAGTTATGCTCCTATGTAGGTACTTCTTGTTTATGTGAAGGAAGTGCAAGAAAGTGATATAAAAAAAATGAGCCAAAGTGAGTATGTATGATATGCCTATGTAGGATATGTGATATGCTATGCGATACGTTGAAACGGAACAAGTCATTTGCGCAACTTCATACGGTATCTCATATGATTCTTTTGTCTTCTATGTTGAATATGTTTTTCATCAAGTATACGCTCATCTTCTAAATGAAGTATGTATCATATAGATATGAAATGTTAGCTCATGACGACATTCTCTTCTTATATGAATGATTCGAATGTTATATGTTGATGATATGATACGGGATCGTTGTTTTCCTTAATCACATTTGCTATCGCCATTCGTCTCGTAGAATGCCACAACATGGAGTTTAGAATTGATATAGGCATTGATCAATTTGAAATGACTAGCAGAAATGGGAAAGTTAGATGCCGGACTCAGTATCAAAGTATGTTTCATGTGTAAATGTTATGTTCCCAACCATTATGCCAAATGTTTACTCGGATCAATTATATGAAAATGGCATAGATCCACAATATGTTAAATGTATGTGAGGTACAGTATATCCTCTAAGTCACGTTATGTTTTATCGTGCAACCTGCGAGAAGGAGACATGGGAAAGGAAAGAGGATAGAAGACATAGAAACCCGGGTCAATTCCAAGTAATTTCGAGGACGAATTTTTTTTGGGGGGAGAGATTGTAACGCCCAGATCAAAATCGTCCCGAATACGTATTATGATTTCGTATGTAAACTGCATCTGATTCCGATTACGATATGAAATGATATGGTTATGTTTTGACATGATGAATATGTCTATGTTATGTTAACGATATGTTTCGAAGTATATGAGATGCTCGGAATCTGAAACAGCCTTCGAAACCATGAAAAATGGAAAATTTCAGCAAAGGCAGGTTACGGCCATAAATTTAAGTGTTATGGCCATAAAAGTCAAGTTACGGCCGTAAGGGTTAGATGATATGGCCGCAAATGCTTAAAGAATGGAAATGTCAAAAAGTTTCAGAGAGTAATATACGATCGTATGATTTTTGGATACAGCCGTATGGATCAAGTTACGGCCGTAAATGTTATGTGATACAGCCTTAAATGTTTAAAGAGAAGAAGTGAAGAAATTTTCAGAGAGCTAAATACGGCCGTATGATGATGAGTTACAGCCGTATGGTGTGTGTTACAGCCGTAAATGATAAGAATACGGCCGTAAGTTCAAAAAGAGAAATGGATGAGATATACAGAGGCCAAGATACTGTTGTAAGGAAAATGTGATATGGCCATAAAAGTCAGGTTATGGCCGTAATTTTAAGTAGGCAGAAATGGTATTTCTAGACCTTTCTCACCATTGCTTGAAGGATATCCAGCCAAACTCGGTTCCAACACTTCCAAAACCCTTCTAAGACCCCCAAGAGTATAGGGAAACACCTCAAACTCCCTATATCATGTATGTAACCCATGTGTAATCTATGATGGCAAGAAGAAAGGAAGAAAGTAAAAAAGTGGAAAAGAAGAGAAAGGGAGGAAGAAGGGGATGTGCCCCAAAGCTTTCTTATGTTTGAATTCAGGTCGGTGGTAGATGTATTTTACGTGTTAGAAGGTAAATCCATGCTTGTGATTACATTAATCAAGTAATGAACATGGTTATGATGTTTATGAAGCTAAAGAGCATGTTATGATCCTTTGGCCTTGTTTTATGATTTTGCCATGATGTGTTAATGATATGTATATGCCTATGTGACCTATATGACCCTTCATGCTTATTTTATGAGTTGTTCGGCTACTTGGATGGTAATCTATATGTCATGAATCAACGAAGCAATGGCTTATGTGATGCGTTTGGTATAATACATGGTATATGTAATGAATGTGGTTCACTATGAAGTCTTATATGACGTCTTAGTTGCCTATATGTGATGAGGATATGATTGTGATTTATAGAAGTAAAGAAGTCTAGCTCTGTTAGCATATATGTAATGAACTAAGTGACGTACGCACCTAAATGAATGTCGTGCATGACGTTGGCACTAGAATGTGCTAGATAAGATAAAGGATGGAATGTGAGCCAATGATGTTACAACTATGTACGTATATGATATGATTGAATGTCGTGGCATTACGGGATGTTATATGTGAAATGTCCAATGTTTGGATGTGTAATGCCATATGTTTATGATAACAACTTTATTGTGAAGCCTTGTATATCTGTTACGTACGAATGATGATAATTAAACGAGATCAAGGCTTAAGAGGTAAATGTATGCACAATCATGTCATGAAGCATATGTATGTGACATTGCCAATCATGTGTTTACCGAATACGAAAGTTAAGTTGGCCCAATGGGGAATTTAAGCGTCGTATATGATCATATGACCTTATATGGTGGCCTAATGGGTGAGTCAAATCCTTGGGCGATGGCCGAATGGGGGATCTAAGCGCCATATGTAATGAAAGGCCGGGCAAAAGATGAAAGGAAATAAGATGGCGCCAGTGCATTCACATGATTCGCAACTGAGCCCAACGAAAAATAGAATGTGACGTGCATTCCATGCATTGCATTATAGCTATTTCCTACCGAGTCTTTATGACTCATTATGTGTACGTTTATGTTTTTGAAGGTAACGAATGTGTTACGTGCAAGAGAGTTGGTAAAGAGTCCCACCAGATGATATGATGTTGATGTTTGATTGGGAAAAGGAATCCAACGATCCTGCGATCCACGTGAATGTGAGCCAAAACCCTTAGAGTTATGTGTATGTGTGAAAAGTTTAAAAGAAAATTATGAACTCAAGATTTCATGAATATAATGTAGATGGTAACGTTGCCCTCGAGTCCGCTATGTAATGTTAAGGCGTCCACAAGGCCAAGAGGAGGTCATTATGTTAATGTTTTCATGCACATTACATATGAAATTGCATCAAAATGACGCATATGTATGTGGAACTTGAGGGGGCATTACAACTTATATTTACAGGGGGTCTATGGGTGTGTTAGTGTATGTGTAAAAATGGATTTTTATAGAGTTTGTTGTGATATAGGAGAAAGAATGAGTAGAGTTGAATGGTGAAGACGTGTAGTACAAGTAGGCCCCAAAAGATATGCGGACGTGAAATAGGAGAGAAAATGAGTGGAGTTCAAAAGAATGTATAAAAATGTGTAAAAATTTGTTATAACATATACACTAACATGCGTTGTATGCGCCGGAAGATGAATAGATCAGGAATGAGATAATGAAGAGGCTCGCTCAACTCCGTAAGTTGCACATTCAGGAGGGACAAAGATGTACCGACCAATGGGATAACTTTTGGTGGAGGAACATGAAAGGTTCCATTGCAAGATTTGTTACTAGAAGCTGAGTTCGTCAACAAGTTAAAGCCGAACATCAAAGGCCTTTGGAACTATTGAATCCCTTAAAGATACCGAGTGGAAGTGGGAGAAGATTACCATGGATTTCGTGATGGGTCTACCGAGATCATCTTGAGGACATGATGTTATATCGGTTATTGTAGACCAATTTATGAAATCTATACACTTTCTACTACTTCAATTCGGATGGCTCTCAGTGTCGACCAGTTAGTACAATTGTATTTTAGAGAGATTGGTCGAATTCATAGGGTACTTGTGTCCATTGTTTTAGATCGAGGTCCAAGGTTTACTTCGAGATTTCGGGAGAGCATATAGACGGCTATGGGCACTAAGCTTAACTTCAATATTACTTACCACCCCTAAACAGATGAGCAATCTGAGGGTACCATTTAGATATTAGAGGATATGTTAAGGGAATGTGTCTTAGACCCAGCCGGGAGTTGGGAAATTCAGTTGCCACTGGTAGAGTTTGCTTACAACAACAGTTTCCAGGGTACGATCGGTGCTCAAACAAAACCATGCCCTTCCCAAGTGGTAAAAAATCGTCACCTCGTTTGCGAATCACTCCTAATGCTCTTCTCTCAAGTCCAGAGGTATTTCTTCTTGTGGGTTCTAAAGATATAGCGTGTATTTTCCACACACGATATGTTAAGAGAAGTGACTAAATGCTAAAAGAATTGTAGTAATCCATCCCTCAATTCTCTAGATCTCTTGCTTTCAAGTCTTTTACCAACACTTCAAACCCCTATCAATTTCAATAATTCCCGGATTTTTTCTCCTTTTCTTTTTCTTTTTCTTTTTTTCCATTCATTGTTCTTTTTTTTTTTCAAATTTTTTTTCCTAATTATATGCATTTATGCAATGCAGTGCCACAACAATAATACTTTCTCAAGGATCCATGTAGCGAGCTTTAGGTCGATGACTCCCGAGCTCGCCACTCAAGGTACCAGGTTTGAAAAACCCCTCAAACTTAATCACTCGGGTCAATAAGGCAAGAGAATGAGGCAGATAAAATGAAATGCATGGTTTTTTTCCCTTCTTTTTCTTTTTCTTCTTTTTTTTTTTTGAAACGAGAGAATGATAGCATTGGTCAGCGCCGGTATAGACTCTCTAGCTAAGGTTCCTTCAACTCAAGTAAAAAGACATCAAACAACAATTCCCCCAACATAGAGTTACTAATCTTACCACCACCAAACTAAGCCTTTTGGCCAGTTTGGATTATAACGTATGGTTGGGGAGGACTACCTGATTCTAAGCACAGGATGGTTAATTACAGGTCATCCCATGGGAAAACAGCATCCAGGTGATAAATTGACAAAAACAAGAATTAAACGACAACTATGTTCTCAATAAAACAAGTCATGCAATGATAAGTGCTGGGAAAAATTTGATGTTCCATGTCCAACTGCTAACACAGATTAGCACATTGTCCTCATTGGCGATGCAAAACTTGACCCAAACATTAAAACACAATCTGAATTTTTTTTAAAGAAGAAGAATGCTACTGATAAAATAAAAGAGATATTGGACATCATAGAAAAAGTACCCCATCCCCTCAAAATAACAAGTGCACTGCCCCCAATGTACACAATCAAGCTCATAACGAAAAATCACATTAAACGCAGTAAAAGATAAATGAGGCAGATACATCCCTAGTGATCTCGTGAGATGGGGTGATGATTGACTGATCTGTCATGTTCCACTATGTTGGATATAGATGATCTGCTAGGTTGATTCTAAAACTTAGAAAGGAAAAACACATAAATAAATAATAAAATACGAAACATGTAATGCCCCGATTTTTAAATATCGAAGGGTTACTAAACTAGCTTTTAATTAATTGAAATGGGGAAAATTGATGATAAATTTTTTTAAAACCCCTCTTTATAATAATAATAATAATAATAATAATAATAATAATAATAATAATAATAATGATAATAACAATAGTAATCACAATAATAATAATAATAATATTAAGGATACCAATAATAAGTTCAAAGTCCCCGTACTTAAATGAAATAATCTTAATCAATTTGAAAATCAATATTCGTTTTCTAAATAAATGAATTAAATCTTCTAAGCCACATGTGGAAGCTCAAAAATAATATACTACTGAGTTTTGAACGATTTTCTAATAAAAGGAAGATAGTTTAACATAATAATTAAGTGGATGGTGTCGCATCGTCTCGCGCCACTTCGCCGGACTCCTTAATCTAGAAAAGAGTTTAAAATATTTGGGGCGAGTATAACGTTGTTATACTCAGTGGGGCACATTAGAAAAATGTTACCATATCACATAGGCATATATGAAATTACAATTAAAGGCAGATAACTATAGGAAAGTTGAGTGTTGGAAACTCCCGTCCAACGTGGGGGAAAGTCGCTATGACTATCCGAATGGCCCTTAACACCATTACGTAGAAGATGGCACTTAACACCATCACATGCATGTCACATAGCAAATACCACAAATTATAATACGTAAAGGGCATGATATGGATTTCAAAGTAAACAATCACTTTTTAAAATAAAAATATTTGCAAAAGTAACACAATTTTGCATAAAGTAAACACATTTTGCATAAAATAAACCCCACCTCAATTCTTTGTTCTTGTAAATTCCTCGAAATTTGGGCTGGTGTGATGCTAGCGCCTCTACGGACTCTCCACGTCGTCTAGTAAATGAGTTTAAATATAATTTTAGTAAGTTAACCTTAAAATTAAAGTTTAATAATTTATTCGGGTCTTATAGAATTTAATTTAAAAGTTTTAGGGCCAAATTGAAAATATTTAAAAGTTTCTATAGGCATAATAAAAGTAAAAATATTGATTTGAAGGTTGAAACTGAATTTATTAGTCGACTAGGACTAATTTAAAAGTTAATCAAAACTTTAGGGGTTAAATTAAACTTTTAAAACTTGATTTGGGACTCGATTGAGAAGATTAGACAATTTGAGGACTGTTTTAAAGTTAACCGCAACTTGACGCCTTCATTTGCGAATTATATAAATTCAATTGAAGTCAATTGAAGTAAAACCATGATTGTTTGGGGGTGTTTTAAACTATTGAAAGAGAGAATAAAACTAAGGGACCAAATTAAATAAGAATTGGAATTTGGGGGACCCGAGTGCAAGATTCTCAACATAAGAGTCAAAATTGAATCAAAGTCTCTTCCTTTCTCATACATACATACACGATATACACAACGATAGGGAGAGGGAGAAAACAGCCGGGTTCATTGGGCAAGAGGGAAAAATCCGACGACAGTCACCGTCGCCGCTGCCGACAAGGGTCGCTAGAGCAGCCGCCGGTGACCGCGGGTTTAGGAGTCCGGCTTCGGCAGTCAATCGATCGACACCCACAGCCAAAACAAGCCGAATTTCGCACAAAAGTCCGATGAAAACGAGGCCAATCGAACTGAAGATCGTCGAGTGAGTTCGAGTATTGGGTTCTACAATGCTCAACAATAGAGTTTGGGAGTGGATTATGTGAGAAATTTTGAGTTGACTGTGAGAAGCCATGGCTGAGCACTGTTCATCCGAATTCTCTGCCTCTTTTTTTTTTTTTTTTCAAAATTCTCAATTGCAGGAACTTGTGTTTGATCGATTGGATTTGAGAAGCTTGGTTGTGTTTTGTGTTTCCATGTAATGGATTCATGATCGATAAAAAATGGGAAATTAGCAGTAGGGTGTTGTCTTGATTCAGTCTGTGAGGCAAACTTGTTTTGATTGGGACATGTTTTTTGGCGGTGTGGATATGTGGATTGTTTGAATGAATTCAATGGTGTAAACTAATACGTGCTTGTGTATATTGTGGATTTGCAGGAGTAATAACTAGAAGGAAAACAATTAACAATTGAGTAAAAGCTGCAATATGAACAGAGAGAAGCTAGCTACCTATTGTAAGTTTGTGAAAATCTGCAGAAGAGAAATTCCTTGAGAGCACAAGAACGTGAACTGTAGGGTTTTTTTTCTTGTTGGAACGTAGGAATGGGAAAAACTGAGCAGTCCCGTGTTTTTTTTTAAGTATCAGATGTGTAGGGTTACAGGCCCAACATATATTCAAGATGGGCTTGACCCAGAAATTGAGTAGGTTGTAAGATATCGGCCCAATCGACGTTAGAAATAGATTTTTGAATTGGAATTTGGGCTCGAAGCCCAAAGACTAAATTTTGTGGCTTTTAATAAAATTCGACCCAATTAATTTATTAAATTTATTATTATTTTTAGTTTGCTATACGAGCACTAAACTTAAATTTCTAAAATTAAAAATGGAAAAGCCATAACGACGCCGTATAATTCTTTAGAGTTAAAAATTAAATGTGGTCGTTACAACCTTCCCCACTTCAAGAAATTTCGTCCTCGAAATTGAAACTTACTTGTTAGAACGTCAGGGTATTTGGCTAGAATTTCGTCTTCTCTTTCCCAAGTGGCCTCTTCCTTTCCATGTCTACTCCATTGGTCTTTAACAAGTGGAGTTTCTCTATTTCTCAAAATTTGAACCTTCTTCTCGAGGATTGCCGTAGGGGTTTCTTCGTATGTGGGCGTGTTGTCGCAGTACGCCAAAATTTATTTTATTTCCTTACTCGGTTTCAAAACTACAAATTAATGTAGAAGTGGTAAGTAAGGGTCGAACCCAAGAGGAATGATGCTTAATCTAGTTGATTTTATCAATTAATATTGAAAAAGGGGGGTTTTGTGATATTTGAATAAAAATAGAAAATTGAACGTCAAAATAAAAGATTGAAATAAAACAATTGTACAAAATATCTAGTTCTCGGGTTCGGTTGTGTCAACATCTTGTGTTTATCTTTCCCATGCAACGTGTACTATCCCTTCTTCAATTTATCAACTCCAATTAATCAATACGATCTAATAAACGAATTCTTCCTTAAGTGTATTAAATTAAAGTGAGTTCTTTAACTTAACGTCTAGCTATTGGATAATCCTAAACAAGTTCTTAGGATTTAATGCAATGCTAGTGTGAAATGAACAAGAAGAATGAGTTGAATTAGATGATCAATTTCACAAACTTGAATTAATACATCTAAGTTGATTTATTAACAAATATGCACGATATTCGTTTGCTACTGTGGATTGGAATCTAGTGACAATTACGGATCAAAAGTTCCAATCCTAGCACATAACTTGAACTTAAAGATTAATTGATTCAATTGGCCAAAGTGAATGCAATAATCACATAAATTCAAAACGGGTTTAAAAGCATAACAAATCAACAAATTGAAGTAGAGAAATAGATAAAACTTTAGCAAAGAGTTAGAAAAGATAACAACATGATAATTGAACACAACGTCCCCCTCGAACTAGATAGACAAGTCTAACTACTCATATTTGCGGGGTTTCATACTTTTTAGCGAGTGTTCGCTTTGTATCACTACCATTATATGATAGATTATACGCAAAATATAGAAAACAAGTAAATAAATGCTAAGAAATAAATAGAGAAATAAAAGGGAAAAGAGAAACTTATCGAATAAATGATCCGCTAATCATATTCACAGCCGAAATATCGTTGATCGATTGAAGCCTTTATTTCTTCAGCCGGAATATGAAAAACTAAGATCTTTCAAGCTAAAACTAAGAACAAATGAAGAAGAGAATTTTATTGAAGAGAAAGTTGGAGAGAACTACTAGCTAATTCTCTTCCACTAAGTTGTGCATTTCCTTCCTTACAAATGCCTCTATTTATAGGAAAAATTTCACAAGAAAACATAATAAAAAATTGTACAACTACTCCATTATGATTCCACTAATTGGTAACCACCAAATCATGATCTTAAATTGCTCCATTAGTTCAAATATTGTATCATGGTATAGGTAAGTATCTTGGCTGAATTGTGCAATTGGAATTTCCTTTTTTTGATATTTTAATAGAAAGTTATGAATTTTCTACCAAAACATGGCCCAAGATATCCTCCATTCACATCACTCTCGGTTTTGCCCATTTTTGACCATGATATGATCCGAATCATTTGAAGAGGTCAACATCAAAGTTGTAGCCCTCTGCGTGTCCTTTCCAAAAATATAAAGTGCAGGTCAATCCGAATTTTTTAGCAAACGTTATGGTCAAATTACTGAACTGCGGCAGTAAATTCGAGCTGCTGATTTTTTACGCTTTGTCCTTTCTCTTCAAATGGCCATAACTTTCACTAGGAAACTCCGATTTGAGATCCGAAAAAAATGTGGAAATCCTCTTTTGATATTCTTTGATATTGGCACAAGAAAAATCGTAAAAAAAACTTTTCATAAAATTGCATCGGATGCCCTCCATTTTTGATTCGCTTGCATTTTGGTCCCTAGTTTCCATTTTCATTCGATTTTCATCCATTTTGACTCCTTTTGATTCTTTGTGACCCTAAACACCACAATAAAGGAAAAACACATAAAACGGAACATATAACACTAATAAAATACACAAATACATAAAATAGAAGAGTTATTTAAGTGCTTTTCGAGGACTTATCAGTATGTCAAATCTTTATTCACTTCCAGCGAAGCGTAATTGACGATATGGTTTGGATCGTGGACGTACTTTCTTAACATCGAGACGTGGAAAACGTTGTGCACTGCAGATAACTCTGGCGGCAAAGCCAATTGGTATGCCACATCACTGACCTCTTCAAGAATTTCAAAAGGTCCGATGAATCTAGGCCTTAGCTTCCCTTTCTTTCCAAATCTTATCACTCCCTTCATTGGGGCTACTTTAAGGAAAACTTTCTCACCCACGTTGAAATGTAAGTCCTTTCGTCGCTTATCGGCATAAGATTTCTGTCTGTCCTGAGCAGCCTTGATCCTTCCTCTGATCTTATCTACGGCCTCAACAGTTCGCTCAACTGTTTCTGGGCCCAATATTCTCTTTCCACCGACCTCATCCCAATGCACAGGCGATCGGCACTTTCTTCCATAAAGAGCCCCATACGGTGCCATCCCGATGGTTGCCTGGTAGCTGTTGTTATACGCAAACTCCACCAACGGTAGGTGCGTTTCCCTATTGCCACCAAGATCAAGCACGCAAGCTCTTAGCATGTCCTCCAAGATCTTGATGGTCCTTTCGGACTGACCATCTGTTTGCGGGTGATACGCAGTGCTAAACTTCAATCTGGTACCCATAGCATCTTGAAGGCTTTTCCAGCAGTTAGATGTAAACCTGGTATCCCTGTCGGATACAATAAAAACCGGTACTCCGTGTAATCTTACGATCTCCTTCACATAAATCTGGGCAAGTTGATCAAGGCTGAAGTTCATTCTTACGGGTAGGAAGTGAGCCGATTTTGTCAAACGATCGACAATCACCCAAATGGCGTGATGACTTTTCACTGTTTTGGGTAGTCCGGTGACAAAATCCATTGCTATGTGTTCCCATTTCCACTCCGGAATCTCAAGCGGATTCAACAACCCTGACGGCCGTTGGTGTTCGGCTTTCACCTGCTGGCATGTCATGCATTTCTCAATGAATGAGCCAATAGAATGTAATGGATCCACCAAGACGGCCCAAAAGCCCAATAGTCGAAGACACAATGGAGACCAGTAGTTCAAATGATGTAGACAATAATATTTCATATGGCCATTATTAAGCCGACACAATAGAGCGACATAATTTTGATCCAAATGGGAATTACAAATATGCTATGAGGAATTTTCTAATAGCATATTTGTAATTCCCATTTGTTCTAATTTTAGGTCTTCTCCTAAAATTCCCATTTGTTCTAAATATACCTTGCCCTTGATATTTTAGTAAAATATCAAGGGCAAGGTATATTTAGATGCTAAATTGTTATTGAATTGATTATTGAATTATATATAAATGACCCGGATTTTGCTAGTATCTATGTTGCTTGTGAACATAGTGTTTGTGATAAGTTTTATAGGCTAGAGAGGCAAATTATTTACACAAATTGAAAAAATTAAACATCAGTGAACCAAGAGACAGAAGAACTTACGTTCAGTGAAAAGAAAATCTGCAAAATATATTGTCTGCTTGATATGACTGTCTGCTTCAGCGTAAGGCTTGAATCTGCATTTGGATTCTGGCTCGTGATCGAATATATATATAGCAGTCCCAACACTCGCACAGTTGGAGTTCTAAATGCAATAGGAATTTTAAGGAACCATTTCAAATAAGTTAATAAATTACTATTTTTCCTTCTTTTCTCTAGGTTCATTAGGGAAGGAAGAGCCAGTGGAAAAATTATGAATAGAATTGAATTAGATTAACAACCTGATGTAACAACATATTTTTTAATTGGGCCTTGAGAGCTTGAGTACAAAATTATATACAAAGGCAAACCCATAAAATTATAAATGAACGCATGAAAACAGATAATTAAAATCAAAATCAAGTAAAAAAGGGTTACCTGAGGAGCAAGGCGACTTTTATCACCCAGAAATTGAGTGTTCGAATTGGGAACGTGAAAACTTATCTCCATTAATGAATCTTTATGTAGACAACAAAATGCCAAGTGAGATTTTTTTTTTTTTTAGAGAATAGAATTTACAAAACCAACTCCAATAAAACTCACAAATTGAACATAAATCTGGAAATTGAGTAGGTGTTCATGATAGATAGTAGTCATAATACTACTCTGATGAGACAATAATAAGATACCCCATTAAGAGCCAAAAATAGAAACGCAAAAACTTTCATAATAGTTATATTATTATACTAATCAATAAAGGAAAGAAAAGAAATGGAGAAGAACAAACCTTGGCAGAGATTACCTATTTGGGTTTCAATCTTGTTGACGAATGAAGTTGTGTTGTGAAAATTATCGCAAGTGTACGATATCGTCACAAAAGTAGTAAAGTGGACTTTTTAGAGTCCAGATTGTCGTTCCCACGAGGACTATTTTATTCAATATCGTTTTAAATCAATCAAAACAAGTGCAAATAAAAAAAACAAGGTAGACATTTGGTATTTTTAGTAAAATTTATAAATGCCACGAAATAAATTGCAAAATTATAAAAACTGACGAAATCAAATGTGAGTGAAAGTTGGGAATCCCGATTTATCTTTAGATTTCCTATTTGATTTCTCCTCTCAATTTCTATACTAACGTTGTGTTAGATTGAATTCACGAAATTAATTTAATTTACCTCTCTCGAGTTCAAATCAATCCTATTTAATTAAGTCAACTACCATATCTCTATGTATAGTCTGGATAAGCTTTAATTAAATGCATTAACTCACCTAGGAATTCATAAATGTCCACCTGTCACGTGGGATCTCAACAATTATAAAAGTCTATCTCTAGCTTTTATGTGAATTGCCGGATTTTACTACATGGTCTAAATATTTAACTTACCTCTCGGTTTGTTAAAATTCACAAATCAATAATTTAATGATCAATTAAATCATGCAAGAACGTAGAAGTAAAATCAACACATAGGAATCAAAGCTCAAGAAATTAAGACTCGAAAATCAAATATTCAGTCTAAATTACATGGTTCATCCCAACTAATAAAGTTAGTTGTTCATACTAAATAATAATAACACAAAAATAGAAGTAAAAAGGGAGTTCATCACCGGTATTACAAGAAGAATCGAGAATATAAAGTTGAACTTGCACCAAGTGTCAACTCCTTCCTAGATCTCCTCCGCAAACCATTTATATATCTCCAAACTGGTTGATTGTTTTGTGTTTGTGTGCTCCAATCCTCTTCTCCTCCAAAAACTCGTCAATTATGTCTCAAAAGGATGTATTTATAGCCCATATTAGGTCTTCTAAAGACGCTCAAAATCGTGCATACGAATATGGTAGAGTCCAAGTAGGAAACAACTTTCCAAAAATACGCGTATGCTGAGGGACCAAAGCTGCGGCCGCAACTTTTATTGCTGCGGCCGCACATACCTCCCCTGCGGCCGCACATCCTATTCCTGTGGCGGCAACTCTCTCTTCTGCGGCCGCACTCATTTTCTGCGGCCTACAGAGAGTTTTGTCGGGTCGTTTCTCCACTAGTGCGGGTGTAACTTGACTTTTTGCGGGCGCAAAGTGTCATACCATCAATAATTCTCCCATATTTGTAATTTTTGGTCCTCCAACTTTGGTTTTAGTCCACTTTGGTCCCCGTTTTCTACTTTTTTGCACTTTTTGGTGCTTTTTGCTTCTTTTCAATGTCGTCCATCTATGTTGGTCTTTTACCTAAAAATAGACAAAATTAAACATATTAAAACACTCAAAACACTTATAAAAACTATGAAATAAACACATATCAAGTTGCTTCATCAAAAGGCCTTGATAAATTAGACTTATCAGTAATTTAAAGAATTACTAAACATTGAGTAACTCTAATACATAGATAAGTGTCTTTTCACAAGAAAAGCAAACGAGATCCGATAAATCCATCACCAAAGAAGAGGGATTAAGATGAGATCGGTAATTTAGCTGCTTCTGTTGGGGAAGAAATTCGGTCGGTAATTTCGATTATCATAAGCAGTAAGATAATTGTGAATCCGGTGAGTCCATCACCAAACAAAGAAGAATTGAGATAAGATCTAATTGGTGCTATGGAAGGAAAGAAGGCCTTAAAACATCATCAGAAACGAAATGCGTAGAATGAAAGAAAGAGACGGAAATGTGTGTAGGCGCTCCAATTTTTTCCTCCTCTTACGTGATACGGAGGGTTCTGTCAACAGTGGAAAATGCGCGTCAATTGTATTACCAAAAAAAATTCAAAAAAAGAAAAGGAAAATAGCTGGCATAACTTTGAGTGGGAAAATTATTAAAAATGTATTAAAAAATAATAAAAGAAATTAAATATTAATTAAAAAAATAGGATGAAATAACATAGTATTATATATATATATATATATATATATATATAGATTAAGCTAATGTCACTTAGTAGTGATACATTTATAATGTGGTGATTTATTCCTTTCAGTATAGGTTATCTACACTATATAAAAGTCTATTTAAATTGAAAATTATTTTTGGACGAAAATATCCTCATTAACTTTTGACAATTATTATTATTTAATTTAACTTTAATGCACACACATGTATTTATGCATATACATGAACCTTGATATTAACTTTTTTTGCAATTTTCGTTAAGCAATAATAAAATATGAAATACAAATGGACAAATAATTATTATAAAATTTTAAAATTTCTTATTTGTGCATGATCTTTTTAAAATTAAAATATCATATTATAAATTCAATTTATCGTTTATAAATTTGAAGAGTTTTTCTCTAATTTTCTTTGCATATACATACATTTCTAGCTATAACCTATCGATACATAAGTTATACATGTAAAAAAATGTCTTTAAAATATTTAACAATTAACCATTGTAGCTATATTTTTTGGGAAGAAAAAGAGAAGATTATAGGTATATTTTAAATTATAAGTAAAACACCAGAATAAAGAGATAATTTAACAACTATAATGTAGATGGTCTTACATTAACCATCGAACCTAATACAATTATCTACTAAATCATCAATCAAAAAATAAGATTGAGGAATAATAATAATAATAATAATAATAATAATAATAATAATAATAATAACATTGGCATGGCATATTTTATTTAGTGTGCTACATTTTAATTGCAAAGAAGTATTTCACCCCTTATCACATTTTTAATTGCATCCTCGATTTTTTCTGGCATCTTTATAATAAATGTTTTAATAGTTAACATACTTGGTCTATAACTAACATTTTATGTTAGCATGATATGAAGGGTTTTGTTTGTTTTTTCCTGCAAATTTTACACTTTTGTATTCTTTATTATTTACTTATTTGAAATTATAGGATGTACTTAATTCTTTTGACACCTATGTAAAGATTTTTTTGGACGAAATTATCGATGTACAAAAAATAAAAATATTTCAGGGTATAATTACAAGAAGAAGCAAAATATAGAGCACCTGGGTATAATTATTATATGGTGCACCTAGATAAACATAGTGGTTCCAATCTAATTATCATGTATTAAAAATCTAATGAGTTGAAAATAATTGCGTGGATGACTAATATAATTGCCCATAGCATTTTATCATTTCAATTATATTCGTACATTAAAATAGTCACGTTTGATTATTTGCTACGTCTTAAATACTATTATTCATTTTATGCATATGAGAATTTTGTTCCTTTTATTTTTTATTTTTTGAGTTGTTTAAAGTTTAGCATGAACCACAAAGGAATCGGATTTGAAATTTAATCACAAAAATAATATTGTTTATATTTTCTATATTTTTTTCTATTAACTTACTATATGTTAATTTTTTAATTTAGAAGGTTAATTTTTTAATTTAGAAGGTAATAATCTATAATAATTTTAAAAAGTTTAAAATAATGTGGAAATAAAAATATCCTCATTCATTTTTTGGAATAACAAAAGTCACAAGTATTGGGAATCATTTTTTTGGACTAAAATATCCTCATTCATTTTTTAGAACACCCAAGTTATCCTTAAAATATTAATTTAGAGGAATTTATTCATGTTCTTGTATATAATCCAAGAGTTACATATGTATCCCAATATTAGTTGAATTTAGCAAAACATATATTTGTTAGTTCAATTGATGTTTTTGAAATATTCAATGATTATAGTAAATCCAATGTTTGATAATAAGTGCTTTATAGTGCCTTTGCTTATACAATGCATATATGAAGTATGTTTATCGTGTAAAGATCCAAATTCCCAATTTTTCATCTGCAAACTGCCTTTATCATTCTTGCTACTTTTTTCCTTACCTAAGAGACAGCTAGCTTCGCCGTCTGATCCATCAAGATAAGACGTTGTAAGGAAGCAAAACAGAGGGCTCCCATTCAAATTCTTGGTTCTTCTCATCTATGCCCGTGTTTTGCCTCTTATTCGACTTACGCTACAACACATGCCGATTTAGAGGGATTGATTATTTACTGGCATTTGGGTTGGCGCCTTTGCTCAAGAGTTATGCTATACCTGTAACAGATAAACATATTATTGGAATCAAGCGAGGTGGCTGAAGATGCATTGGATAATTCTACATCGACTGTGGAAAGCATGCCGTAAAAGTTAAACCTACGCACTTTGGTAGAGAAAATATTTGCTACTTATAAACATGCATGTCGCTGTAGGTAATGAAATGTATTTCTCATAATATTTATAAACACATATGAACAAATTTGAATGATTCAAAAAACATAAAAGTCGCACTACATCAAAAATTTTATTTCTCAAAAACAAGTTATAAACATAACAAATAAATATATTACTATTTCATATTGAACTTAATGAATTTGCATAAAAATGTGCAATGCACGTTGGCATCACTAGTTACAATAAAAATGTGTGCAAGAAATCGAAGGACAAAGATATTAAATGAAAGCAATAAAATCTTTGCCTTCTTGTTTGATTTTCCGTGCGAGCAATTGTGGTGCGATGAACAATCGGGGCTCAGATCTTCTCGTGTTAGTCGCCAAATAGTCACCAACCAATGGTCACTCCTCAATTTGGAAACAAAAAAACCCCCCCAAACGAACCCCAAACCAGAGACACGATCTCAAAGAAAATGCAAGAAAATTTTTCTCAAGGTCGTAAAGGAAGTCTCGGTAGTGAAATGCCATACCTTTTTAAGGATAATTCTCATAGCCAACAAAGGAAAAAGAATCAATTAGATTTGAAAGAAATCAATTCTCACCAAAAAAAAAATGGCAAAGCCAATATCCCCATTTTAGTTTGATTCCAAGGACCAAAAAACTTGCAAACCTAATACCTAATACCTAATAAACTTACAAACAAAACACTAAGTTAGATTTGCACAATTAAAGGGTAAACCCGACAAACTGGAAATTACAACCTTACCAATTTTTGTCGACTCAAACCAAAACCTATCACAAAAACTAAAAACAATCACAATGTACACATAGCTCACCAAGAACTATATGTACAATACTCAGCAAGATTGTCAAGCAACAGATTCACCTACACACAGTGTTTAAAATGACACAATAAAAAAACTATAATGAGATCATTCAATTCACCACCAACTTAACACCAAGCTAAGATAGTCATCAAATGCCCCACAAATGGACGTTTGACCTCAAATGATCTCACAATATGAACCAATCTCTCAACTCATCATCTCAACTCTTATTGATTGCTCGCCCACTCAGTCACCGAGTAACCAACCAAAGACTAAGGCTAATGCGACGCTTCTCTATCACACATCTCACTCAAATACAAAACTCAAAAGCCTCCACATAGCGAGATGATAAAAACTCACCTAGAGCTCCACCTGATTAGGATTTTCACAGATACAGGATCAACAACACTAATAAGTGTGTATTTTGCGCACTTATTTATGTGCTTTTACGTTTCATTTGGAGCGAACTTATGCTAATATTTATATGTATTTATTGTGTTTCAACTGCTATTTCTCAATGTGGAGGAAAACGAGGCTAAAGGAGACAAATGGATGAAAAGTGCAAAGAAATCCGAAGTTAAGGACCAAAAGACACAAGTCAAAAGATGGAAGACTTCGGGTGCAAATTCGTGAAGATCTTCTCAACCACGTTTCTTGAGCTCACATGGAAGAACATGGAATGATGACTCCAATTCTTCTTACGGATCTCAATTCCAAGTTTCGGATCCAAAGTTATGGCCAGACGAAGATCATTGGCCATTTTGCAATATTTCAGAAGTTAGAGGGCTTGCATTGCAATTTACAAGGAGAAGAACGCTCAAAAACACAATTCTGATTTCCTCCCGAGACAAGTTCGTGTTTTGAAGCTTTGTTTATGCACAAAAGAATCGAAAATAACCAAATTGGCTATCAAATGGTTCGATTCTTCATGCCAATGGAAGACCGAATGTCAGTTTGACCTAAAGATGAGGATTTTCGAAAAAGATACAACTTGAATTGGAGGACACAATCAACTAGAGAGTTATATTTCACCAAGCCTAGTTTCTAGCTCAATTTGAATTGGCTAAATTGGACATCGAGATCAGAAGTTATAGCCAAAATACTGAAACCTGCGCATGCTGAAAATTAGACAGAAACATTTGTACGGCCGTAAGGTCATTTTTTCTGCACAAAAAATGCCTGAAAATGCCATTTCTTTCTCCACACTCGAGGGACCTTTTGGGGATAAATGAAAATTTTGGGCATTTTTACACACCAATTCACCCCCCAATTCTTCATTCTCCTCTTAGTTCTAGGTTAGGATTCTTAGTTTTTCTTCCTCTTTCCTTGTGAGATTGATTTCCGGACTCGTTGAGTCCACTTTAGTACTTGCATGGCCAGTGGACATGTGGTGTATTATTGTGTGTGTAAACGCCCAACAACTACCCCACATGCATGTCATTAATGCACCCTTACATTCTTTAGGTGTAAAACCTTACCAGTCAACTAAAATGCGCCACATTCAACACATGAATGCAACATGATAAAAACAAACAAAAAGCACCAAAAAACATGCAAATGAGATGCAATAACAAGTGCAAGTACAAGGAGAAAAAGAAAAATTAATAAACCTCGCTCAATTAAAAATTCGAGGAGATAACAACGTTCATCTCATCCATCTTTTCTTTCCCTTTATGCTTAAACTTATTATTATGACAATCGTTCACGAAATGTCCAGGCTTACCGCAACCATAGCATATTTTACCTTTGGCTCCACCTTTTGACTTGCCCTTACTTTTATCATCGTCAGAATCTACATGATTATGATATTTACCTTTTCCACCCTCCACAAAATGCACCTCGTTTCTTACCTCATTTTTTTTAGTTTCATCTCCCTCTCTTTACTTTTTAATGCATCAATCACAGCACCCGAAGATAAAGTGTCCCTCCCATACTTAATAACATTTTTGACATCCTTATACATATTGAGAATAGCATTCAACACGATAATAGCCTTATATTCATCAAACATAGTTTCACCACAATTCACTATATCTTGCACAAATTTATTGAAAACAATCTTTAGGAGAATCAATTTTGAAATTGAAGAAGCTTTCAAAAAGGAAAATTTTGTTAGGAGTGGATGTTTGCAAATATAATTTTTCCGATTCATTCCAAAGTTTAATAGTAGAGTCACGTTTACCAACTTTGCACAAAACATAATCGGATAAGTGCAAAATGATAGAAGTGTAAGCAAGATCATCATATTCCTTTTTCTTATCCGCAATCACATTGGAAAACAAAATTATCAATAGCTTTCCAAAATTTTTTTTGGACTAAAATAACTTTCATTTTTTGTTGCCAAATTGAAAAATCACCATTTCCATCAAAAACACCCAACTGAAAACCATGTGAAGTCATGTTGAACAATAATAGGACCAACCAAAAAATAGCAAAAAAAATAATAATCAAAAGCTAGTCAAGTGATAGCAATTAACCCTAAAAAATCTAGCACAAACAATGGTTATCCGACAAGGATAACCCCCAAGCCTAATGTTGCACCAGTCGGCAACTTCTATTGCGCAAATTTAAAAGGGATAAAGCTAATTTTACCTTAAGAATTCACCAACTAAGGATGAATTCACGACCACCAAAATGAGAAGAACAAATTGCCCGAAAACACCTTGCCAGACTACCACACGCTACTACTAGACTACCATGCGCCACCACAGTAAAATTTTCTGCTTCCACTACCTGAAAGCCCACAACCTGCTAATTCTTCAGGTAGGTTCATATTGCTCGAAAAATTGCCAGAGATAGGAGAAAAATGCGATTTTAGTCGCGATTTTTCAACTTCCAATCGTCTTCTTCAAGTTTTTTGGCAACCACCTTCAATTTCTTGCTCCCAGATTTGAGCGCAAGGCTCTTATACCAATTTGTGGCAATTTATTCCTTGCAATACAGATTATTACAACAAAAATGTGTGCAAGAAATTGAAGAATAAAGATATTAAAAGAAAGCAATAAAATCTTTGTCTTCTTCGATTTCCCAGCAAGCAATGGTAGTACAATGAACAATTGTGGCTCAGATATTCTTGTGTTAATCGGCAAATAGTCACCAACCAATGGTCACTCCTCAATTTATAACCAAGAAGACCCCCAAACCAGTGACACGATTTCCAAGAAAATGCAGCAAAATATTTTCTCAAGGTTGTAAAACAAGTCTCGATGGTGATCGATCAAAGAGAATGCCAAACCTTTTTAACAATAGTTCTCGCAGCTAACAAAGGAAAAAGAATCAATTAGATTTGAAATAAATCGATTCTCAAAAAAAAAAAGGCAAAGTCAATTTCCCCATTTTAGTTTGATTCCAAGGACTGACAAATCTCGAAGATATTGTATAAATATACCATAAGAAGTTGAAGGCGTCTTTGGGTATAACCTATTTTTGCAACTTAAAATTAAGTTACTCCAAAAATAGCTGAAAAAGTTCTTGGTCCTTCATTGGTCTTGGACGTCCAATTGGGGTGATACATTTGGGCTTTATAATATTTCGAATCACTGGCAAAGCCTATAAATTTTATATATGTTCATTTGGATCTCATTTGATCATCATTGCCCCGAGTTTATTAGGTCGCAAAACCTAACATATTGAAAATGTGTTTTGAATGTGGTGTGTTTATATTGTGGGTTGGTAAATAGAAAATGGGGTGCTAATATAATTAGCCTAATGGAAAATCTAGGAGGTAAAATACTTAATTGTTTATTTTACAATTGGGGTATTTGTCTAGGCAAAATCAACATAAAACATGTATAATTATTGCTTTAATGTTAACCATAAAATGTAATTTAATGCTCTCTCTCTCTCTCTCTCTTTCTCTCTCTCTCTGAATATCAATGGCACAAGTCGGTTTCCATCTCAAAAAATGGATGTTCATGAACTTGTCATAGATAGTCATCATGTTTGGACAATATGGATTGGAGATGATGTGGAGGAGATAATAAAGAAAAAAATTTATTATTATTTCAATAGAAGATGAATGGAAAGATGTATAGAGAAAAAATGAAAAATAAAAAAAAATGAGAAAAGTAGAAACAAATTTAAAAAAATAATAATAAAATAGTAGTGGAGTATAGAAGGTTGGATGTGAATTTATAGAAGTGGTGTGTGATACGATGAGATAAAAGTGATTAAAAAAAGTAGGATAATTGAGAGAAAAGTGATTTAAAAGTAATTTGAAATGAAATATGAAAATATGGGTCCAATGAATTTGTTGGTCCTTCCCTTTCATCAAATTCACGTTGTCTAGATATTTAGCAATTAGCATTCCAGGTACTCACATGTATAGATAATCAATGGAATCGTACTGCTAGCTTATCAATGAACGCCGAATATTCAAGTGATTGGGTTTCTATGGCATAAACGTACTAGAAAGGCGAATAAAATACCAAATTAACATAGACCAAATCACATATCAATTCAACGTATGAATTTTCTCATCAGTGTAGGACAAAAACATGCATAAAAATTCAAAAAATGCAAATGATACACCTGACATGGCTAAGATGCAGTGAGATATGAATTGCTAAAAACTTCTTTATACACCACATTTGTAGTGGAGCTCAAAGAATGGCAATCACAAACTTCGGCCGCTTCCTAGTCGTGAGCCTCGACACCGCAAGATATATTTGACTATCAGTGAACACCGACTCTCCCGAATAAGCCTCAATGTTGGTGAAGGTCTACCCCTCACTCTTGTTATAGTCATCGCGTAGCAAACTATCGAAGGAAACTGTCTCCGTTAAAATGTGAACGGCAATCTCATATTAGACGGAGTAAGAATCAACCTTCGAATCATAAAATCCTTACTGGCATTTACCTCGGACAAAATCCTCATCTCTATTACACATTCACCAAGTCTAGTGAATATAAGTTGCATACCATTGGACAAGCAGCAAGAGTGGCCAACGATATGCATCAACATCACCGAAATACCCACCTTCGACCTCAAATAAGACTTGGGACTCTAGGTAGATCAGTCTCGGAGTCATTGAACTTAGACATAGAATCTAAACCATAATATATCTTTACCTCAGAATGTTTCGGGTCACTCATATGGTCATTCACAGTGTTCACGATCTTCGAGTGTCAGGGCAAGTATGGCCCTCCCATTCAAATACGACGGAGATCGCCTTTCTATCAGAAAATCTGGATAGCTGCTATCAATGACGGCCTTTACAGAATCAGACAAATGGGGAACTAAAAGATCTTGTTGCATCTCAATGGTTGCCTTGTCATCATTTGGCCCCCAAATTTAACCATCCCCAATCCTACAATCCATTCAAAAAACTTGCAGAGTTCATCAGATTGCTTATCTCTAGGAAGATAACGATATCTCATGTTATTTGTCAATCTCAATACGTTGTAATGGTTCCACAGCTCAGAGGCATTGAGAGATGCATTCACTATATGCTGCTGGGTTCCCTTAGGTATAATCAGAAGTATCTGCCTGAAGTCAGCACCGAACATAATGGTTTTACCACAAAATGCTAGATGGCTACCCCGCGGGACAATGAATCTGAAATGTCCTTCACGGTGTGATCGAATGCCTCAAAGCAATACTTATTCATCTTGGGAGCGTCGCCCCAGATTATTAGCCTAGTCCTCTCTATTAGCTCAACAAAATGATTTCCATGTTTGAGCACAATGTTTGAGCACAATCTTCATCCGCATTCAATGGGATAGCAACCCCTGAGTGGACTGTCCTCCTCGATGGAGAAGAAACACTGGACGCCACATTAAGCACAATGTCGCCACGGGACCTGATCTCAGCCGATAGAACACGCCACAAAAATGTTTTTCCCATATTACCATACCGGTACAGGAAAAAAGTGCCACCTTCATCACCATCAATTGCGGCATTACCAGTGTCATACACACCATATTATTCATTAGTTAGGTCAGACAGCAACATAGAATGTTCCTCCACCAATGCACTCTTATCGTATTGCAACTCTTCTTGAATCAGCATGTTGTCTGGAACAGAGAAATAAATACAATCAAGGAATGACATGGAATCATAATCTCGCACGCTCTTTCCTTGTTGGCGTAGTAGCTTCTCATTCTCAAACAAAGCGCAGCTCTCAATCTATTCCTTGGTTAGTCGAAGGTATGTAACAAAGAATAAAGTATCAGCCCAAGTTCAAAATAAAAAATAATGGAAAATGACAAAGTACAAAAATGAGAATCAAACCACACCAAGCTAAACAATTCCTCTACGTTAAGTCAAATGCAATGACTAAAGAAAAGCGACGTGGAGCAATACTTAGGCTGTTAAGACCCCTTCGGTTGTTGTGTTCAATGTCATTGCGAATGCTCGCATTCATTCCACAAGACCTCAGGCCTATCCAAGCAAGCCGACACAAGCAAAGTGACAAATAAATTCCGTAATGAATATTCTAACGCCCAATGACTCAACTCTTCCATGCATCAATGAATTCTTTATCGTCGTCACAAAGTCCCCGCGCATAGCATGCATCCTTATAAGTCCTATGAACGTTCCCGTCAAAATTACTTATGTCTTGATGATCGAACGAACAACAAATATGATTTAGTAAAATGCGCATATAGGACCTGTAAATAACAAATGAAAAAAAAAAAATTACTCACTTAGACTTGGAAATTGGTTATTTCATTGCAAAAGATGTCATTCGTAACAAATTTCAATAGACAATAGGATATTATCAATTCAATAATCTAAAAGGTGGGTGAATTAGTCAACAAATTGATAACAAATAAAGTAAATAGTACCTTTCACTAGCACCAGGCCGAACAAAAAACAATCTGCCAATAAACTTGCCGTTCTTCCAAGGAACCCACTCAAGCGTCTTTTGCTTCCATGTGAACTTAGGAAGAAGCTCAGCAATATATCGATTTTTGACCTCGGGATATTTTTGGTTTGCCTTGAACCATGCAATGAACTGGGGGTCCTTTGTTCGCTTAAATATAAGTGTAAAATGCGAACCGCAAGTGTACGGTGTCAAAAAGTAATAAAGTGGATTTGAGTCTACGTATCGATCCCACAGGGACTTGTTTTGAGTACCGAAATTTGTCAATTTATCACTTTATTTGACGGATCAAGTTAATGGGCGTAATAATGCTAAATTTAAACAGAATGCTAGGAGAATAATGCTCTACTAAATCTATTATGTAGGAATTAAAAGAATTTGTAGATTAAATCAAAGTATTTAAAGACTTGGGACTCATTACTTCACTGAATTGATCCCCTTAACCCTATGTTCATGGATCCAAGACAATTAACTTGTGCTAACGGTCGAATTTCCTAAATTATATAACTATCTCTCTCGATGATAATTAAATAGATTCAATCGGGCCAATTCACCTATCTCTAAGCAAATTCATTATCAACCTTCATGAACGCATTCACACAAGAAATTCTAATAGGTTTTCTCGAAATTCCACCTACGTGATTGCACTAACCACAAGTTTATCTCTAAATCTTGTCTAAATTAGTGTTCTATGTTGTCTAAATCTAATTCATGTTCTCCTCTCTCGAATCAAACATAAACCAAGAGATAAATTCACCAATTGATCAAAAAGACAAATAAAATAACCCAACAACATAGAATTAAGACAAATCAATTACTAGAAATTAGGATCCATTCACATAATTGGAATCCATAAATCGTCCCAAGTAATAAGGGTTTAGCTACTCATGGAATTGAAATAAAAACTAAAGATAAGAAATAAAACGAAATACATAACCGGGTTTGAGAGAAATAAGTTGAAGCCTTCAATCTCTTGAGTTCTTCAATTTCTCCTCCCAACTTGCTTTGTTGTGGCTTTAGTCTTCTCTAATGATATCTCCTCCTTTCTTTTTCTCTGAAAAATCCCCTTAAATAGAGTGTTTTTCCTCCTCAAATTCGTAAATAAGGCCCAAGTATAATGGGTTTCCAAGTCCAAGTCACATTAGGCATTCTCGCGTAAAATATGATAGCCTGGCAATGTTTACTATTTTGGCCTTAACTTCCTCGTCTGATATTCGGACTCAAAATCCTGTGGAAACTAGACAAAATTATCTACAATTAATACAAAAATAGCCTTTCCGAAATTCCAGATTTTTCGAGGTCAAAATTCGTCCACAATCTTTAGCTAAATTTTATTATCGTCCCCAAACTTGGAAACTTTCCTTATCTTCGTTTTTCTTTCATTCTTTTGGCCATCTCCACTCCCATATTGCTCCACTTTATTCCAAATATGATTTTTCTCCTAAAATAATAATAAATTGCAAAACTTAGGCACGAAATAGATAAGAAATAAAATTAATTGGAGTTTAATGACCTTAAATAAATGGGTAAAACGCACTTATCAACACCCCCAAACTTAACTCTTACTCGCCCTCGAACAAGAAACTCGGGCAACACAATAAAACAATCACGCATTGCAAACTAACCACAGGCAAAAAAAAAACAAGTCAAATAATGTACCATTCGCCACAGGTTAATTAAATACTTATAGAACCCCTGTTGAACCGACTAAACATGCACCAAGCTATTCACTTAACATGCACACAACGTTGTAATGTGTGTGTGTGTGTTAGTCATAGCTTGACTCAAATCCACGTTAAAATCTAATCAAAGAATGGACAATACAAAACCATACCCATTTCCCCGTGTGGTAAGATTTTTTTCACCCCGCTCATAGAATTCACTCATTATACTTTTCTCTCAATTCCCCGAGGTGCTTCACTCGATGTGGTGTTCTAAAAATAAATGTATTTTCCCACACACTGGATGTTACAAGAATTACCGTTATCCGTTCATCCATCTCTACTTCCAAGTTTCCAAATCTCTAGCTTTTGAGCCTTTTTCCAACACTTCAAACCCATATCAATCTTTGATTCCCGATTTTTCGCTCTCCTCTTTGTTTGTTTTTGTTTTTGTTTTTTTGTTTTTTTGATGAAATGCAGAATGTAATGCAATACAATGCCCCAACAATAATGCTTTCTCAAGGACTCGTGTAGCGAGTTTTAGGTTGACGACTCCCGAGCTCGTCACTCAAGGCACCAAGTAAAATACCCCTCAGACTTAATCACTCGAGTCAATGAGGCAAGAGAATAGGGCATAGATGAAGTGAATGCCAATGATTTTTCTCTTTCTTTTTTTCTTCTTCTTCTTCGGGAGACTGATAGCATTGGTCAGTGCTGGGGCAAACTCACTAACTAAAGATTCTTCAACTTAGAGCAAAAACATCAAGGTATCAAATTGTAATTCCCCCAATATAAAGTCACTAATCTTACCACCCGCAAACTTAGCATTTTAGCTAATTCGATCCTACAATTCAGTTTGGGGAAATTGCCTATTTCTACTAGTCGAGTCGTGCATTACATGCGATACGAGCGACACAGCATCTAGATCAAACTTACCACCCCCAAACTTAGCCTTTTAGTTAATTCGGTCCTACAATTCAATTTGGGGAAATTGCCTATTTATACTAGTCGAGTAGTGCATTACAGGCGATATGAAGGACACAGCATCTAGATCAAATTCAGACTTAAATCCAAATCAAGCCATGACCATGTGCTCATATAAGATTAGTCCTACACCACTAAGTGAAATAAAAAGTTTAAAAGGATTAAGTGATGTTATAAAGGTCCAACTGCCACTCTATTTCCATTTTTTTCCCAAAAGAAACAATCATCGGCCATGCGCTACTTGACAAACAGACACAAGACATTCTTTTTTTTTTTGAGAAAAGAAGGAAAAAAAGGACACAAATATTACGACTCATAATTAAACACACATGCAAAAATTGCAAAAAGTAAATTCATGAAAAGACATATCGACACACAACCACAAACATTGCCACACCCCCAAACTTTAGCCCATACATTGTCCCAATGTATCAAAAGAATAAAATGGAAAGATAGTACCGGGTGCGTAGTTGAGAGCAATGCGTGCTATCTCCACCAAATCATCCTTTGAAAGGGCCGGATGGCCCTTGATGCCGCAGGAGCTGCTCAAACATCTTCATAACCTCCTGATGATCTCGGGCCCGAGCCTCCTCTTGAGCTTGGAGAGAATTACGAACCCATTGCCATTGTTGTTCGTTGTATGCTCGGTCTTGTTGTGATTGTGTTTGTATATGGTCAAGGGCGAGTCTCATTTCGGAGTCCATTGGGTTCTCATTTGTCAAAGGAGGTACCTCGCCATCTTGGTCATCCTCTTCCTCGGGAGATATAGACGGGGCCTTGAACCGTTGACTTTGTGATTTAGACTGCACAAGAGTGCCCCGGTTAATGGTGGGTGGTCGTGCCTTTTCTACTTCAGAAGGGCTTATCGGGACCTTGACTTTTTTGCAAAGAGCGGAGATCAAAGATGGAAAAATGAGGCGCTTCCCAATTGGATCTTTACCGATCCCCACGATTTTGTCGAAAATGATTTTGCCGAAATAAATATCGCCACCATTTGCTAAGTGGTATAGCATTGCCAGCTTAATGTGCGAGATGTCGGTCAAGTTAGAGGTGGGATCGATGTTGTGGCACATGATATAATTAAAGAGTTTGTACCGTAGGGTCAACTGCCCATGTCCCACTTTTTTATGCTTTGCCCACTTCTTTGAACTATCATCCCGAAAGCAATCTTGAATGATCTCATTCCACTAATCATTGATTGGCTGCAGCTTTGGTGTCCCGAGTGTGGAAGCGACAGAGTAATACTTAGCTATAATGGCAGGGCTAAAGGGGACCCAGACATCGCGAACAAAGGTATGATATGCAAGCTCATCTGTTGACTCCTCGATGTCGGGATTGAGATTGGCATAGAACTCATATACTACGTTAGGGTATACGGTGTGTGGTTTTGCAACTAACTTACCCCACTTTTTCCGTTGGATAATTTCACCGACTCCGAGAGACTCTACTTCTTTCAAATCAACCATACGCTCATAAATAAAGCATTGTCCTTGGATTATATCAAAGCGGTCTTATGCTTCCTCAAAGATGAACGACTCATATGTTGTAGTGTCACTCCTAGACCATTTGGAAGTGGTGGAGCTCGTCGCAACATGTTGTGAAAATAATCGCAAGTGCACGATATCGCCAAACAAGTAGTAAAGTTGACTTTTTTAGAGTCCGGATTATCGTTCCCACGAGGACTGGTTTATTCTATATCGGTTCAAACTAATCACAAAAGCAGTTAGGGATATATAAAGAATAAAGATTGGATTTTTAGCGAAATTTTAAATTATGCGAAATAAATATGCAAAATAATAGAAAATAGAAAGTTGTTGAAGCAATGGAGAGTAGAGTTGGGAATCCCGATTTATCTTTAGTTATCCTATTTGATTTCTCCTCTCAATTTCTACACCAAAGTTGTGTTAGATCGAATTCACGAAGTTGATTTAATTTACCTCTCTCGAGTTCAAATCAATCCTATTTAATTAAGTCAACTACCATATCTCTATGTATAGTTTGAATAAGCCTTAATTAAATGCATTAACGATCTTAGGAATTCTCCTATATCCACCTGTCACGTGGGATCACAACAATCATAAAAGTCTATCTCTAGCTCTTATGTAAATTGCCGGATTTTACTACGTGGTCTAAATATTTAACTTACCTCTCGGTTTGTTAAAATTCACAAATCAATGATTTAGTGATCAATTAAACCATGCATTAAGTGTAGAAGTAAAATCAACACATATGAATCAAAGCTCAAGAAATTGAGAGTTAAAATCAAATCATAGATCTAAATTACATCGTTCATCCCAACAAATGGATTAGTTGTTCATGCTACATGATAATAACAAAAAAATTGCAGTAAAAAGGGAGTTCATCACCGGTATTACAAGAAGAATCGAGAATATAAAGTCGATCTTGCACCAAGTTTCAACTTCTTCTTAGATCTCCTCCGAAACCATGTAAATCTCTCCAACGGGTCGATTGTCTTGTGTTTTTGCTCTCCCCCAAATCTTCCCCGAAAAGCTCTCTCTTTATGTCTCAAAAGGATGTATTTATAGCCCACATTAGGTCTTCTTAGGACGCTCAAAACCGTGCACACGAATATGGTAGAGTCCAAGTAGGAGACGAAGTCCGGAAATAGGTCGGTTGCTGACGGCCAGAAGTTGCGCCTGCAGGTTTTATCCCTGCGGCCGCACTGCCTTTTGTTGCGGCCGCAGACCTATTCTGCGGCCTAAAGAGGATTCGTGGGCTCTTTTTTCTCAACTGTGCGGGCACACACGGCCTTTTTGCGGGCGCCCATTGTCATACCATGTAAAATCCTTCCTTATTTGCCATTTTAGTCCCCCAACTTTAATCCGTTCCACATGTTGATCCAAAACTCTTCGATTTCGCATAAATTCGGCCTCTTCTCTTCCTTTATTGCCATGCAACCAATCCATGCCGATTTTTCTACGTGAAAACTATTAAAATTAAACACAATCAAGCACACTAGACACATTAAACACGAACAAAACGCTAAAATAAACACTTTTAAAATACTTATCAAACACCCCCAAACTTATCTCTTGTTCACCCCGAACAGGAAACTAAAACAAAACAACACTCACCCATTTTTCACACCAACCCCAAAACATAGAAAAGACTCAAAACATGTCAAGTAGTGTGCTACTCGCCTCAGGTCAATAAAATATTTATAGAATTCCAGCTGGACCAAATAAACAACCACGAAAGTATTCACTTATCATATGCACGACATACGGTGTGTGAGTGTGTTAATCATTGCGCAACTCAAATTCCATGTCACGATCTAATCAACAAATACACAATACACAATCATGCCCATATTCCCTTGTGGTAAGTTTGATCTCACCCCACTCGTAGGATTCACTGCTCGTGCTTTTCTCTCATTTCCTGGGGTATACTTAACTGCGGGGTTCTCAAAGTTTTCAACGCATTTTTCCACACAAGATGTTAAGTAAAAGTGACTAGACGTTAAAGAAACTACCGCTATCCATCTATCCATCTCTACTCCAAGTTTCCAAATCTCCAATCTTTGAATCTTTTCCCGACACTTCAAACTCCCTATCAATCTTCATTTCCCGAATTTTTTCTTTTCACATTTTTTTTCTTTTTCTTTTTAGGTATGATATGCAAATGCAATGCCCCAACAATAATGCTTTCTCAAGGACCCGTGTAGCGAGCTTTATGTCGATGACTCCCGAGCTCGTCACTCAAGGCACCAGGTAAAATACCCCTCAGACTTAATCACTCGAGTCAATGAGGCAAGAGAATGGGGCATATATGCAATGTGAATGATGTCTTTTTTTTTCTTTTTTTTTCTTCTTTTTTTTCTTTTTTTTGTTTTCTTTCACAGGAGAATGATAGCCTCGGTCAGTGCCGGTACAGATTCGCCAACCAAAAATCCTTCAACTCAAAGCAAAAACATCAAAACATCAAACCGTAGTTCCCCCAACATAAATCACTAGTCTTACCACCCCCAAACTAAGCCTTTAAGCTAGTTTTGGTCCTAATATTCGGTTCGGGGAAGATTACCTATTTCTAAGGGTTAAATGGTTTATTTTGGGTATACAGGGGAAACACGGCATTTAGATTACACCCTAACATATATCTAAATCACACACTAACCATGTGCTCATATAAAATTAATCGTGCACCAGTAAGTGACAAAAAGAATTTTAAAAGGATCAAGTGATGTTCAAAAGTCCAACTGTCATCCTATTCAATTATGCTGAAACGAAACAATAATCGGCGATACACTACTAGACAGACAAACATAAAAAAAAAATTTTTTTTTTTTTGTTTTTTTTAACGAAAAAAATGACGCAAACATTACAACTCACAATTAAACACGCATGCAAAAATTAAGATCACACCCCCAAACTTAAAACCAACATTGTCCTCAATGTAAAAATTCTGATAAAAGAAGAGAAAAGTTACTGAACGTCCCAGGGGATTAGTTGTGGCATCAGAGGGCGTTGGGTCCTTGTGTAACGTGAGATTGAGCTTTGATATTAGTTCTGCAAAAAACACACCTCATGAAAATCAATTATATTAATTAAAAATAAACAAAATTGCACACTAAGAACAAGATAAGGAAAATAAAGTCAAGCACACAAAGCACACATAGAGATAAGTTAAGAAAACGAAAGAAACATTGGGTTGCCTCCTAATAAGCGCTTTATTTATAGTCTAGAGCTCGACTTTGCGCGAAAATGATCATGGAGGTTCGAAACACACTCGGGAAGCCTTGTTTTGAGTGACGTTGACTTCCCACTTCTTTTCCAACTTCTTCCTCTTCCATTTGGGCATCCACAGTTCATGCAGGTTGTTCTGAGCTTTATGATCGGGTTTGTCGGGTTCAGCATCCTTTTTTCTAGTTTCCTCGAGTGCAAAACAACTTGCACTTTGAACTTCTTTCTTTTCTCCTTTATAAATGTTTAATATCACCTTCTCCTCATCAACCCTTAGAATTAGCTCTCCTTTTTCCACATCTATTAGAGCTCGTGCAGTGGCTACGAATGGTCGTCCGAGAATGAGGGGCATTCGGATATCTTCTTCAATGTCCATTATCATAAAATCTGCTGGGAAAATAAATTTTCCCACCTTTACTGGGACATCCTCTACTATGCCATATGGACGTTTGATTGTTCGATCCGCTAGCTGTAATGTCACTGTCGTCTGTTTCGGTTCGCCTAATCCAAGTTTCTTGTAAATAGACAGTGGCATCAAATTTACGCTGGCACGTAAATCACATAAGGATCTATCAAAATTTAAGGTACCGATATCACAAGGGATAGAAAAACTCCCTGGATCTTTTAGTTTTGGTGGCAGCTTGTTCTGTAGGATTGCGCTACATTCTTCCGTTAGTGCCACCGTTTCAAACTCCTCTAGTTTTCTTTTCTTGGAAAGCATCTCCTTCATAAATTTCAAATATAATGGCATTTGAGCCAGAGCATCTGTAAATGGGATGTTTATGTGCAGCTTCTTGAAGATTTCCGGAAATTTAGCGAACTGTCGGTCAAGTTTGCTCTTTTGTAGTCTCTGTGGAAACGGAATAGGCGGAACATAGGCTTTAACCGGAGTTGGAGTCTTTTTCTCCACATCTTCAACTTCCTTCTCAGAACTGACTTCAGCTGATGGTTCAGTTTCCTCTTTGTCCTTCTTTTGTTCCTTGATCACTGAACATTGGGGCTTTGTCTCCGGCCTCTTAATGTGAATCTCAGGCAACTGTAACCCACTTCTCGTGGTGATTGCCTGTACCTCAGCTTGCTTTGCAAGAACTCTCAGCCTTTGAGGGAAAGGAATTTAGGGTACGTAAGCCTTTGGCGGCACATATGTTTCTTCTTCAACAGACTGGACTTTATGTTTCTATTTCACAATAGAGATGGCATTAGCTTGCTCTCTTGGATTCGTGTCAGTGTTACCCGAGAATGTGCCATGGGCTCTTTCTGCCAATTGTAGTGCCAGCTGCCCAATTTGAACTTCTAAATTTTTTATGGAAACCTGCTGATTCTTAGCGTTCACTTCAATTCGTTCCAATACTTTGTCTGTCCTTTGCATATACTGTTGGAACATATCCCCCAAACTTGGCTTGTTCTCAGGTGGAGGATTGTTTGAGCTATCCCCATATCTCAAGTTTGGGTGGAATTTCCACTCCGGATTGTAGGTCTGAGAGTAGGGATTGAACTGTTGCCTGTTATCTCCCACATAGTTTACTTGCTCATTTTGAGCTCCCAATAGCATGCATTCAGAGATATGATGTTTCGCTCCGCAATGCCCACATATCAGACTTGACTGAATAGAGTGTGCACCTTGAGTTTGCGCTCTCACTAGCAATTCCACTTGCTTCGTCAGTACGGCAATCTGGGCATTAGTGGATGCTAGTGAGTCACTCTCATGCGTCATGGGTCCTTTCTTTAAGACCAGGCGATCAGATTGGAACATAGTCTGTGTTTTGGCAATTAACTCCAATAGATCCCAAGCTTGGTTCACTCATTTCTTGGTAATGGATCCATTTGAGGATGAATCCACAATGGATTTGAACTGTGGGGATAGTCCGGAATAGAAGTACTGCACCTGAGTCCCTTTGTCAATCCCATGATTGGGGCATTTCCTCAGCATGCCCTTAAATCGATCCCAAGCTTCATAGAAAGTTTCACCATCGAATTGTTGGAAGGTGGAAATATCCAACTTCATTTTTGCAACCTTGGCCGGTGAGAAGTACTTACTGCAAAACTTTCGGGCCAAGTCGTCCCACGTCGTGATACTAGCATCAGGCTCCGAATCTAGCCACTCCAAAGCATTGTCTCTCAGTGTATAAGGAAAAAGTCGGAGCCTTAGACAGTCGTCATCAATTCCATTAAACTTGAAGTTCTGGCACGTCCTCAAAAATTTGGCGAGATGAGCGTTTGGATCTTCATGCACTAAGCCGTAGAATTGATGGCTATTGCTGAATAAGTTGATGATATCTGCTCTCAGCTGGAAATCGTTTCTCCCAAATGGAGGATACACGATACTAGACCGCGTGGGAGCCGCAGGTGGAGTCAAGAATTGGGTCATAGGTAGGCTGCCACCATCGTCATCCTCATCTCGGCTTCCTGATTTCTCCCATTAACCAACGCGAATCTTCTTCGTGCCTCTTCTTCTTCCCTTAGCCTTGCTTCCTCTGCTAAATTTCGTTCCATGATTAATTTACGTTTAGCTCGAAGTGGGTGTTCAATCTTAGAATCGAATTGCTCTAGAATGTCCCCTTCTGAGCGGGTCATGCACCGAACGCCAATTTTCTGCAAAAATAAAAATAAAAACAAGTATCAAAATTCTTTTATAATAAAACTAAAATTAAACTAAAACTGAAATTAATAACTATGATTAATATAAAACGATATTAAATAAAAATAGCCCCCGGCAACGGCGCCAAAAACATGTTGTGAAAATAATCGCAAGTGTACAATATCGTCAAACAAGTAGTAAAGTGACTTTTTTAGAGTCCGGATTATCGTTCCCACGAGGACTGGTTTATTCTATATCGGTTCAAACTAATCACAAAAGCAGTTAGGGATATATAAAGAATAAAGATTGGATTTTTAGCGAAATTTTAAATTATGCGAAATAAATATGCAAAATAATAGAAAATAGAAAGTTGTTGAAGCAATGGAGAGTAGAGTTGGGAATCCCGATTTATCTTTAGTTATCCTATTTGATTTCTCCTCTCAATTTCTCCACCAAAGTTGTGTTAGATCGAATTCACGAAGTTGATTTAATTTACCTCTCTCGAGTCCAATCAATCCTATTTAATTAAGTCAACTACCATATCTCTATGTATAGTCTGAATAAGCCTTAATCAAATGCATTAACAATCTTAGGAATTCACCTATATCCACCTGTCACGTGGGATCACAACAATTATAAAAGTCTATCTCTAGCTCTTATGTAAATTGCCGGATTTTACTACGTGGTCTAAATATTTAACTTACCTCTCGGTTTGTTAAAATTCACAAATCAATGATTTAGTGATCAATTAAACCATGCATTAAGTGTAGAAGTAAAATCAACACATATGAATCAAAGCTCAAGAAATTGAGAGTTAAAATCAAATCATAGATCTAAATTACATCGTTCATCCCAACAAATGGATTAGTTGTTCATACTAAATGATAATAACACAAAAATAGCAGTAAAAAGGGAGTTCATCGCCGGTATTACAAGAAGAATCGAGAATATAAAGTTGATCTTGCACCAAGTTTCAACTTCTTCTTAGATCTCCTCCGCAAACCATGTAAATCTCTCCAACGGGTCGATTGTCTTGTGTTTTTGCTCTCCCCTAAATCTTCCCCGAAAAGCTCCCTCTTTATGTCTCAAAAGGATGTATTTATAGCCCACATTAGGTCTTCTTAGGACGCTCAAAACCGTGCACACGAATATGGTAGAGTCCAAGTAGGAGACGAAGTCCGGAAATACGTCGGTTGCTGACGGCCAGAAGTTGCGCCCGTAGGTTTTATCCCTGCGGCCGCACTGCCTTCTTTTGTTGCGGCCGCAAACTTGGTCTGCGGCCTACAGAGGATTCGTGGGCTCTTGTTTCTCAACTATGCGGAAGCCCATTGTCATACCATGTAAAATCCTTCCTTATTTGCCATTTTAGTCCCCCAACTTTAATCCGTTCCACATGTTGATCCAAAACTCTTCGATTTCGCGTAAATTCGGCCTCTTCTCTTCCTTTATTGCCATGCAACCGATCCATGCCGATTTTTCTACGTGAAAACTATTAAAATTAAACACAATCAAGCACGCTAGACAAATTAAACACGAACAAAATGCTAAAATAAACACTTCTAAAATACTTATCACAACACTCTTTCCTTTCTTTGCCCGAGCCAAGTCTCTTGTCCTATCCGTAATGACCCTAAGATGTGATGGAAGGGGTTTCATCTCAAGCGTAGGCGGAGACTCAATGGAGGGGAGGACTCTCATTGGAGCTTCTCCCAATGACTCAAATACCCAATTCCTTTTCTAACCCACAGCATGTAAGGCTTCCATGTGATGAGCATCTCTGCTTGCTCCTCGTTCTCTACGTGGGAGCCTCCTGACCCTACAATGCATGCCTCAAGTGGATCTATTGGGAAAGATTCAGCAAAAGCCTCTTCAACTGCTCAGTCAAGTATGTCAATTTGGAAGCAAGCGTCTGTAGATGACAAGGATGGACGTTTTAAAGCGTCAAACACATTGAACGTCACTTTATCCTGGTCCACCCTTAGTGTAAGCATTCCTTTATAAACATCGATCAATGCCTTTCCCGTTCTCAAAAATGGCCTTCCAAAGATTAGAGGGATTTCTTTGTCTTCCTCCATGTCCAAAATAATAAAGTCCACTTGGTAAATGAACTTGTCAACCTTCACTAGCACGTCTTCTATGATCCCTCTTGGATAAGTGATTGATCTGTCAGCCAACTGCAAGGAAATGGTGGTTGGTCTGCACTCTCCTAATCCAAGCTTCATGTACACAGACCATGGCATCAGATTAATGCTAGCACCTAGGTCACATAATGCTAAACCAGAATAAAATGAGCCTATTGTGCAAGGAATATTAAAACTCCCTAGATCTTTCAATTTAGGAGGCAGTTTCTTCTGTAGAATTGCACTACACTCCTCGGTGAGCATCACCGTCTCATGTTCATCCAAGTTTCCTTTTGTTGGATAGATCTCTTTCATAAACTTCGCGTCGGCATTTGAGATAGGGCATCTGCGAAAGGTATGTTTATGTTCAATATTTTGAATACTTCAAGAAATTTCCCAAACTGTTTGTCCAGTTTACTCTTCTGTAGCCTCTGAGGATAGGGAATCGGGGGACCATAAGCCTTGAATGGATGTCGCTTCTTTTCCTCATTTTTGTCCACCCTTGGTCCTTTATCCGATGACTCAACTGTTTCTTGTTGTTCTCCATTCTCATGCTCAATTGCATTTGGCACAGTTCCTTCCTTGCTTATTACTTCTATCTCAGGCAATTTAAGCCCACTTGTAGTGGCGATGGCATTGACTTGCTTTGGGTTGTCACCATATTACTTGAGTCTCCAAATTCTTGATCACAGCGTTTTGGTTTTGGAGAGTGTGCTCGGTCTTTTGCATGAAGTTGATGTTGACTTCTATGTATTTGGCCAACACTTCTTCCAATGAGCTTTTCATTTCTTGTGGCTGATTAAATCTAGGTGGCATTATTCTTGCATTGTTGTCCTTCTAAGAGAAGTTCAGGTGTTGCCTCCATCCCGAATTATACGTTTGAGCATACGGCCCATATGGTGGCCTTTGATTATTTCCAGCGAAGAGTGCTTGCTGATCAATTAGTAAGTTTGAATGGGTCACGGGGCACTCTGTAGTAACATGGTTAGCGCAGCAAATATCACAAATAGCACTCGACTGGGCCATGTTAGCTGTAGGCAAAGTCATATTATCCAATTTCTTGGAAAGGGCGGCCACTTGTGCTGCGAGTGACGTTACGACATCCACTTCATGAATTCCAACATGCTTTGGTAGCGAGTGATCTGAGTACCACTGATAACTATTTGCAGCCATCTTCTTGAAAATAGAGGATGCTTCGTCATACGTCTTATCCACGAGTAAGCCTCCTACAGCCGAGTCTGCATGCTTCTTGTTCTCATCACTCAACCCATTATAAAAGGTCTGCACGATAAGCCAGTCGGGTATGCCATGATTTGGGCAGTGTCTCAGCAAGTTATTGAATCGTTCCCATGCGTCAAATATAGATTCTCCATGGTGCTGGGAAAATGAGGTTATTTCACGCCTTATTTTTAACATCCTGCCTGGAGGGAAGAATTTGTAGAAGAATTTCTGGCACAAATTAGCCCAACTAGTAACTGAGTTGGCAGGTAGAGTATAAAACCATGTTCTGGCCTTTCCAGCCAAAGGAAACAAGAACAACTTCATTTTAATAGCCTCTTGAGGCACTCCATTAATTTTGAACATATCATTGATTTCTAAAAACCTCCTTATGTGCTCATGGGGATCCTCGTCCTGCAGCCCATGGAATTGTATTGTTTGTTGGACAAGCTGAATGGTTCCCGGCTTGATTTTGTAGTTATTAGCAGGAATCGCAGGGGGAACCAAGCAAGTGAGATTGTTCCCAACCGTCGGTGTGACATATTCCCTCAGCGGAAGAGCTGGGTTAGCTACACGCCATTCTTCTTCTTCAGCCATCTCCTGTTCTTGTTTCTTTCTCTTAGCTTCTCTTGCTTCTTTTGATATACGCCGAAATGTGCACTCTATCTCAGGATCAAAAGGCACGAGCTCAAATAATGGGTTCTATCTCGTGTTTAGCATGCAAATCTGCAATACAAAACAAGTAAAATTTAAATGACTAATAAAAATAAAATCAAATTAAAGCAATAATTGACTAGTATCGATATCAATTACGAAGCCCCCTGCAACGGCGCCAAAACCTTGTTCGCTTAAATATGAGTGTAAAATGCGATCCGCAAGTGTGCGGTGTCAAGCAAGTAATAAAGTGAATTTGAGTCCACGTATCGATCCCACAAGGACTTGTTTTGAGTATCGAAATTTTTCAATTTATCACTTTATTTGACGGATCAAGTTAACGGGCGTAATAATGCTAAATTTAAACAGAATGCTAGGAGAATAATGCTCTACTAAATCTATTATGTAAGAATTAAAAGAATTTGTAGATTAAATCAAAGTATTTAAAGACTTGGGACTCATTACTTCACCGAATTGATCCCCTTAACCCTATGTTCATGGATCCAAGATAATTAACTTGTGCTAACGATCGAATTTCCTAAATTATATAACTACCTCTCTCGATGATAATTAAATCTATTCAATCGGGTCAATTCACCTATCTCTAAGAAAATTTGTTATCAATCTTCATGAACGCATTCACACAAGAAATTCTAATAGGTTTCCCCGAAATTCCACCTACGTGATCGCACTAACCACAAGTTTATCTCTAAATCCTGTCTAAATTAGTGTTCTATGTTGTCTAAATATAATTCATGTTCTCCTCTCTCGAATCAAACATAAACCAATAGATAAATTTACCAATTGATCAGAAAGGCAAATAAAATAACCCAACAACATAGAATTAAGACAAATCAATTACTAGAAATTAGGATCCATTCACATAGAATTAAAGTTCACAATTGGGATCCATAAATCGTCCCAAGTAATAAGGGTTTAGCTACTCATGAAATTGAAATAAAAACTAAAGACAAGAAATAAAACGAAATACATAATCGGGTTTGAGAGAAGTAAGTTGAAGCCTTCAATCTCTTGAGTTCTTCAATTTCTCTTCCCAACTTGCTTTGTTGTGGCTTTAGTCTTCTCTAATGATATCTCCTTCTTTCTTTTTCTCTGGAAAATCCCCTTAAATAGAGTGTTTTTCCTCCTCAAATTCGTAAATAAGGCCCAAGTATAATAGGTTTCCAAGTCCTAGTCACATTAGGCATTCTCACGTAAAACATGATAGCCTGACAATGTTGACTATTTTGGTCATAACGTCCTCGTCCGATATCCGATTGAGGTGATTCAAAATCCTGTGGAAACTAGACAAAATTATCTACAATTAATACAGAAATATCCTTCCCCAAATTTCACATTTTTCGAGGTCAAAATTCGTCCTAAATCCTCGGCTAAATTTTATTATCGTCCCCAAACTTGGAAAATTTCCTTATCTTCGTTTTTCTTTCATTCTTTTGGCCATCTCCACTCCCATATTGCTCCACTTTCTTCCAAAACTGATGTTTCTCCTAAAATAATAATAAATTGCAAAACTTAGGCACGAAATAGATAGGAAATAAAATTAATTGGAGTTTAATGACTCTAAATAAGCGCGTAAAATGCACTTATCATCCTTCACAGACGATCACCACACTGCTGCACCGACATCACCATTTTCAGAATAGACAATATTCTGCTGGCTTTGGGATGAAAGCTCAAACATTCGATTGCAATATCTCTCTAGTGGACGGAAAATGCAAACATCCTCCATGCTAACTCATAGGCTGAGACATAACAGTAGTCATAATATGTATTAATCTCATCTAGCGGTTCCGTAGAAGAAGAATCTGCATTTCTAGTGAACGCCACAACAATTTGATCTTGCCTCTTGGTGATGTACTTAAATAGGTATTTTACCGTCTTGGTCTTCTTATACCTTTCGACATTGATATAGGCTGCATATTTCAATAGCAAGTTGTGGTTATGAGGGATTACATATCGATTGTCCAACAGAATCCCACCCTTGCCAACAGTCCGTCCATCATCCCTACGCCTATAGATGGGGAACCCACTCTCATTGACATTAGGTTCATCGACAAACTTCTTGGGAAAGTTCTTTCTGCACTTACCCTTATTCATACACAATGAATCCCTACTCCAATTCCCACAAGGACCATGCACCATGAGGTCTGGGATATGATGGTAATACTCAGGCTCGGACTCATTATCTGATATTTCGACAGATATTGTTGGCTAATGTCCGTTAGAGTAGGATTCTTGCCCTTCTAAGCCATGAAAAATAGAATATGTGCATGAGGAAGCCCTCGTTTCTGGACCTCAACGGTATATATAATTGCAAGTAAAATCATGAAAGCTATATGACGGAAGAAGAACGAAAGGCAAGAAACTAATCGATATATAAAGCGAACAAAGCGTATCATGCTAATAAAAAATAGAAATTGGCCCGCTTTATGTTCATCGAATATCATCTTTTTCTTAATATCATTTATAAGGTGATTGACCTTGATCTTGAAAACTCTACATATAATATCACGTCGATCTTTAGGGCGAAGCCTCTAGGCCCCAAGAAACCGGAGATCTCGGGCCATTTCAGATGACATGTGAAAATGATGAACAACTTCGGATATCCTGCCCATCAACATGTGCCATTGCATCCTGATAGTTCAAGATCATAAAGTGGGCACCGTCCTGAAAGCTATTCGACAACACCACGAGCTTTCCCAACCTAACCTGATTCTTTTTTCCACGATCGGTAGAATTGTGTAGTCCACCATACAATCTCTTATAGTGCAGGATATAAGGTGACTCACTAGCTCTCTTGTATCCTATAGGTGAAATATTGGTGCATAGTGACATGCTTTCTGACCCTCAAAGAAGACTCGGCATCACGCATAAGCTCCATATCCTTCCTATACCAATCTTGTCCGTAGGGATAAAGCAACGGATACTGGAGAGATATGAACAAAGGATTGAGGTGATTCATGCATTGGAGTACACCATCCTTTGTCTAAATAATTACATCCCGCTCAACTCGATCGGCGCGTATGTCTCCCTTTATGAATTTAAGATTTCACGAGTCTTTGGAAGGCCGTATTGTCTGCCATTTCCTTTCCTCGTTCCGATAAGTTCCATCTGAGTAGCAGCACAATTACTTTCGTTCAGCCTGTCCCTCGCCATCTTGAATAACTTCGTATGCACATTATGCTTGTCCAGCGTGTCTTTCAAATCGGAGGCAATCTCTGCATAGAAATTTTTTATGCCTTCAGACCTGTTACACGCACCAAACAATAATCTCTAGTTAAAAATACGACCAAATTTCTACGAGCAACATATTAAAAATATGTTTAAAAAAACACGTATTAATGGAGAAAATAAAATATAAAATAAATTTTAAAAATTATATGCATCATCAAAACGAATACGACAGCCTTGATGGTGTTAACAATCTTATTCCGCAGATCTTGCATGTAAATTTGCAAGAACTTCGCTTTGTCTTGTCCTTAGTAAGCAAAGACCCGATTCTATGGTGGTTCTAACCATTCAACCTGAATGTCGGATTGGATGTTGTCTTGAAATTGCTTGCTCCTATGATCATCTTTGAAAATCAAAGTATCTAGGACCTTTGGAGGGTCCTTTTTTGCAGGAAACACGACATTACCCTGATTACATTGAGGATTTTAGATCCTTCGATTTATTATACTTCCTCATTCTCTCGGCATACCAAACAAAGGTCCACAATGTTCGCAAGAATGCACCGGATCTTCGATGTCAAAATGATCTGTCACGAATTAAATCAATAAAAAATCCAAAAATATATATATTGAACATAGAAATAGATCCAATGAATATGTAATAACTTGTTGAAAGACGAACACTTAATAAAAATGCGATAAGTAAGATAATTCTGCCTAAAGAAGCTCTAAAAGAAGACAACATTCCTAAATAACAAATAATACACTTAGAAATGTCAATTATTACATGCGATGGAGAAGTCGGTGCACTCAATATCCTCACCTGCAAAAAGGAAAAGCACATATTATAAAATTAATGCAAATTGAAAATCAGCACACGAGATTAGATCCATCATCTAATTTATTTTACATACCATCAGAATCATCACAGCCAATCTGGTCCCCAGAAGAATCTCAGAGGACTTGTCAAGCACATCAACTAAAAATTGAGGATTTACAAATAAGTATATTACATATTGCTAATTGCAGAGGCAACATAGTCGGATGACCAAAACATAAAATAGATGAATTTAATCATATGACAATAATCTTAAAATTCGTACATTTAATAATTTTCAAACATATATAATACTTAAAAATATTTGATTAAGCAATTTTCATCCTCATCAACAGCATTGCTTGGACCAGCACCATTACTTCTACGACGATGTGGTCTCGATGCAAGCGATTTTCGACCATAGCTTGTTTTGATTTTCTTCCTGAAGAAACTGATTAAAAAAATATAATCGTCACAAATTAGCGAATAATACTGAAAGCAGGAAAGGATGAGGTAAATGACCAATATAAATCATAAGAGCAGTCATATTACCATCACCAAATCTTTTTCCAGAGCATCACATTAGGAAAAAAATTAGGATTTTGTATTTCATTTTAATATATTGCAGTTACATCTACAATTACAATTACAACAAGGAAAACTCATATCCACATTAATCATAATAAATTGATTTATATTAATAAAATAATTAATTTACCTAAAATTGGTGAAAGAATAATTTTTAATGTAAATAAACCAATTCGAGAATATTGTTTTCTATTTCTAATTTTAAATTAACTAAATTTAAAATTTTTATCCATTGAAAGCATTGATTTATGTCAATATCTTAATTAATTTGTTTCAATTGGATTAAGTAAATGTTAAAAAAATATTATTTAAAGTGAATCTCAGTTCTTATCTTTTAAGAAACGGAAATTGAATTTTAATTTATGTCATTAATGTACATTACCAGAACAAAAGTGACAAAATGCATAAAATAAGTATAGAACAAACACTGAGTTAAACATAACACGAAGCTGACAAATTTGTGCGAATTAACTAAATTTGGTTATAAGTTTTGAACATTTATCATTTAATCTTAATCTTTTAGTTACAACACAAATTCGGAATGAGGATAATTATTTAGTATCTTGTTAGCGTATAAATTAAAGCATGATAGGGAACTATTTTAAAAGTTTTACCACTTTTTATCATTTTTTCATTCATTCTTTACCTTAAATCAATCACATCCACATATTACATCACATCCACAAATCTCCACCATTCAACTCCACTCATTCTCTATCCTCTTTTACATTAAAAACTTTTAAAAACCATTAAAAACCAATCCCTATCACCCGATAAAATGTATTTTTATGAGTAGGAAGAGAGAGAATTAGTGAAGTTGGATGGTGGAGATTTAAAAATACAGTTGATATGTGGATGTGATTTGTTTGACCAAATTTGAATTTTGAAAAGAATGAATTAAAATTTGTACGCTAACGCGCTCCTACAATTGAATTAAGAAATTACATTCATCACCCCAGGATTTAAATGAAATAATTTCCAAAAATGGGAAATTCGAAATGTCTTGAATCTTGTTAGATTGGTGTTCAAATAAAGTTTGGGACATTGTTGATATTTTTGTCTTCGATAAAATTTGTCGATGTAAATATAAGAAAAATGTTAATCGAAATGAATTTAAATTCACAACGTTAAAAATAGATTTAAAAAAAACACAGTGAGATAATAAATAAAATAATATCAAAATCAAATTATTTTTAAAAGGTTATGATTATTAACCGATTTAGCACACTATTAGACAAGGCATGTCTTCTTACGAATAATGTTTCTCTGTTATGAATAATAATTGAAAAATAATTATTAGGTGTTATGAATAATTGAGAATAATTTGGTGGTTATGAATTATGAGGAATAATTTGGTAGAGGAATAATTTGGTGGAGGAATAATTTGGTAAAAGATGTAATTATTATATGTGAATGACTATTATACCCTTGATGAAATTATGTAATTACGATTGTGCCATTCGAAGTTTTCCTATAAATAGGGCTTCCGTTATTAATGAAATTCATTCCTGAGAATTCATTCGAATTCATTCTCTCTAAATTCTCTCTATTGTTTTCATACTTTTATAACACGTTATCAGCACGAGTCTCTAGCCATTTGAGTAATATGAAGGGAGTATGCTCTACAGTTGCATCTTATAGATGATCTTCTGTATCAGAAACCGAATTATTATAAATAACCTAATCCATCTCCAATCAATACTTATCTTTCTTTTCTCTCTTATCTTTTCCCCACTTTCTCACGTCTCACTCTCTCTATCTTCTCAATCACTCACAGAAAACATTTATGCAGAGACAAAGAGTTGTGGGCAATTCAAGAATTGGCAAATGGAGGAAATACGTGCATGTTCAATTGCTTCTCCCAAGAAAATGAAAAGGTATATATATTATATTACTTTATAATATAATAATATATTAAACTATAATATTCGCTTTCTCGAGATATAAGGAGCATACATTATCAAAATCAAATTTTCTCGACTCCATTATACTCGATTTAACGAGAGCTTCGATTTGACACCAACATTGATAGGGTAATAACTCGTTTTGAAATATGTTATTATCAAACTTTCAAAATTTACAAATAAGTACACCAACTTTTGAAAAAGTTACAAAATAGTCCTTGAATATTTTGATATTGATAAATTGAAGTAGAAAGGAGATAATTTTCCAATCGTAAAACATTGATAAAATATTTTTGACTATTTTACCTTTGCGAATTAGAATGGACAATTTTACCCTTAGGGTAAAACCGACCTAATTTTGACGACAGTGAAAAATGGATAGAATATTCATGAAGAAATTCTAAATCCATTGATTATATAAAATGGCTTGAAGTCCATTTGAGTTAAAAGATCGAAATATTAATGTAACTCCCGAAGAGTTCAGTTACATAATGTACTTATTCTAGAAGGATAAGTGTGCTCTTGTAGAAGTAATGAGTATTTGTTCTAGAAGAACAAATCTGCTCCCGTAGAAGCAGTTCAATATTTACTTCTCGCACTTTATTTACTGCAATTTAATTCTTTGCAATACCTCCTACTTGATGATGGGTTCAACCGTCACTAAACTAAGGTTTTATATATTTCTGCACTTTATATGCTAAGTGATGGGTAATACCTTCTACTAAGCATCCTACTCTGAAGAAGTAGTTAAATATTATGCAATTTAATTCTTGCTATTTAAATTCAGTAAATTTATATTTATTGCAATAATTCCCATAAGGTAGGTTCGACCACCTATTGGAGGAAATTTAATTTCTGCAATTTAAATTTATGCACTTTATAGTTTGAGTATATTTCCAATGTGGTGGGTAATACCACGATTGGTGTGCATATTTCCAATGTGGTGGATTATACTACACGATTGGTTATAACTAATCCTACTCCAGGAAGTAGTTGATCAAATATTCTAATCATACTCTCGAAGAAGTAGACGATGAGAATAAAATTAATTCTTCATATATACCGAATATGAATGGAGAAAATTGAGCAAGTGGTACTTGAAGTTACCATTGGATAAATAGACGAAAGTAAAGTGCTGAATAGATCCCATGTTGATAAATCAAAGAAAATATATCCCATGGAAAGCTTATATGAAGTAATCTTATCGATGATATGAGATTGTATTAATATGAGAATAAAATGCTCTTGAAGAAGCATAATCACTAGATTTCTGTATTTGAATAAAGCCAATATGATATTATTATTACTCCGTAGAAGTACAAACAAATAAGTGGAACATATTGAGAATATCAAAAGATGGCATTAAACACTCGAAAATATAGAAATGCAAAAAGAATATACATACTGAATCCATAAATGAGGGATGCGTCTCGAGAGTATAAATACTCCGTAACTCTGCCACCATCAACATTACGATTCATAATGAAATATTTAAAGGATCCGAATTTCTTTTTCGCTGACACCGATGGTCCGTGGCCAAGCGGACTGGCTTCCACAGATTCTTGAACATATGCATGAAATTTGATGAGTAGTTCATCAACAAAGACTAGCGTAAATAAGTATTTTTCATTGAATGAGAGATAAACTTATTATTTACACCCTGATCTAGAAACGCTAGTAAGCCATCAAAGAAATTATTAATATTCAACAAACCTATTGGTTTGACATGAAAATTCCACTGTGCCAACGAGGCTATATTGAATATTTCCTCCAGTGTGTTGTAGCCGCCTGGAAGGACAATGAAAGCATCACTATTATTCATCATATACATCATGCAGTTGTGGATAGATTGCGCTTGTAGCCCCAACCTCTTTGGACTCCATGGTAGAACTGCTCCAATTCGAGTATTAGATCCAACTAGATGGAAAGGTATTACGCTCAAACTCTTATTCCCCATGATTGTGCGGCCATTATAAGTCTAGCTAAAAGTTTGTTGTTGGTTCCTCCGTATAGTATATTGATTTCTTGTCTCCCTAACTCTTTTACAAGTCGGTTTGCCATATCCACATATTGGATATGGCCTACCAGTTTAGATCCACCAAGAATACATACGGTTTTAATATGGCGAGGTAAAAAGTCGACTTTGTATGAGATGATTCTAAAATCTCCATATCCATCTCTACTCCTATCTCTCTTTTGCACTATACTTTTAATGTATGAACATTAGAGATATATGAATCCTCTATTTAAAGAAAAATTTTCAAACCAATAATTGAGTGCACTATTTACTTTTTTGACAAATATGAAAGAGAAAAAAAAATGCTGAGAAAATTTTTTTAAGTGAAAATGACATATATATCATCGGTGATTGAAAAATAATATATATATATATATATATCTTAAAATCGAAAAACAATATTTACAATTACAAGAAAAACATTGATCTTCGTTATTACAATCGAGCTTCCTTATATTAATATGAGAAAATTATTATACTAAAATTTTCTACTAAATTTACAAACAGGATCTTCTAAAGTAAGTTTTTCAAGACTGTAACGCGTTTGTTGATCTTTGAATTTGGCCCATAAGGTCATTAGCTCACCTTGTGCGTGTCCACTAGGATGTGTCTCAAGAGCGCATTGAATATCATCCAAAGGCTCCTTACTCAATCCATTCTTAATGAATGCTATTTTATCTTCTCGATTTCTGGACAAGTACCCCACAGATTTATATCGAGTGTCACATGTCCACCAAGCACACTTGTAGCATCCTCCTAATCTTTTTGCTCTCCGTTTCTTTGAAAAACTACTTTTACCCATACCAGGCATGTATTTAGAAGGAATTGAAACCTCACCTGGATAATCGAACCTTTGCTTCAATCAAGCATCGGATATCTTGTGGGATACCCTTATTCATTAGCATTCTTAATCTTTCCAAATTTACATCGATAAATCCTTTTTAGGATTTTGATCGGTAGTGATGGATAGTATTTTCGAAGATTTGAGAGCATATGATCCATTATAATGTATAGATCCTTGTTAGGATGAATTTTGCAATAATTTTGATGATTTATTTATAGAATAATACGACGTATGAAATAAGACTCGATTTTAAATAAATAATATGAAGCGTAAGAGCTACGATTTCGAATTAAATAATAATTTGGATGTGATGCGTATGAGTTGTAACTCGTGTTTGAACAGTAGTAGACAATAATGTCACCAAAAGATGATGGAATATGTCGGTGAATTATTTCTATGATAAATCATATTGAGCACTATACTGAGATCTTAGTGAAATCGATATAAGAATTTCTTGAACTAGAAGTTCAATAATACTCGTTTAAAACCGGATCGACCATCCAGGTTTAAATAATTATTGAAATCAATATTTCAAGTGAAGAATTAAAGGAATTCTTCAATGATTGTTCTCGATAAATGATGAAATCATTACTAGCCAATATTGGGAATAAATCCCAAATATATCCGGAATAAAGGATGAGAAGTATGGGCCCACTCATCCTCCATGTGGACTACTAGATATTATGATATGGATCCACTAGATAGTCACATGTGTATATGATTCGTAATTTGAAATTTACGAAATATTTGCTCACGGTGATGAGCATGATTTTCGATTAATGATAAAGCTAGTAAATGTATATCCCATACTTGAATAAATCCTGAAGGATTTGAGTATGCATACAAGTGGGATATTATATGACAAATTATTTAAAGTCCTCAAATAAATTGCCGATATCGAGAATAGAATGCAAACGGTCTAAATTCCCATATTAAATTTGAATGATGAGAACATATATGATTAAAATCATACCAACTGTATGAGTTTTGGTGTTCTAAATTTTCTCAGCATGAGGGGGATTATTAAAGGTTGAAAATGATATGTGAAATGCATCATGATATATCCTCAAAATTAAAATATGAACTTGAAGTTCAAAGATGCATAAAAGATGCTATGAAAAATCACATATATCAGTTAAGATGCTTTGATAAGTTAGCACGCTAAAAGCGTTGATATTATGAAATTTCCCCAAACATATATATCAAAGCAAATTATAAAAGATGGTCTTAATAACGGAGGCATATGCTCTTGAAGAGTATATAGACATAACTATATTGTATAATCCTACAAGAGGATTGATAATGAGATATCTCGATAAGTTATGTCGATATGGGGAAAGAAATGAAATTGAAAAGTGTCGACACGATATGAAAATGTAGCGCTACATATGATCAATGATAATGAAAATATTGAGATATATTGAAGATGATAAATGGTGAATGTGAAATCCTTAACTTATGAGATGATGAGATGATGATGACTATTGCTCAAGTTTAAAGATAAGCATGGTGGTCATTATATGTTGCATGCTCATGAAAGTTAAATTACCTGATCGTGTGTGTAGTACCGAAATGAAATTAAAGGATCGGATGAGCTAAACCCGTGTTTATGAGTACCCTAAAGGGTGAGCTAAGCCCTGGGAATGAAATAACCTATTAAGTGAGTATTAAATGTTAAATGATATATTTTAAGTGTTAGTTAGTTATGAAGGTTTACTTATATGTTTACATGTTTTTACTATGAATTTATATGCTTTAAATTGTGTGTTTGGAGACATGTGTTCATGGTGAATGTTTTGTAGTTGTGTAAGAAAATTGATGCACTCTAAATGAACGAAGAGTATAAAACCAATGTATATGATGCTCATACAAATGTATGAAAGATTTTGAAATGCTTATGAAAGATACTTGTATAAAATACGCGTTGCACTCTTTTTCCCTCGACGAGGTTTTATCCCATCGGGTTTTCTAGCAAGGTTTTTAATGAGGCAACTTTAAGGCGTATTCACATGAATAATGTACTCTTTTTCCTTCATTAGGGTTTTTCCCACGGGTTTTTCCTAATAAGGTTTTAACGAGGCATATTCATGGTATATTGAGAACGATATGAGAAATTGATACAGTATATCTATTGGATCAAGTTATAATGGAGCGAATGCTTTAGATCCAAACGATGATGATATTGAAATCATTTACCGTAAGTAAAGATATCAGTTCTCAAGATATGAAATCAAAGCGGGCAATATGCTCTTTTCCTTCGATCAAGTTTTTTCCCACCGGGTTTTCTTGACAAGGTTTTAACGAGCGTGACACATGAATACTCCTATACCATTGGAAGACATCGTGGGGAGCAATGTTTTGATGAAGCGGATATAACCACTCCAAGCTATCCGCAATCGGTTTGAAAGTTTTTTCCCACTGGGTTTTTCTCCAAACAGGTCCAGAAGACATTTGTATTAATAGTCATTCAAGGGGGAGTGTTATGAATAATAATTGAAGAATAATTATTAGGTGTTATGAATAATTGAGAATAATTTGGTGGTTATGAATTATGAGGAATAATTTGGTAGAGGAATAATTTGGTGGAGGAATAATTTGGTAAAAGATGTAATTATTATATGTGAATGACTATTATACCCTTGATGAAATTATGTAATTACGATTGTGCCATTCGAAGTTTTCCTATAAATAGGGCTTCAGTTATTAATGAAATTCATTCCTGAGAATTCATTCGAATTCATTCTCTCTAAATTCTCTCTATTGTTTTCATACTTTTATAACATTCTCGTTATTCTAACACATATTGCTGTACAGTCCAATATATATTAAACAAATAGGATTCAATATCAAAACTTCACTTCGTGTTAATGATTTACTGCAATTTCTTTGCATCGTGCCAATAATTTAATTCACGTCTAACACAATCATAAATAAATTGTATGTACAAAATAATGTACTTTTAAATTGTAGTGTATTTAAAATGTCGTTTGGATATTCCCAAAAATAATACCGGAAAATATTAGATGCCTCATTTTCTTTATCATTGTCAACGACATTGCTCGGTTGAGCACCATGATTTATATGACGCCTTGGTCTTCAAGAGGGCGATTTGTCAACCACAGGTTCTTTTGATTTACACCCTGAAGCAACTAATTACAAAACTGAGTCGCCAAAAAATTAGAAAATAATGGACTAAACAATTAGATAGGTGAGAGATATAAATTTGAAAGTTTGATAAAGATCTTACCATTAGTTACCATTAGTTTGATAAAGATCTTACCATTAGTTACATAACTTGAAAGTTTGATAAAGATCTTACCATTAGTTACACAACTTGATGGGGTTTCAGAAATCAGAGTTGTCCAATCGGCAAATAAACCGTAAACTTTGGTCACATTGGAATCTTTATCATCATACATATCGATGATTTATTATAGTGTGATTCCATTTTATTGAGCAAAAAAAAAAAAACTATCATGACAATGCATCAAAATGTAATGTTTGTAATTCAGCATTATTTTCGAAGTTCACCAAAATATAGATAAGTAAACTCCAGTATTTTTCTTTTTTAATTTTAAATTAATTAGTTAATTATTTACATAGTTATGTCAATAAGTAAATGAACTCCGTAAATAGTATAAGTATCAAAGTCATCATAACTTAATACTAGCTTACAATTTTAGAATAAAAATATATATTGTTCAATTTTAAAGTTCAAGATGAGTACACTTGACAGCAAAACGACCCAATAAACACAATCCAAATTTGATTTTTATAACATTAATAATAAAACAAAACGTTAGTGATATTAGTTAAGGGTGCTAGATTACTCGTCGGCGCAGGTCTATCTAAGAAACCACCAATTCAAGTCGCATCACAAGCATTCTGAAAAATCATCACCGACTTGAAAAGAAGGTTCCGGAATGATGTGGTGCCAACTTAAGAAAGCTAGAGATTTCCTACATTACTACTTTGGAAGAATCTAGAATCAACATGAATTGCATCAACTCTAGAACCTTCCATCACCTCCATACTAGAATTTTCCTCCACCGTCATACTAGAATGTTCCATTAGTGTCTATAAATATGTATGTTGTGTATTGTAGATGTGTAAGGTAAAAATTGTGAGTAAGAGAAGTCTAGTAGGAGTGAGTAAGAGAAGTGTAGTGAGAGTGTGTGAGCAAGGAAAGTCACTTGGTGTGTATTAACAAGTTTGTACAAGTTTATATTCTAATAAAAGAATATTTTGCGTCCAACAATTCAACAAGTGGTATCAGAGCTTGGTCGAGCGAGGGCCTAGTGTTTCCAAAGCGAGGCGTTTAAGGGGAGATTATTTTGAGTTTCAAGAAGGTCGTGCACACATTGAGGTTGTAAAGCTATTATAGCTTACTTGGTAACGTGGAGGTTATCTAAGTCACGATGACGGACCTACAAGCGGTAGGTGGAATGAAGAAACTCAATAATCAAAACTACACCACATGGAAGACGTGCATGGAATCATATCTCCAAGGTCACGATCTATGGGATGTAGTTGGTGAAGATGAGGTGATGCCACCGGAAGATGCCGGAGCTTTGAGAAAATGGAAAATTAAGGCAGGAAAGGCCTTGTTTGCACTCAAAACAACAATTGACGAAGAGTTGTTGGAGCACGTGAGAGATGCAGACACACCCAAGAAAGCATGGGACACCCTTGCTGCATTATTTTCAAAGAAGAATGAATTCAAGCTGCAGCTTCTCGAGAACGAATTACTTTCACTCACTCAAGGGGAGATGACGATAAATCAATACTTCAACAAGGTAAAGTCTCTCTGTCGTGAAATCTCCGAATTAGATGATACTAGTAAAGTCTCGGATTCTAAAATGAGAAGAATAATTATACATGGATTGAGACCCGAGTTTAGAGGCTTTATTGCTGCAATACAAGGTTGGCCAGAGCAACCATCACTGGTCAATCTTGAAAATTTGTTGGCCGACCAAGAAGTGTTGACCAAACAAATGTTGGGGGTCTCATTAAAGAAAGAAGAGGAGGCATTATTTATTCACAAGAAAAAGGGGAAGATGCGCCAACAAGAAAAACAAGAAATAAATAAAAATAAATTTAAAGGAAGAGATGAAAGAGGATTTAAATCAAAGGGAGCCCAACAAAATCATGATAAGAAAGGAGATTTGTCTAAAGGATATAAAAATGGCCCGTGTTTCGTATGTGGAAAACGAGGTCATTATGCTAGAGATTGCTGGTTTAAGAAAACGTCGTGAAGGAAATATTGCGACATCCAAAGAGAAAGAAAAATACAACAAAGGAAGAAGAATGGGACCTTGAGGCATCCATCGCAATAATTGAAGAGGCTTGTAAGGAAGAATTTATATCAAGCTCGTAAGCGAAACTTGACTCTAGCAGGCGTCCCTGGACGAATAAACTATGAAAATGATTGGATCGTCGATTCAGGTTGTTCCAATCATATGACAGGCGATAGGGAAAAGTTGCAAAACACGACAGAATACAAGGGTAGTCGAATGGTGGTGACTGCTAATAACTCAAGATTGCCAATAGCTCATATTGGAAAAACAGTCATCACACCACGATTCAGTCCTAGTCGAGTACAGCTCCAAGATGTTTATCACGTGCCAGGAATGAAGAAAAATCTACTATCTGTGGCGCAGCTAACGTCTTCAGGTAACTATGTATTGTTTGAACCACAAGACGTGAAAGTGTATCGAAATATTAAGATCTCAGGAACTCCTGTCATGGAGGGTCAGAGATTAGAGTCTATCTACGTAATGTCAGCTGAATCTGCTTACATAGATAAGACTCGAAAGAACGAGACAGCTGATTTATGGCATGCAAGACTAGGACATGTAAGCTATCACAAGTTGAAGGTGATGATGAAGAAGTCGATGCTCAAAGGCCTCCCTCAACTTGAGATTAGAGATGACACGATATGTGCTGGCTGTCAATATGGCAAAGCACATCAACTCCCATATGAAGAGTCAAATTATAGAGTGAAGCATCCATTGGAGATGATACACTCGGACGTGTTTGGACCGGTCAAGCAACCATCAATTCAAGGAATGCGCTACATGGTGACATTCATTGACGACTTCTCAAGGTACGTTTGGGTTTTCTTTATGAAAGAAAAGTCAGAGGTATTTACAAAGTTTAGAGAATTTAAAGAAAAGTCGAAGGAGAAGTTGGACAAAGGATTCTGTATGTTGATAATGGGGAGAGTATATTTCAAGAGAATTCTCCCAATATCTGAAAGAACATAAGGTGCACCATCAATTGACATGTCCAAACACGCCACAACAAAATGGTGTGGCCGAAAGGAAGAACCGACACCTTGCAGAGACGTGCGCGTACATGCTTCACTCAAAGAATGTGCCACCAGATTTTGGGCGAGTGTATGAAGACAAGAAGACATGTGATAAATAGGCTTCCTCACCAAAGCTAGGATTCGTGTCACCCTTCAAGAAGTTGGAAAACTAAACCCACGGTTAGCCACTTTAAAGTCTTTGGTCGTCATGCGCTATGTGTTCGTGCCTAATCACTTGAGGAGCAAGTTCGATAAAAAGGCGATTAGGTGTATATTCGTGGGATATGATAGCCAAAGAAAGGGATGGAGATGTTGTGATCCAACTATGGATAAATGTTACACGTCACGTAATGTGATATTCGATGAAGCATCTTCTTGGTGGACACCGCAGAGGGTGGAATTACCAAACTCAAAAGAGATTGAGCATAAACTTCAAGAAAGTGAAGAGAAAGTTTGAGACACAAGAGATCGAAGAAGAGATTGAAGAAGTGCAAGAACCTATTGTTGAAGAAGATACTCCAAGGATAGCACAGAGTCCTTGGCAAACTGGTGTGTATCAAAGAACACCAGAGGTGGATAGACCGAGCCAACAAGAGGAGAATGAGGCACAACAAAGTTCTCAACCACAGGTAAGAAGATCCACAAGACAAAGAAGACCAAATCCCAAGTATGCTAATGCGGCAGTCGAGGAAGAAATTAAAGAGCCAGAGACATTTGAAGAGGCAATCCAGCACAATGAATGGAGAAAAGCAATGGACGAAGAGATGATGGCTCTGAGGCAAAATGAGACGTGGGACTTGGTACCCAAACCTGATGGAATAAAGCCAATCTCGTGCAAGTGGGTGTACAAAGTAAAAGACGACTGACGGATCACCGAAAGGTGCAAAGTCGGTTGGTGGCTCGAGGATTCTCGCAACAATATGGGTCGGACTATGATGAGACATTTAGCCCAAAGAGCCAAGATTACTACATTAGAGTGTTGATTGCACTTGCCGCTAGCAAATCATGGAAAATGTGGCAGATGGACGTGAAAAATGCCTTTCTGCATGGTGAACTCGATCGAGCGATATATATGGAACAACCTAAGGGACATGAAGATAAAGAGAATCCAAACCACATCTGCAGATTAAAGAAAGCTCTATACGGGTTGAAGCAGGCACCACGAGCATGGTACGGTAAGATAGCAGAATTCCTAGTTCAATGTGAATACTCAGCTGCACCCAGATTCAAGTCTCTTCGTCAAGATTTAGATGGGAAACTAGCAATAGTGCTAGTATATGTGGATGATCTCATCATCACTTTGGAGACGACTAAAAGAGATCCAACGCACTAGGAGGAATCTTTCAATAAGATTTCAAATGAAAGATCTTGGAGAGTTAAAACACTTTCTGGGGCTCGAGCTGGAAAGAACAGCAAATGGGGTTTTTATTTGCCAGCAAAAGTATGCCAAAGATTTGCTACAGAAGTTTAGGATGGGCGATTGCAAGCCTATATCGACCCCAATAGAAGTGAACTCTAAGCTATGTGCTGGAGAAGGTAAGGAATTGGAGAACCCAACCATGTATAGGCAAATGTTGGAAGCCTAATCTACCTGACACCGACACGACCAAATCGCATATGATTGGGAATTGCAAGCCGCTTTATGGAAAAGCCAGGAAGCCACACCTTGAAGTAGTGCGACGCATACTCAGGTATGTAAAAGGAACTATTGACTATGGTCTCTTTTATAAGAAAACCAAAGATTGCAAGATTGTTGGCTACTGTGATGCGGACTATGCTGGATGTCGAGATACAAGAAGGTCGACTACAGGGTATGTGTTCAATCTTGGAACTGCTGCAGTATCATGGTGTAGCAAAAGGCAACCCACTGTGTCTTTATCAACAGCAGAGGCGGAGTATAGAGCAGCAGCAATGGCAGCTCAAGAAAGTACATGGCTAATGCAATTACTGAAAGATCTACATCAACCAACAAGCTATGCGGTAGAACTATATTGTGATAATCAATCAGCTATTCGCATAGCAGAGAATCCAGTGTGCCATGCAAGGACGAAGCACGTTGAAGTACATTACCACTTTGTCGAGAAAAGTTCTTAAAGGAGCGATCGAATTGAAGCATATCAATCATCAAGAACAGTGGCCGACATGCTAACAAAAGGATTGAGTGCTCAGAGATTTGAAGAGTTCAAGAAGACTGACTTGGAATGATAAAAGAGAAAGCTTGACTCAAGGAAGTCGGTCAAGGGGAGAATTGAAAATCATCACCGACTTGAAAAGAAGGTTCCGTAATGATGTGGTGCCAACTTAAGAAAGCTAGAGATTTCCTACATTACTACTTTGGAAGAATCTAGAATCAACATGAATTGCATCAACTCTAGAACCTTCCATCACCTCCATACTAGAATTTTCCTCCACCGTCATACTAGAATGTTCCATTAGTGTCTATAAATATGTATGTTGTGTATTGTAGATGTGTAAGGTAAAAATTGTGAGTAAGAGAAGTCTAGTAGGAGTGAGTAAGAGAAGTGTAGTGAGAGTGTGTGAGCAAGGAAAGTCACTTGGTGTGTATTAACAAGTTTGTACAAGTTTATATTCTAATAAAAGAATATTTTGCGTCCAACAATTCAACACATTCCTCAAGTTAGAGTATCGTGAATCATTTCGCCATGATTCAATTACAGTTGTAAAAATAATTGGTTTAAAAATAAATTAAATTGAATATTCACCCACATTAGGTGAAACAGCGTTGCTCGAACCAACACCACTGATTCTTATGTGATGCACATTCGAACCAGGTGAACTCGATCCAAGAATGGTTTGATTCCTTTTGTCGTGTGAGATAACGACTATGTTGTTCAATAAACCTCTATCGTGTGGCAAATTTAATTCTTATCTCATGATCCACATGCCACACCAAGGTCAAGTGCTTGAAAAGCTAATTTATTAATTAATTTAGAGCTAACAAAATTAGTTGACAATATAACACATTCAAAATAGTTCGGTTTCAAGTATATTTTAAATAAGTAAAATATATATTGATTAGGAAAATACACCATTTGTGATATCAGTTAAAAGTGTCAGAGTCATCGGAGGAGAACGTCCATCTAAACCATTGATTCGAGTGGAATTGGAAGAATTTTCCACGTTAGGCACTCATGCTTTCGTTTGCTATGCTTCAATTGCACCTATAAAAATAGGTGACTTAGCATAAATCGGTGATATTAGTGAAAATAACCTTATTTATTTTGATGTTTTTTAAATACCATTTTCATCGAGGGGCCTTCCCTTTTCCTTTGAATTTGTAATTGATTTTGTTAACTTTCTCATTGTACATAAGTTCGTTGCAGCAGTAAAAAAAAAAAAAGTTGTGAAAGTAGTTCACCAGGTGGTTCTTGTTCATTAATTGTAAAAATATATGCATTAACAACAAATAGAAATCATTCCTCGAAGACTAGCACAAATTATAGGTGTTTTGCAAAGTTCTGATCAAATCATTTGCTTAAAATAAAGTTCATTCCATTTTTGCTGGTAATAGAACAAATGTACCTTCCAATAGAGGTGAAATCACAGAATACTTAGCACAATTACTCCTTCCAGATGCAATGGTACGTTTCCTTCATTCGATGAGGCAAAAGAGGATGAATATTTGTATTAGTACTTCAATTAGAAGGGGCAAAGAACCTGATATTCGCTACAGCGATAAACAGCAAGATGTAATGCCTGCTTTGATCGCTTAACACTTACATATATTAACTCCAAAAAGTAGAAGAGAATGATCAAAAATGGCGAACGCTTCTGATGGTGCTACACTTTGCGTGACCAGCTGGTGTATTGGGATTACACTTGATAACAATGGGACTCGACAACAAAAATTCGAAAGGAAAAGAAGGAAACTCATTGTTCATCATAAGAAGGCTACTTGCTGGAATTCATAAGGAATTCAACCGCACCAATTCATATTGACTACAGTGATTAGAATACTCACCAGAAGAGAAGGCAGAAGAGAAAAACGAAGAGCATAAGCGAAAGTCATCCACTCAAATTCAAGAAATCAAAAATTTCGCCAATTATTGCATAGCTCAGTTTATATATTGAACATCATGGAGAAGAAGAACCAAAATACGCAACATATCAGCAAGATGAATTGAGAAAAGGAATACGGCCGAGAGAACTAAATCAACCTAGAGTCTGAAGTAGTTGGCGTATGTATGACTGATGCAGTGTCTAGTGTTCAATGGCACACAAATTAGTGGTATTTTCCGGATAAATTTATGACAAACAGAACAAACTACTTGGCAGTGTAAAAATCACGGCGAAGAAGAAGAGGAATATTCAACAAATCCAAATTATACATATTTTGTTGAATTATATGTAAAAGAATGAAGATAGAGAAGAAGAAGAACATACCTGTAAATTGTTGGACTCTGTTTCACGCCTGAATTTATCGCCAACAAGTTTCACCCATTGCAGCAAGTATTACTATATCTTCGTGCTAATCTAAAGACTCAAATATGCTTGAACTAATCGCCAAGGTTCTAGTAGTAGACAAATAAGCGATAAATTGATGATGGACATGTGAGAAAGATGCCTTCTGCTCGTGATGAGTAAAAACAAAGTCCTTTGTCATGTTGTATTACAATGTCGTGTGCTTTTTCTTTTTTTTTTTTTTTTTTTCATTTTTCTCCTTTTTTGGGTACAGGCTGCCTTTGGGAGGAACTAAAACCATCGTATATCTCTTCTATTTTCCTTCCCAAACATTTACAATACATTATTATCATATAAGGAAACAACGACCAATCTATATATCTTCTTAACAAGAGAATCAGTTATCTTAAAATCTTAATCATAAAAAAAATAAATAAAAAAAATAAAAAAAAAAATCTTAATCATAATCTAAATGATTCTAAAATTAAAATATTAAATTAAAATCTAATGCTAAAACGTATCATGAATCCGGCAAATTTCATTCACAGTTTTTAACAATAAAAAAATTTAATGGTTCAAACACTGTAAAATGACTAAAATCAATGCACAATGTTACCATCACAAATTTTAAAATTTGTGGACTCGACTAAATGGGATAAAAATTCAAAAATAGATAAAAATCAAAAAATAAAAAAATAGGAAGAATAAATTTTTTTTAGTGTAAAGAGACAATTGATAAACAATCCAGACGAACAATCCAAATGAAATATTTTGATTCACTCTTTAATTTATTATTACATATAATTAGAAATTAATTGGAATCAAAAAATAAATAATCTAAAAAAATTAACGGTTCAAAAAAAAATGAGGTCAATTGAAGACGTTACCTTCACAATTTGAAAAACAAATTTGTCAACTTAATATAATGGTGTAAAAATAGTGTAAAAATAAAACCAAAATAAAAAAATAGGAGGAAAAAATATTTTAGTGTAAAGAGTGAATTACTATTTTAACAATTTACGGCAAACAATTAATCGATGCGAACTATTTTTCATGCATACTTTAATTTATTCTATGTAATTAGAAGTTAGTTGCATTACAAAATGAAAAATGTAATAAAAAAAATGTCAACAAATCAAAGAGAATAAAATCAATCGACAACGTTAAGTTCACAATTTTTACAAAATTGTGGACTCGATCTAATCGGATAAAAAATTATAAATAGTCAAAAAGGAATAAAAAAATTAAAAAAATAGGAAGAAATTTTTTTTTTAGTGAAAAGAATGAATAATTGTTTAACAATTTCCGAAAACAATCATGAATAATTGTTTAACAATTTCTGAAAACAATCTATAGGAACTATAATGATTCATACTCCAATTTATTATATATAATCAGAAATTAATTGGATTAAAAAAATAAACAATGCGAAAAAGATATATTAACACTCCAAAGAAAGAAAGGTCAATTCACAAACTTATCGTCTCAGTTTTTTCATAAAAATGTAGAGTCGACCTAATGCGAGAAATCGCCAAAAAAAAAAATTAATTAAAAAAATGAAGAAAAAACCTTATCGTGTAAAGAGCAAATTGCTGATTCAACAAGACTAAGTACAATAGAACAATCAAAGACAAAAAGCAAATTTACAGAGTCATCTCATTCGATTTTTTTCATATGTATTCGCTAAATAATTCATAGGAATGAATAAAATTAAAATAAGAGTAAAATCAATAATTTTATCTTTTTCTAGCTCAATATTGTGTAACTAATAGCATTAGTATAAACAAGAAATGATACAATCACAAAATAAAAACTATTAAATATTAAATTAATAGTGCACATAACGAACATCAAGCATAAAAAGAGAAAAATTATTCCAACAACTCATGGAACAATCTATTGAAATCTTTTGATTCCTATTCTAATTTATTTAATTTCATTTCAAGCAAAAATAGTTAAATTAGAAATTAGTTCGCTTGAAAAGTAAACGATACAATTAAAAAAATGTTAATAGTGAAATAAGGGTGAAACCAATTGGGAAATCTTCATTCACAATTTTAAAAAGTATATCAACCATCGTATAGATAATGTGGAGTCGGCATAATTGGAGAAATAGCCAAAAATCAAAAGCAAAATAAAAAGTGAAGAAAAAATCATTTAGTGTAAAGAGCAAACAATTGATTCAACAAAAATAAGTACAATACAATAATTAGGCACAAAAAGAAAATTTGGATAGTCCTCTCATTTCCTTTTTTTTTTCATACTAGTTTTAAAATGTGCTTCGCACACTGAAGCCATACCTATGAATTTCTAGTGTTTCAATTTAAAAAATAAATAATTTAATTAATATTAATATTAATCATTCTAATCAAATCGCTTTAACCCGAAGGAAACAACTCTGTGACAAAGATATGAAACACTTTTCACCGTTTGATGTTCACCAACAATTGGAAATAATACCCAAAAAAATAAAATCAAATAAATCAAACAGCTATATGATAAGGTTATTGAACTGTTTTCAATAAATAGTGTTAGCTTTTTAATTAAGGGAACGTGATTTAATTAATTATAGGCTATTTATTTTTTATGTTGTCATTTCTATTTTTCCTATGCATGTGATTTTAATTGTTATAATATTATTGTCATGCATATTTTAATTAATTTGGTTGTTAAACTTGTTTTAATAACTAAATTAATTAATTATCAACTTATTGTGTCACACAATTATTTAGGATGTTCTAGAATATTTTTATTATATGTGGTGATTAATTAATAAGTTGATTTTGAATCAACTTAGCAGTCCTAAAAGGATCATATTTTCTAGCTTGGTCTCCAAGTTATTTGCTTAGGATTGCTATTCTTATTGGTAATAAGAGTTTAAGGTAACAAAACTTTTACCCATGGTATTTAATTATTATCTTACCTTATTATGATTATCCTACATTAATTTGATTTCTATCTTTTGGAAGGATCTTGACAAAAAAATGAGATCAAACCCGAGTTGAACGGGATAGCCTGCGCAGTCCTGGCAAAAGTGAGACATTTCAATAGTCCACTCCCGATTTGCATGAAATTTTGACAGAGTCTTTAGGACTTGTGGTTATTCAAATTCAACGGTTAAGATCAAGATCCGCCGGCCCAATTTGGAGAAATCATTATCAGAACAGAAATGATTTTCGTAGGAGTCCTTATACAAGGAAGTTTCTTTTGTGGCAAAGAACTAACTTGTATAAGAATACAAGAGGAGTCAAGAGGATAAAGAACACACCACACGTACAGAAGCTTGCAAGAACGTCTAGAGCTATTCGCGCTTCATTGTTTATCCTTTAACTTTCCTATGCACTTAAAAATTTAGATCTATGGTTAGTTCATGCAAAGATCAAGTGCAACGTTCTTAAAAGTCCACAACTTGATTTTATCAAGTGAAATCTTCGGGAGAAATCGGATTCACTACACGAGAGCCTCAACAAGAGAAGATCATTGCGTGAGGTGAAGATCAGTCGGAGGACCGGGCAAATCTGGGTCAGATTGCAGAGTTACAAGAAGCTATGAAGAGCGTTGGGATGCCGACTCGTATTACATGCTAGGAGAGAGTAACAGGGGGTATTTCGCGCTATTATTCTTGATGTTGTATTGTTTATGTAGAAATATACCTTACCTTGCTTGTAACTGGTTTAAATTCTTGGCAACTAATTGGTCCGTTTGTTTGTAGGGTGCAGGTGCGTGGTTTTTTTTACCCCTGAGGGTTTCCAAGTTAATTTCTTGTGTTCTTTACTTGTTACATTTTTTGCTTTATGCTAGATATATCTAGGTTCGCATAACACAATTTTGACAGTTTCTATTAAGTTGCAAATTCAAATACATCTCACGTAAGTTAAACAGAAATAGTTTTTACTTAAGCAGAACACAATCCAGATATGTCTAAGTAATTTGTAAATTAGACAACACATAAACTTTCAAATAGGTTTTGGGCAATCCAGCAGCTGATCTCTAGAAATTTGGAAATAATTCACATTAAAAAACCATTTGGAAATAATTGAAAATAAAAAAAGAAACCATTTAGAATTTCACAAAATGACAAAATGGGAAGTGAAAATCTGTTGAATTGGTGTTCATTGTGTGTTGAATTTGAAGTGTAGTTAATATTAATCACAATTAATCAAGATTTTTTGGGGGGGATGAGAAATATGAGAACGTGAATTTTTCTATTGTATATGTGCATGTGCATGAAAGGGTTACATTGTAATACATAATTAAAGTACACATTAAATGAGAAAATGGGCAACACCTAAAAAATGTGGGGGTAAAATTGGGATCTAAATGTTTTACATATATCCATGCTTTTAATTATTAGGGATATATTAACTAAATAATTCGTAAAGACCAATAAAATTAAAATAAGGGAAAAAATTAATAATCATATCTTCTCTACTTTAATATTGTCGAACTAATAGCATTGGTATAAATATGCCAACCATTGCGTAGATAATAAAATATTTCTTATACTCACAATGGTGTAGCTAATACATATTTTATCATCGCAAATGATTTGTTGAATTCTATTGACTCATAATTCTTGAATGTGGCTTTATCCAACCGAGTGTAAAAAAGCAACAGTAACAAAGCTACTGCTGCTTCTTTCTTGCAGCGTCAGCAGTAACGCAGTTTCATACTACTGCTGTAAGAGAGTAGTAGCCGCTGTTGCTATAAAGAAGTAGCATGTCATACCTCGAGAATTTTGCTAGCGATGGATCAAGTCATTTGCGCAAGGATGGGGGCAAGAGTACTGCACGAGGCATACACAAAAGTGTTGGATGGAGCCACGATCAAATCACGAAGCCTAAGTCATGGAGGGGCGGAGGCAGGGGTTCATGCACAAAGGTTCGATCATGGGTGAGGGCGAGATTACCAAAGGAGGCATTGAGGCTAACTGAAGATTCCAAAGGTTGCAGGACTTGGTCGAGAGGATATGTTCAGGAAGGATCCGCGGTCGAGCGATTGGTGGAAGCATTTAGAACATTGATGGAAGTTGCGAGATGAGCTGAGATTCTAGAGGATTCTACGGTAGTCTCTAGAAGAGTTCTAGAATGCTTCCTGGTACATTTGGAACTGTATAGAACATTGTAGAGTATATAGAGAATTCTAGATGTTCGATCATAGCCATTGATTAGGATTGATTTCCACTATCCATTCCAATGGAGGTGGTCTATAAATAGGAGGTAGACCTCGTTTGTAACCATCCAAGAAGAAGTGATCCAAGAGTGAGAGCATTCTTGTGAGAGCTTGAGTGAACTTTGTACTGAGGAATCTTATACGAAGCCTTAAGAGGTCGAGTAGTTACAAAGAGTTGTAATAATCTTGTTGACGTTAATAGAAAGAGATTGTATTACTCTAAGTCTTTGCCTTCTTTGTCGGTTTTCCCTTAGTCAAGCACCTGAGTAGTGCATTTTGGGTCAAAGGGCTGCTTCACTAGTAATCATTTGGAGATTCGAGAGGTGAAGGCTGTACGAAGGTAGTGAAAACTCTAAGTCCATGACAAGTAGCATCACCTAGCAACACTAGAGGGCACCAAATACTAAATTCTAATACCAGTTCAAGTGTAAAGTATGACCTAGTGCAACAGCAGTTCAAGTTTCAATTCACCTACTACAAAATAGCCATCTCCAACACACTCTATTCAGTCCATATAACATGAATCAATGTCTCCAGTTCCCTAAAAGGAACTCTTAACACTAGGTAATTACAAAGTAAAATCCAATAACTCAAACTTCCATCCAGTTCCTGTATCCAACAAAAAGTTAATTCCATCAAGCTATCGAAAGTAAGACTTATTCATAATTCCATCCAAACAATTGCATTCAATTCAACTATCCAAACCTTCAGATCCAAGTCAATATCAAATCTAACAATCTAACAGTTAAAAAATCCAATATCCTATATCCCACAAAAATTGAAATCTGTTAACAATCAAAAAGAAAAGAATGATAGTTCTTGAAGCTATATTCCACCCCCTGGAAACACAAGAATTTAGGCTTTCTCAATTTCACATTTTTTAACTTCAAATTACTTGAATTCTATGTATCCAGAGTAGGCCGACCGACATCATCGTCTTCCTCGTGGCACTGCTTTGAGGATGGTGAACTAGCATTAGCTTCATTAACGTTCAATCTCATATCATTAGGCTGCAAAATTATCAAAGAGGAACAAATGGGTTTCAATTGCTTTCATACATCACCAAGGAAACAATGATAAGCATTAAAAACAATAAATCCATTTGAGAGTTAAAAAAATGGCATCAAATTCAAGCAAAAGAGATTAAGAAAAAAAAAAACAACTGCTGGGAAATAGAAACGTGCTAAGCCAACTATCAAAATCAAGTGAAAAAGAGAATTACAGCATTCGAGTCGCCTTGAGTTGTGTTACTAAGAAGCAAGTCAAGACACTTATCATCATCACTTTCCTATTTTTCAAAAACTTAAAAATAAATATCTTCAACCAACAATAATTAAAATAAAAGAGAATAGATTGTGTGAAATTACCTCTGAGCTATACTCATCATCTTGAGCATATTCGACGATTGTTGATGGGTCATCACACAACGATCCAATAGACCAATCCTTTGCACCATCGTTCACACACAACTAGTCAGATATACTCCAAATCCAAGATTTGCTTTGGTGTTTCATAAGCCTTCTATAAATACAAATGAAAATCATTGAGGTCGTTATAGTTCAATTAAAAGTCAGTAATTTAAAAAACTTAGGAAAAAAAGGTGAAATTCACCTCATACATTTCACTTCGCAATTCTAGAGCCCCTTTTCGAATAATACACCGACACAACTCATCGTAAAACATAGCAATGATGCTCCATCCTTATCCTTATCCTTTACCTCTAACAATAATTTGTGCCTCTCCACAAGCTTTTGCATTAGCTTGTTGCAACCATCTTTGTTACACAAGTAATCCCTACCATCGGGTTGAGCCCTTCCCATACAAGAGCCACCAACACACCTCAGGTAAGTCCACACATCCTTTAACAAGGAGCTGCTTATCTTATCGTAAAACTAGTAGCCCTTAACCTAAGCAAACATGATGACACATTAGTTAACACACAACAAAATGTTCTAAATAATGGACACGCAATAAAATGAGTTTACGTGCTAATGAATCCTAAAAATAATGATATGATTACCTCGTTCAAGTACATCAGTTTCAAGATTTTCGAAACTAGTCCCACACCTCGAGTATTTGCCAAAGAAGTAGATAAGTGGCCATTCTTCAGTGCAGCAAATCAGTACATTGCCACAAATCTATAAAATTATAAACCAAGAATATCAACAATGTGTAATCTACAAAAAATTATAAAATATTTCAAACGATCTAAAAAATTAAATAGAATATAAAGTTAACTTACTAACTACGGAATTTCTCCACCTTGGGTATGTGTTCATCTATGAGCACCTTTGTCACATGAAATGACAAAGCTAGGACAATGGCATTGTCAGCTGCTCTAAAAAAATATTAGTTAGAAAACTATTGAACGAGAAAATGTGTTGGAAAAGTCTAACTAATATTGCACAACAAATGTTCTTCTTTGAAAATAGAAAAATTTTTAATAATAACAAAAATATATTTATTACCTCTTTTTCTTCTTATACGACAAAGTTGAAGTAGCACCACAACAAGAACATTTCGATCTCTACGGAGAGATAGACGTACTTCATCAGCATAAGCATCCCAAAGGCTACATGATATTTCATTATTTATACAAAAAGAACCAATAGTTAGAAAAAAAATTAATGAATTAAAATCCACAGAAACCAATAGTTAGAAAAAAAAAATTGAAAAAATAAAATCTACAAAAGTAGGTGTCTTTTTCTCAAATATTTGTTCTAAAAGTGCATTACTTACTCGACATCCCTCAACTTAAACAAAAGAGTGGTGGAGTTCGTATTCATTGGTTTTCCATACCAGGCTCTATCGTTTCATAGCAAAGCACCAATAAATCTACAAAACATTTAAGATTAAAATTTATGCATCAAAAATAAAATTATTGTACCAATAATCTATATATTATTTAGGCATTTAGGCTCACTAATAAAATTAGGACTTTGATTGTTTTGAGGCGTTTGCAATGTCTCGTGAATAGTCTTGAACTTGTCAAGGTCTAAAGGAAAGTAGGGAATCTGTCCGAAAACATTGTCACCAACATTTGTATCAGCGTGGAAGCACAATTTGTAAGGGTGCGGATTGGCCTTCAACCAAACCTCACATTCTTGCACGTTAAAATTTTTCATAGCATAGAGTTTGTGCTCAACAATTATTTCCTTAAAACGATCTCCAAGTTCCCTAACAGCAATAGCTTGGATATGTATACCCTGGAAATGAAGACTAATTGCATATTATTAAAATAAGAAAGGGCAAAATTTTTAAAAATTCTAAAAAAGAACAGAAAATAGAAATCAACGGTACTATAATAAAGAAATAACAAAAAAATCAAATTCATAAAATACATAATAATTGAGCTACCTCTGAGTCTTGTAGCACCATAGATAAATACCTAGTCTTATTAGTATCGCCTCTATATGGAACAATCCACAAGCGCACAACCCGAACTACAAAACTTGCTTTTTTTGGGAGACGACCAAGAATGAGTGTAGCATGATCTTCTTGGGAACCATCACGTAGAATCTGCATTAAAGCTCAAAGAAAATATGTAATACCAAATGAACTAAAAATAATTCAAAACATGGAGAATAATTTTGACTAAAAATCATTTATCCAGAGCAATAGAAGCATTCTAAAAATTTGACTGGCAATCTGTGTAATAAACAGAAGCATTCTAACTATGTAGACTAAAAAAAGGCAACATACGCATTCTAATAAACAGTAAAATCAATAGTTAAAAAAACATAAAAAAAAAAAAAGAATAGACCAACAAGTTCAGAATATCCTACAGTGTAATCTCAGGAAAGCACCAGAAGCCTATACAAAAATAATAGACCAGCAAATTCAGAATATTAAATTGTGTAAACTCAGGAAAGCAACAAAAGCCTTTTACCGTAAATCAGAGGATTCCTACAAGTCGAGAAAGATAGAAGCATTATATCAACCAAATACCTATATTCTTCTAGGATCAAATAATTTATCTCAATTCGTTCCACAAAACCATGAAACATAAATCAAACATTTATACCAAAATATTGGCAGTTAACAATGCACTTAATTCCAATCAAGTCATACAAGTAAGCTACACACATTATGAATATGCTTGGCTACATGACTTTTGAACTGCATTATGGGAAATTTTGTATAATAATTCAATCTTGTTAACTATTCAGATGCAGAACTATCAAAAGCCACAGACATTTTGGGTAGTGAATTGAGTGATTTATGAACTACTCAAAATCAAACAATGAACATCCCATAGTTTACTTCTAGAAAATAATAAAACTATTAATAGCATTGATTAAACATAAAACTATCAAAAGCCATAGACATTTTGCTTAGTGACTTCAGTGATTTATGAAGTACTCAAAATCAAACACAGAACAACCCATAGTTTACTTCTGGAGAATAATAAAACTATCAACAGGATAATGTGTTGAAAGCACTCACAAAGTAAATTAGACAATAATTCCAATATTAATTGGTAAACACTCACAGCAAAACAATTGGAAAACGGATAAACTAATGGCTGAAAATCACTACAAAGAAACAAATAACAATTCTGTGTTATATCTGATAATCATATAAGATGAAAGAAATAAAAAAAATTCAAATGAGTTCGTACCTCAGTAGCTCAAAGTGAAGGATGCTGCAATTAAGGAGAGAGGAAGAGATATATATATATATATATATATATATATACACAGCGTATATATAGATTTAAAGTCCATAGAATTCGAAGAGAAGGAAAACACATTGCAATTTGTAGGATATAACGATAAAAGGAAAAGATATTTCATTGAACTATCAATGAAAATCTCCTTCCCATAATTAAATCAGTATTTCGAACAGAATGGGTCTTGTGAATGGCATTCCATTGATTGTAGCTTAATAGATTGGCACTTAGGAATCAATTGGCTATCAATTAGGGATCAAGAATTGGGACTGAGATAAGGAAAATTAGCTATGAAATTCATATCACTTTGAATTATGGATTATGTTTGAGATAAAGATGGGGATCGTTACGACGCATTTGGGAGAAATCCAATAAACCGGTCAGAATAAGCAACGGTGGTGGCAATAGCCAAATGTGGCCTTGCTAAAACCGTGTAGGGCTAGAAGGCATGAAAAAGGCAGACAAATTGAGTGCGCGAAAGATATTAATTGGGCTTATTAAAAAAAAAAGGGGGAAACCTGCGGGCCATAAGTTGTTCGTTTTATTAATAATATATGGATATGGATTCACTGCTGTTAAGGGTACTTTAGTAAATTTATTGTGAATAGAGTTTTTAAAGTGAAGCATTTAATAACGTACTTTTTAAAAGTAAAGCTTTTAATAATAGAGTTTTTCATTGTAGAGGTTGTTGAAATGATTTTCAACAATATACTGCCCCTACAAAAATTCTTCCAGCCTTTGTGTGTGAAGTTAAAAATGTGTTATTATGACCTCTATAAACTAATTTTGGACATGATTTTAATTGACAAATGTTTCCCCATGAGTCTTTTAGCCCATCGAATTGGAATCACATGATTTCGTGCTTTGAATTTCGCCAGAGTCAACAAACTAACCTGAATTGGAGTGGTGGTTATCTACAAGCTCTATCATAAATTTTTTATTTATTTTTTTTAGCACTTATTGTTTTTATATTTACACGCACGTGGTGTGGTGACAATTAGCTTAAGGTAGTAAAGCAATGAATCGAAATTATACTAAAAAGTAAAGGATTAATGATTTATTGGACTAGGGCTTGTGGCACGAGGATTTTGTGAGCAGCTAAAGACACTTCCACTTACATTCAAATTAAAATTGCTGGGAACCCCAAGTAAGTAGGCTTCCCCGCTAAGTTCAAGTGAACTTGAACATCCAATGTCAAATTAATGTGCTTATAGCTCTCTAAGTTCAATTATGTGATTCAAATGCCTTCATCATCACGTATAAGGTTATTTACATGACATGTCATTGAAGATTTAGTAAAATTTTAAACATGCCACTAAAGTTCAAAAATTCTGCGACATACCACTGAAGTTTAAAACATTTACATGATATGCCCCTCCAATGACTTGTTGGATGGAGATTAATGACTTGGCCATTAAATTTATGATTGTGCAACCATCTTGGCACCATCTGGACAACATTTTAAAATCCAATTAGATAGATTTCCACTGAAATTTCAATAAATTTCAATCATGCAACCAAAGTTCCAAACTGACGCTATATGTCACTAAAGTTTTAAAATCTTACACCTAATGACCTAGCATTAACTTCGATCCAGTTGGCATCTGATATATGTGTCTGATTTAACTGTGCACAGCATTTCATTCTGGGGGTAGCTATAAATTTGATTTTTGTCTAGTTCGGTTTCCAAAAAAAGTTATAATATTGAACAACATACAAACTAGAACTTCATCTAGTGAACTTGGTTTTGTAAGAAATAATTTATGAAAGAGTTATTGTTAATTGAATTGTAATTTTTGGGAAAATTCAAACTGTAAAATTTAACTTCATGATACCAAACTGATTTAGGTGCTAAAATTTGATCCACATTACGCGAGGGTGCTTGCCAGTAGGTGTGTAGTCAGAAATTTAACGACCACGTCATGATATTTGTCCAATAAGTAAATGTAGGCATGTGGTGTACGAGTACTAAACTTTTTTGCCATATAGCGTAAATTGGACCTTATTGCATGTTTGAAAATTTATTTAAATTTTAGGGCAAATTGTGTAATTGGTGCTATATTTTGGTCCATATTGTACCAAGGTGGCTGCCCAGTCCTCAATTCAATGGCGAAGTCATCAATTTCCATCTAACAAGTTAAAGAAGGAGTATGTGGCACAAACGTTTAAAACATCATTGCACGTCATGATTTTTAAACTTTAGTGACATGTTTGAAATTTCACTGAAACTTCAGTAGCATGATACGTAACTGACCATCACGTATAGGCTTGTCATGTTTCTTAACTTAAGTTTAATTAAGTTAAATTTTAATTGGCATTTTCTATTTTTCCCTGCATGAAATTTAATAAATTGAAAATTTATTTTAGGTAATTAATCAGGCATGTTTTATTTTTTAATTGATTTACCACATAATTAGGGTGATGGGGGTTGATTTTTAATGGTTTTTAAATATTTTTAATGTAAAGGACGAGAGAGAATGAGGGGAGTTGAATGGTGGAGATTTGTGAATGTGATGTGATATGTGGGTATGATTGATTTAGGATAAAAAAATAATAGATAAAACAATCGTAAAAAATTTTAAAAAGCGTTTCCTAACACCCTTAATATCTTATTGGAATCTTTCTACGGTAATTGTTGATTTTTACATGGGATTATATTTGTTGAAATATTGAAATTGTGATAAAGAAAGACGTCATAGTGGATTAGGCTTGTTGTACACATCAAACCTTTCCTTGGACTCCAAGGCTGTCAAACTTATCAATTTGGCAAGAATTCTTGGGCTAAAATAATTGGTAAGGCTTTTAATTGCTTTGGTCAGTTAAAATATTATTTTCCTTTTTATTTGAACTTACCTTATCTCTTCCTACGATTAATTAAAGAAATTCTTACTGTAGGAAACTCTGTGATTCAGTGACCTACACTATCTTGTATTAAAAGGCACCAAGTAGTATTAAATCACAGACATAGAGAAGGACAAAAGGGTCCAGAACAAGAGAAATTCGTCCTTTCTCACCTCCTAGATAGCCCATGTTCTTTTTCTCTTCTTCCGTACATGACACAACCTCGATCGAATTGCTAATGACATGGCTCATGTACAGCTGTTCTTTTTAAGAACAAACCCGTCAAAGGTTCTCCGGGAAGGAGTCCCAAACCACTACGAGAAGTGCCTCAACATTGGAAGATCTACAGGGGAGTGAATAACAAGTGGGAGGATCGCGACAGCTACAAGAAGCTACTAATGAGCTGTGGAATGCCAGCTCGCATTACATACCAAGAACAAAATAGTGAGTGCTTTCATTTAATTCTTAGATGTTGATTAGTTCTGATGCATAAACTATCCTTTAGCTTACTTGTATAGATTTAAACTCTTCATTGACTAGTGAATTGGTTTTTTTCCATAAGCGACAGACATCTGGTTTTTCACCCTGGGGTTTGCCAAATTAAATCCTTGTGTTTTTTTATTTTATTGCTTTTCAGTTTCTGCATTATGATTAGACATGTCTATCATGATCTTGTTACTTAGATTGTTCTAGTTATACTATAACGCCAAATATACCTCACGTATAAAAATAGTAAACTACATCTGCACAAATCGGGTCAAAAGAACACTGTTTAGATCAATATGAACGTTCCACTATTGCACTTAAACAGCTTAAAGTTTTCAATGTTCAATATTGTGTTAGAGCGTACATTATATTATGCCATAGGATCATGCTTGGTCAAATGATTTTGGAAAAGTTACGTATTTTAATCATTAAGTGTGAAAAACTAAAAATTTTCAAGATAATATAAACCAAATTTTTGGAAGGAAATGGCCAAATGGGTGTACATTAACGTTAGTGGCTGAAGAAAAATCCTACCCGATCTAAATTCAATGAACACTAGTACACAATTGGTTTTAGAGGACGCCCATTAGGTGACGTTTTTAATGAAAACGCTATCATTGGTGCTTGTACTGAAGAAAGGGTGGCGGTTGTGTTGAAATCCGCCACCCTATGGTGTGGATAGGGTGGCGGGTGTACACACAACCGCCACCCTAAACTACAACAACAACAAACTAAGCCTTATTCCCTACAGATAGGGGTCGGCTGTATGGAACCATATGAGAACTACGTCGGATCGTGGGTATGAGTTTTGCTATACCACGCCTTCCTATCCAAAGCTAGTTGCCTATCTACCTGTTTAATAAACATATCTGTACGAATGACTTGCATCCACGTTTGTAACGGTCTTCCTCTACCTTTCCTTATATTTCCTACTCTAATACTCTCACTCTTTCTCACGGGTGCATTCTCAGGTCTCCGCAGTATGTGTCCAAACCATCTCAATCGGTTCTCCCTCATCTTATCGTCAATCGGGGCGACTCCTAATCTACCACGAATATCTTCATTGGTAATTTTATCCTTCCTAATCTTACCACACATCCACCTCAGCATACGCATTTCCGCAACATTCAATTTGTGTTCATCTACCTTCTTAACTGCCCAACACTCGCTACCTTCTTAACTCCGCCAATGTGTATCGCATTGCCGGTCCCAAGCCCGGGTAAAGGAGGAGGGTTGCGGTAGGTTGGCAGCCAGCGTAAAACTTTGCCAAATCTATGAGATGGAACCGCCACCCTAAACTAACAGATTAAAAAAAAAAAACACTTAGGGTGGCGGTTGTACACACAACCGCCACCCTAAATCAACAAATTAAAAAATAAATAAATAAAACATTTAGGATGGCGGTTGTACAAACAACCGCCACCCTAAACCAACAAATTTAAAAAAAAAACACTTAGGGTGGCGGTTGTGTGACTGCCACCCTAAGTCAAAGAATTTTAAAAAAATAATAATAATAATAATAACATTGGGTGGCGGTTGTAACTATACAACGGCCACCCGTTTTTTTATTTTTTTATTATTAAAAATACTTTTGGGTGGCTTTTTTTGCTACAACCGTCACCCTTTCTCTTTATATTTCACCAACTCACCAGATAGCCATATTCCCGCTTCTTTCCTTCTTCTTTTGAAAATTTTTTGCAATTTCTTGCAATATTCACGACTTCAAATCTGATTTAAGTTCAATTTCTTCACAAATTGATGGCACATTTTAAGTAAGGTAAGCTTCTTCTATCTTTTGGTCCAATTTTCGTGTATTTTCGTGTAATAGTTAATAGTATTTTTTCGAGTTTTTGAGCATGCAAACTTTAAATGGCCATAACTTTTGCATACGATGTCCGTTTTCAGCCCACTATACCATTCCGGAATCATCGCGACGAGATCTACGACACTCACCACTATCGCTGTGACCCCATGTTTCAGGACGATCTGAGGTTGTCTAAGGCCTCAAAACGTAATTTTTAGTTTTTCATCTTATAATTTCATGTTTTTGTTTTTAGATTGTTCATTTTGTTGTAATTAGAGGTGATTGATTTTAAATAAAAATTATTTCGTTCTTACTTGGACTCCTAATTCTGCGTTTTTCATTGCTCATATCTTTAAAAAAAAAGTGGATTTTGGATGGCGGTTTTGCACTAGAACCCCCACCCTAAGTATTTTTTTTTTAAAAAAAGGCAGAAAGGGTGGCGGTTGTTAAAACAACCGCCACCCTAAGTGTTTAAAAAAAAAAAGACTTAGGGTGGCGATTGTTACAAACAACCGCCACCCTAAGTCTTTAAAAAAAAAAAAGACTTAGGGTGGCGGTTGTTTTTTAACAACCACCACCCTAAGTCTTTTTTGGGTAGCGTTTTTTCAACCGCCACCCTTTCGACGACTTTGGGTGTCGCCATTTTGGGTGGCGATCAAAAAACTGCCACCCTAAATCTAAAATAACCGCTACCTAAGCTCTTTTTTGTACTAGTGGAATACCCAATTCGTAAATGGGTGTACATTTTTTTTTATTTCAATACGTAAAAGACACACAAATTAAACAACAGGTACAAAGGAATGAAAGATGCTCTAAATTTTAAAATAAAATAAAAAATAAAAAGAAAATCTAAAACATACAAATTATCCGAAACTAAAACCCCAATCCCATATTCCTATACAGCCATTTCTCATTTCTACGACAAATATGTTCTCTTCTCCCTCCCACGAGCATCGTTCTCTTCTTTTCCATTCAACCGAAGTCACCCCACTCGTCTCTTAATTCCCACAACTCTCATAGTCTCAACTAATGCAACTCAGTGCCATCAACCATGATTATCGTGACTTAGTCAATTCGGTTTAAGTTCACCGAGTGCGGCTCAGCTTGAAAAAGCTCTACCAATATAGATCAGTATATGGATTCTTTTCTTTCTATGAAACCGATCTAATCCGATTTGAGAAATGATGCATTTGTATTTGGATCGGAATGATGGATTTGGATATGAATTAAGTCGATTCGACTTGAAACATCTATTCCCATCACTAATCTGTTTAATGAAAGCGTGATTGGGAAATGGGGCAAAAGAAACCAGACATATCTGGCCTAGAAAGTTAATGTGAGAGTGAAAGTTAAATTTGAATGGTTAAAGTAAGGCTTACCGTTTTGCACTACTAACATAAGAATGAATCTGGTTCTAAATAAGCATTGCCCATTGCATCTGATTGGAGAGATAATACACCAAGTGAGCTTGCAATTGAAAGAAATAATGTTTTTTTGAAACTCTAAAAGGAATGGGGATAAATATTAGAAAACTTATTTCAAAACTTCCATCCCATAAGCATGCACCACGTGCATGGAGTTCGCTTATTGGGCTTTAGCTCACGGCCCCTCTTTTTCCACATTTCGTATGATGAAAGGTAAGTGGCCAAGAAGATCTCTTGGAGGTAGATTCAGGCCATATTTTTCTTTTTTCTCTCTCTTTTTTTTTTTTTTAAAAAAAGTTGATCATTGAAGTTATTAGTTCATCTTTTTAATCCTATTAGTCGCTTCTTTCCAAACTTGTTAAAACAGCTAGGTAACTTCCTTTGGTTTAAAATAATCATTTTGTATAAGTTTGATTTCTTATAATTATAGGCTGTTTCTTTTTCAGATTATTTACACATAATTTATTATTAGTAATATAAATATGAATCCATATTGTAAATAAAACGAAATCATGGTTGGGCAGGCAGCGAGGTCAACACGGGGATGGATTCTATCCCATCCAGATTATATCGCTCATCTCCTACTAAACAAGGCCAAGCACTCGCATTACTTGAAGTCAGATCATCCCATCCAAGGTGATCACATCAGATCATGCGAGTTCAACCAAGGCCATGAAATTAGTTAGCAAGGTCTACATAGGTGGTTACATAATGGTTAACATAATGGACACATGGCATGATCTTGTTATTTTATTAATTACATCACTTTTATATCAACCACCAAGATCATGCCATGTGTCAATTATATCAACCATTATGTAACTCATTATGTACATCTAGCATTTTCCAACTAGTTAGGACATTCAGATAGCCAACTACTATGTACTTTTGTTGTACTATGACAGAGTTACTTGTAACACCGTTATGATCCGGTACCCACAGTCGGGGGAAAAAAATAATAGGGGTCGGGTGAAGCCCCCCACCATCAGGGGGCAGTTATGTATTATTCGTCTAACTTAACGAAAATACCCAAAAAAATTCAAAAAAAAAAATTTGGCGTGATGACGTGGCGCCGCGTGCCCACTGTGGGTATCATACGGGACCCACAGTGGGTACCTGATCAAAATCACTTGTAACACACCTAAGTTAGGACCACAAGTGCATTTTTAGATAGTTGAGCTCAGTTCATGTCCGAATTCAGGTTGTAATAAGCCAACTCACCCCTTCTAGCCTATAAAGATGAGGGGATGACTTTATTTGATGTGAAAGAGCTTCTCTCTCTAAGAAGGATAATTCGATTTCTAAAAGAGCAATTTTACTTACTTATTTAAAGCCTCTCATGAATCACGCACTTAGCTCATACTGTAATTATCTAACTCGTCTGATATGGAGTTCACCCCAGATCTTTATATCAAACTGTTGATTGACTATGATCCGGAAAATTTGACATCAGCAGCATCTAAGAGCTATTAGTATTAGAAAAATTGATAATTAAATTTTTAATGCATCCAAAAGGTAGAAATTTACACATTTTTTTTTATCGACGTTTGAATCCTACATGTTTTATTTTTTCTTTTGACAAATTTTTGTTTAGTAGAAGGTACAAGATATCATAAAGATTTCTTGATACAATATGGAAGTCTTTTTAACAAAAATGACTTCAAAATTTTTTTTAAAAAACTCTCAATTATCTGTAAACTCACTTATTATATTTGTGTGTGTGGATGATTCGATATTGGAAGAATTTTTTATGATTCTATTAGCAAATAATATATAGCATATATATATATATGTGTGTGTGTGTGTGTATTGAAATTTTATTTATGAATTTCTTTGCACAAAATGAACAATCAATACCACCAATTTGAAGAATTTGATTTTTTTCGGTGGCATTTGAAAATCAAATGTTCAAAATTTGTTGTTTACTGAGGAAGAAGAATTGATAAGAAGAAGAGGAGGAGGAGGAGGAGGAGGAGGAGAAGGAGGAGCAGGAGGAGGAGGAGGAGCAGAAGAAGAAGAAAGAGGAGGAGGAGGAGGAGGAGGAGGAGGAGAAGAAGATTTATTTGTGACAAAAAACTGTATTAGTATGAGAAGTCATTGTAATAATGAACTAATATATTCAAAAAAGTTCCGAACTAATGTCTCATTGGTCGTCCTGTCAGTTGTCTCGTCCAATTAAATTGCTATACATACATAACTAGATATAGATGTGGAACATTCTAATTGGATGAGACAGCTAAGGAGACAATACTCTGTCTGTTTGTTTGTTTTCCTTAGTGATCATTAAACTTCTCTCTCTCTCTCATGTAGCACTGAAGTATAGGCATCTCATTGTCGTCCCCACCCTTACCCCTACTGTGCCAACTCATCAACATAGTAGTACATTTTGTAGCAAATAGACTATTCAATCTAGGAGCCAGAGGAAAATGTTGAAACACCTTATGCAACACATTCTTCCCATATACTCTGCCAGCAGTTTCCTTCCACTAAATCAGTCCACAGACAAGACAATTTCGCTTATGACCGTGCTAATTCCATAACATTGGACAATCATATTTTCATACATGAATTGATTGGTAACCCAACCCCAACTTTGTCATCATCTTCTTAGCTTCATAATGAGAGTCCATGAGGTTCATCTTCAGGAAATAGCTTCAAGAACTATAAAGATCATCAATTAACTTGTTTGTACATTTATTCATCACCTTCAGATGCATTAGTTTCGCTAAAAAGTTTAGCAAAGAGAACAAAGAAACCCCAAGATACAGTTCTGAATGTAGAGCCTCAAACAATTTGTCTTGCTGAATGCCATCACTAGCAGCATTGTATTCATCCCCAGCCATTTCCCCCAAAATATCAGCCATTTCATCCACTATATGATTACCAATCCCATCCCTTGGTCCCATCCATCCACGTATCCATGTTAAGTCCCCTATCATTTACGTACATATGGACTTGCCCAATTTATAAAATTTTACAAGGCTTTTTCAAACTCAAAGACTTTGTGCGGCTTCCAATTTGTGTCTACGTCTTATCAATATTCATCTCTGATATACATATTATAAGAAAAAAAAGTAGAAAAGTATATTAACTTACAATTTTAAGTCAGTGTCATTACGTTATCCCACAATCTTATCAATGTGAAAAAAAAAATCGAAACATGTCCATTTTTGTGGTTCTATGTCTACATATAAATTTTCACGTTTAAAACCTAGCAGCAACAATCCTACATATTTTATGGCATTGATTTTGTATGTAGATTTTTATGTCAATGCCTACATTTATCTTCAGAAATAATTATATCGAAAGAATTAGGAGAGACAAAATAATATATATACATACTACTAGGAAAGAGAAAAAAAAAAGAAGGAAATTACAGTAAAACCTCAATAATTTAATACTTGATTATTTAATAACCTTTCTAAAATAATATTTTTTACTAGTCCTGACTTAGGAACAATGTGTTAAATTAATAATTCGCTAAATTAATTTATCAGATAATAGAAATTCGGGAATTCATGTAGACTTCACGCAATATAAAAATTAATAATACCTTAATACATATAATAATTAATTATTCATTTATGATGACTTCGTAAAGAATGACTCAATTGTGACTTCTAAGCTTCTTCAAACTGATGTCAACTTAAATCTGCTATTAGACTTTTGTTAATATAATAAAAATTTTTGCTGTTGTCTTCTAATGGTGCAACAAAAAAAATTATTCAATGCCTCATTGCTTTGAGAGCTTTCTTTCGCGAAGGTGGCTCCATAGCAATACTTTCATCTTCAACTCCATCACTTTGTTAATTTTCCATGATGCTTTCAATGATCTCATTATCAGCCAACATATTTAAAGTTGTATTATTCAACCTTAAATTATTAATTAATTAATTAATTAATAATTTATCAATTATTTAATATCTCGCTAAATTAATCAATTTTATCAGTTCCAACGGTATTAATTTCTGGAGGTTTAACTCTACGTTAACTTACAATTTCAAGTAAAGTTCATTATGTTCTACCAAATTCTTATCGATGTGCAAGCAAAAAAAATTTTGAAATGTGTCCATTTTTGGGTTCCTATTCCTACATACAATATATTTACACATTTAAAACCCTGGCAACAACAACTCTACATCTTATGTAGCATTGATTTTTTATGTTGATGTCTACATTTTTCTCCGCAAATATTTATATCAAAAGAATTTCTACAAATAAAATAACATAGCTGAAATATGTTGGTTGTGACTTACCGAATGTCAAAATATGCCTTACTAACTGTTCTGGACGTCGATTGAATTCGCTAGCGTAAACTTTCGTCAGACCTGAATTTGGAGAAGGAAAGTATAAAATGCAAATGAATTGGGTGAAGAAATGTGTAAAATGGAGATAAACTGGGCGAACAATATAGCAATTAGCGGCGAAAAATGTTCTACTCATAAATAAGTGGGACAAGTATACAATTGTCGTCCTTATAGACCTGAATGCCACCCCTAATAAGTCCAGTTGGAGCCAAGTTTGCCTCCACATTGCCCATCCTATAGGACAACTCCCTATCACCTTTAAAGGCTTAATGCTTTTAGGGACAACTTTGCTGTTTATAGGAGCGACACTCGTATACCCTAGCTCCAATAGGAAATTGTAGCAACAATTATTTGTCACCTCTCTATCCGCATACCTAATACATTAGGGGTGACATCATGTAGCCCCAAAAACATGTCACCCCAATAGGTCCTAATTCTTGTCGTGATGGCACGGGTGTTATTGCTAGTAACTTTTATCGTAGCAACTTAAAAGTTGCATCTAGCACTAGCTGAAAAATAGGGAAAGAAAAATACAAGAGAATAGCAACAGGCATTTCTTAATTCTTAGGCCAACATTTCGGGAACGCGTATGTGAATCAGAAAAGTAATGTTTGAAATAAAGAGAAAACGTTTGATTTGTGACCATAATATAATACTAACATGTAAATTTCAATTGAAAAACCATTGGAAATAGTTAAATTTGTGACTCTAGTATAAATAATTGGTGGTTCTGAATCAGTAAAATCGGATAATGAAGAAGAATTCAATATGCATTACATTTTTAAGAAACTTCACCAGATGGCGCTGCTAATTCCCCACCGCCGTGTATTCTCGTCGGAGATCTGGTTCTCGACATAAATTCGAAAAGTTCAACGATTTCTACGTCGGTAAACCAGAAAATTCATCCACCGCTTCCAGGTTCTCTCTATATCCATATACCAAACAAACAATTATTTTTTGTATCTGTTGATCTGAGGTTCTTCTGATTTTGTTGATCTTTTGGACGCTTGAAAATAGGCATTAAACACAGATTGGTTTAATTTCAAGTTAAAATTGCGGTTTCACGTTTATGAAAGAAATTGGTTGCTATAGAAGTTGGGAGAGAAATGGGAAATCTTGATGATTTCAGGTTTTGAAATAGGTTAAGTCAAGAGGGAAACTTATGTACGAGTGGTAACAAATAAATGATTTTTCTAATAGATTAATGAAGATGAGATTGAGACATGTTCTTCATCTTATCCTAGGTAGAATCAAATCAAAAGGTGTGAGACGAGGTGAGATGTCGGGTTGAAACAGGAGAAAGAACTTTTCAGCCACTTTTGAAATTGAAATTGGAGTCATCAGTGATTAAATACTTTCCTTTATCAACGTAGAAACCGCCGAACATTTCATATCTTGTGATAGATTGATAGTTGATCGAGATAACAGAGAGACTGTACTTACATAGTGAACGTAATTCGAGGGCCGAAGTCGATTTAGGAGGACTAGGGTTTGGGCTCATGAAATGAAATACTAGGAGACATATAGATCCTAGTACAAATTTGTGAATAAATATTGTTAGAGGAGTCCATTTTTTTTCTCTACAACTGATGTTGACAGTGTAGTAATGAGATGAGCCGAAGTAGTAAAAAACAAGAATAAAGTGGAAGTGGATGCTGATTTATTTTTGTGTAGTTGGACTGTTTCAAAGAATATCTTAAGCATATTCCAATTGAGAATTGTATTTGTTTATTTGAAAATAATATGACTAAGTAATATGATTTGGAAACTGTTGGGGGAAAAGTAAAACAAGTGTCCACAAATGAGCCTAGAGTGAATCAAAATGATCTAAGAATCTCCCGGGCATATTCCTATTAGTTAGTTCATGGTAGTACTTTCTGTCTCGCAATTACAAATCATCAAATCTTTAAAGTTTAAAGTCTGTTTATTGAATATATCATTTTTGAACTTTTGAGTCACCTTCGTGCTATTGTCGATTGGACTGCACTGCATAAGACTCGAGGTCAACAAATTTTAACATTTTTCTTGAATAATATTTTGTGTGTATGTTTTGAAGGATTAATATTTAGCATTTGTTCGTGTTGACTTTTTTTTCCTTAAAAATCAATTTATATAATTAGTCAAAGTGAAATATTAATATCAATTCTACATTCACAGTGCTACATATTTAGGGTGATAGAGAATAATTTATAAAGATTTCTAATGGATTTTAATGTACAAGAGGAGAGAGGATGAGTGGAGTTGAGTGGTGAAGATTTGTGGATGTGATGAGATATGTGGATGTAATTGATTTAGGGTAAATAAAGAATGAATTAAAAAATAATAAAAAATAGCAAAAAAATTTTTAAATGGGTTCCCTGATCATGCATAAAAAATTAGTTTTTAAGTGAACCAAATTTACCCTGAAGACTTGATTCTTTGGTTGTATCTACTGTTGAGAATTGAAATTTTAGAATCAAACATGATAATATGAATCAAAATTCTGACTCTCGTTCTATCCATGTTGGAAAATCTAATTCTCTCCGTTATTAATGTAGACCTTTAAAATCTCTATACATAGCGAGATTTCATTTTCGAAAAATTAATATTTAAGTATTACATCAATAATTGGGAGAATAAAGTCTTCACACCTGGGAAAGAAAATGGGATTGTCAACATTCTAGGTGATTATGTTGCCATTTCAAAACTTAGTGCCGTAGTTCAAAAAAGGTTGTGTCATAGCTTCACGTGTGATAAACAATAGTACAGGTTAAAATGAATTCTAAATGCGGTGCTGCAAAATGCCCCCGCCCAAAAAAAATCAAGAAAAATATCGATGCTACCCTTAAAAAAAATGGCTGAACACCCTTAAGACTGTCCAGCACCGAGTAGCTCCGAGGGTGTTCGGTTATTGTTGGCTGAACCAATAATAAAAAAAGTTACAAGCATTTTGCTGCCATTTCAATTGCCATTTTTGGTAGCTGTTGTTGCCCGAAATGGTGGCAAAAAGGAAGCCCCTTTTTTCCAAGGATAGTATAGTCAATTTTTAAAGGGGGAATTATATTCACACCACAATAGTTTATTCCTACACTACATTTTCTTATTCATTAAATGTCCATAAATAAAGTTCCAGAAATAGCCTTGCCTTAAATCCTTTTTTTTTTTTAATATTTAAAAGGGAAATTGGAGCAAATAATCCAAGAAAAAAAGTGTGTCAACTGCGCTTTGAGCCCAAAATAAATTTTTTTTTAAAAAAGTAGCTCAAATGGTCCAAAAAAAGTTTTGATGCACATTTGAACTATTTGGATAGAATCCATCCAATTTTACTGTTGGTCAAGTCAAATTTTGCTATTCTATCTTTTTCCCAATGGGCATTTTAGTCATTTGAGTTAAGATAAATTACACAAAATGTCCTAACATTTAGAAATTATTACAACCAAATCCCAAAATTTGAAAAATGTATACTTTGGCTCCAAATTTTAGTTAAATTGTACAATTTTACCTTCTGGTTTTTCTATGAATACTTATTTGGTCCATAATTAATTTTATTGAATTAATTTGATACTAATTAAATAGTTTTTATCAAAAAATTTTAATATAATAACATTTATTTGCATTAATACCACCACTTTCAAAAATTTTCTTTAGTATTAGAAATGTGCACATTTTGATTTTAAACAATAGTTAATAATAAATATAATTATTACACCTCAATAAAATTTTATTAAAAATATATTATTATAAAAAATATACTGAACACAAAGAATTAATAAAATCAAATAAAAAACTTTAAAAAAAGAAAATAAAATAATCAAAAATAAAAAAAACCCATCCCACCCCTATTCCCAAAACAACCAGCACCTGCTATTGGTGGTTTCGAAACCACCACTAGTGGCCTCGACCACCACCACCAGCCTGGTGGAGGTTGTTTTGGGGGTAAGGGGGTGTGGTCGGGTGGGTTGGGGCTGGGGGAAGGAGGTTTTTTTTTAATTTTATTTTATTAATTTTTTGTATTCGGTATATTTTTTACAATGATATATATTCATGATAAAATTTCATCTATGCGCAACAATTATATTTCTTATTAACTATTGCTTAAAATCAAAATGTACGCGTCTCTAGTGCTAAAGAAAATATTTAAAAAGCACGATATTAATGTGGACAAATGCTATTATATGAAAATTTTTTTGATAAAAACTATTTAATTAGTATCTAATTAATTTAATAAAATTAATTATGAACCAAATAAACACCCTGTTTAAAAATATTCCTTCTTTTATTATCACACCACAATCCATCATAATTAAACCCTCCTTTCTCCATTCAATTCCGCAATCATAATTAAACCCTCCTTTCTCCATTCAATTCCGCAATTTGATTTGGCAGTTTACGCTAGGGAAGGGATAGGGAAAAGAAAAAAATGAAAAATATAAAAAGTTATAATGTTCATTATATGTCAAAATAATTAAATGGATTTAGGTTATATTTTTCTGTAATTTGTGGTATATTTATAAAAATTACGAATTAATTGTGGTGTATTTAAATTTAAAATGTGGAGAAAATAATTTTGTGGGTGTAAATATAATTATCCATTTTTAGGGTGGTTTGTGCATTTTGCGGGGGCGTGAATAGCCGCAGCCTTCTAAATGGCATGGTATGAAAACAAAAAATAAAAAAATAGGCATCCTTTATGTGCCAGTGGATCACATTTAAAATTTAAAAACATAAGAATAATAATTATAAAAAATTAAAATAATAATAATAATAAAATTTAAAAAAAAAAACCTGAATTGCTTTATTTTTTTAGACGCTTTTGCCATCATCATCATCATAGTTAAATGGCAAGGGTACCGACTTAAATGCTCTGTATTTTCCAACATTGTTCAAGTGTTCATTCTCCAGCCTGCCCAAATAGTAAAACACACTAGCATTAGCAATCAGGGTCTATTGTTAATTTGTTATCAACATATGCACCTTTAATAATTTGAAAAAATAATACCTGAAAAAGTTCCAAATTCCTCGTCTCAGTATCTCAAGAGAGGCAACAATGGCAACCATGGCTTTCCTATGAAGAAATGGTGCTTCATTGAAATCGAGAACTAACTGCATCCATACCAGTCTCAGTAGGATGTTAGTTACCTGCAATTCGAGTAAAACGTCTTAGTGTCTTAATCACCGAGCGAAGAGAAAAAAATAAAATAAAATTTAAGGGGGCTCAAAATGTATGTTATGGAGAAACTTACTATGGCTACAAAGTAAACTGCCTTGTTTGACACCAGAAGTTTATCTCTAAGCCATGGGTTTTTTGCATTCCTTTGCAGAAGTCCCCAATCAATAACAATATCCCAGTATGTGCTGAAAATTGTGGTAACTCCAGAACTAGATGCCGCCATGATTTTCCAAAACATTCCTTTCCTTAAATCGTAAACGGTTCTCATCACAAGTGCCACTATTGTTGATAAATATTTAAGACCATTGAATCCTTGCATCATTTCTTTCTCCTCCACCAACCGCCGTACGCACTGACAAGTTATTTAAGACACGGAATTACTAAAATTGAAAGAAATGTGGACTAACTTGGACAAAAAGAAAGTTTGAGGGCAACACTACAAGTTCATTTTACCTGAAGAAAGCGAGAACAGAATGGAATAATTGCAACAACAATGTAAAGGATTTTGTAAATATCGCTGTCATGGCACTTGTTTGATCTCTTTTTAAAATCACCCCACCCATAGTAACAAATGTAAAATTGCAAACTCCTGAAGGCCTGAACCTGAATTACAGAAGCACAATAGTTACTGCAGTTAAAAGTGAACAAAAGCGAAATGACGAGATTTATACCCATTTATCATTTTAAATCATATCGAGAATCATATCAGACCTGGCTTGTAAGCTGATCTGCCAAGAAAAAATCAGGTAGAGTAACCTACAAAGGAAGCCAAAATGACAAAATGATAATAAGGTAATGATTTAACGTTGTCTGTATGTTTAGTATATTGTATTATTAACAAGGTTTTAGCCTTTTCTTCCTTGATACTGTCTGTGTCAAGTACAAGTACCTTGTATAGAGGTGCACAAAGGCAATGCCAAGCACACCGGATAAGGAAGAAGCGACTCGAGCGGTATATAATATTGAAAGGACAAAATGTTATAAATACCAAAAGCTGCAAAATAAATAAATAAATAAAATTAAATGATAAAAAAAAAAAAAATGAGGAGACTCTCAAGAGGACCATAAAATTCTTTTGAGATAAGATACTATGACTTACAGTGACTAGTCCCAGTGGAATCAACTCAGTCAATGTCTTGAAACTTCTGGTTCTTGGGTCCATCTCCATGTCGAGGTTTGAAAGTACAGCAGCCAACGCAAGTACTGAAAGGCCTGAAGCCAGAAGAAAAACTTGTCTGTATCCCAATTCTGTTCCTTGCTTGAATCCAAATATGAAAGGATAGTTGACATGACAACGCCTCCACAAGTACGTATTCCCTCCATACATGAGCATGTGTAGGAAAATGAATCCAAATAAGCTACAAATGCGATACTTGTTTAGTACAAAACTTCTTGTTTGAATCGCATATGTAGTTATTATACTTTTGATCTTCACCCTGATGTGGAACAGCTGCAAACTGCCACATCAGTGTGAGCATTTTATCATACCCACAATTGGGTAAGGGATCAAGAGTAAAAGTTGTTAATAATTACATTATATCTATATACCTATATAGTGGAAATATATTATCCATATACTGTCCACGTCCCTCGTGTTTAAGAAGATTTCTCCCATGTATAGCAACAATAATAGCCACTATAAGAGCTATTGAGCAGCCAGTGAATAACCCTGCAGATATGAAAAAGTTCATCAAAGAATTTATCTCAGACGACAAGTTTATTGTTCCTAGATATTTGGAAGAGTAAGCCTACCTAGGAAAAATGTTGTCCTGTGCCTCTCTTTCTTAGTTTGCGGCTTCAAAGAACTCATTCCTTTCCTTCGGTTTCCATTAGAGAAGTGCTTAATGAACGTCACTTCTAATCTTTCTATAAGTCTATTAACCTAAGAAAGCAGAAGTTGGGAAAAACATAAGGGCAAAAGAAAGCACTAATTGGTATAATACTTCATCAAACTTCAATAAGATAAAAAAACATCTCGAGTGTACAAACCTCATCAGAGCTACCAAGATCGGACTTATCGACCATCTCTAAGTAAGACCTTGAAGCCTTCCTTGAAGTAATCTGCACGCAGAAGAGTTTACAAGAGATGATAAAGATTGCAACAAGTTATACACTCTCTTGATCAAAGGAAACCAGCGATACCTTGTCATATTTCTTCATAATCTTGGAGAATGCCAACATATTCAAGAAACTGAAACGTTACAGATCTGTTAGTACGTCACTTCAACAATTTCAGGTCAAAATTAACAGATTTTTGTTGCCTTTTTTTTACCAATAGCTCTTGAGAAGACGAAGCTTCCTATAAAATTCAATGAAGGCCTGTCTCAACTTTTCTTCTGCTTTTCGTAGTTCATCCTTGCTGAATGATAGGTCAGATGTTGAACTCATTATCACATTTTTCAGAGTCGAAACTGGGGTGTCAGGTTCCACATTGATTTTTACATGTTCCAAAACTTGTAATGGAGGCCTAAAACCGTTTGCATCTTGCTGGCCTTCATTGTCTGGTTTCTTTTCGTCTCCAAAACTGCCCATCTCAACTTCTTGGATTGGATCCATATGAAATCCTCCTTCAAAGAGAAAGAACTTTGATAATGGAAAATCTCTAAACATATTAAGCACGCAAAGAAATGCATTATTTTGGTTCATTCAAAAGATGACTACCAGATTTTTCCCCAATTTTGAATTCTTGCTGCCATCAAAAGTCATATTGCCTTACCTTGCTTAGTTCCATTCACAGTTGCAATGACAGTTGCTGGTGCTGATTGAGATCCAGAGTTGATTTCTTTAGCATAATTTTGTGCTAACAAAGGCTCATTGACCTGAATTCGAAGGGCAATAAGAGCATCCATCTGTTTGCTCAATTCCTCTGCCTCCATTGTGGCTTCCCCCACTTTTTTCTTGTAGAACTTAACCACTTTATTGAATTCATGATCGAGTCGCCTAAAGAAAACAAGCTCATACTCACCCCCTTCTTCTGAAGACCTCAAGAACATTGTTTGATAACTACTTTCTGAGCCCTCTTGCGAGACTGCGCTAACTAGTATGACTTCATCCTCATTCTTCCTGGGGGAGCCTTTTAGATTGTTGTATCGACTGGTTAACCCACTGAAGGCTCTGTACATGGACACCCTTCTCTGCAGAGAAGGTGTTCGAGAAAATGCTTCAGATGATGAAGCAAGTTTCCGTCGAAATTTCAAAACGTCTTTAAGCAATGTTTTGAGATAATTGTAGTCCATGTACGCCTCTTGCCATTCCTGCACCATCTGTGATGCTAATTCCCTCCCGAATTTCATCTTCGCTTACCAGCCAAAAGGGCGTTTTTCAATGCCAAAGATTTTCAGATCTTGTAGTAAAACTAGCAACAAAATGGTCGTTATACGCACACTGCACCCTTTTCGGTGGGGTTCTTCTTCTTCTGATCAACAGAGTCAGAAATGGTGTCAACAGTGAACTTTTGAAAATTTCCGCACGGGGTTTTGAGATTCTGAGTTGTCTTCCTCTCGCTTAGCCAGATTGACGGAGTAATTTGTTCATCAATTTGGATGCATAGCAGGTCTCAATCAAGCCGGGTCACTCCTAACTGTTTGACAATCATTGCATCATTTGTGACCCCGACAGAGAAACTTCTAGTATTTTTTCCATCGGTTGAATAACTTCCATAAATGTTACAATGTTTGTCAAAATTATTAATGTTTTAGGAAATGTTTTGGAAATTATTTGTTCTTTCGTCCAAGTAGATTTGCCCAAATAAAAGACACGCTTCCTTACCACTATTTTATTCGGGTTTGAGACATTATATCAACCCTACAATCTCCAACTTCTATTATATAATATATATATATATATATATATGTATATTCTTTGTATATATATTTAATATTTTCTTCAAAAATTTATGGATAGATGAAAATAGCAAAAGTCTGAGGTGTCTACTTTCAAAAGATTTTAGAAATTCATATAATTCAAAGTGAGTTCAAATTAGAATTTGAATGGTTGTTCGAATGTGGTACAGATGTTAAGATCTTCAAATCTATAGTGTGTAACTAGAGTTCGAACCATGCTTCCCACCTCTATATCCCCCTGGTTGAAAAAATTTCAGTATTCAATAAATTCCAAAAAAATCGAGTGTGCCCAATCACTTGTGGATTTTAATGGATTTCATTAATTGGCGGATTTTTTTTAGATTTGCATACATTTTAAGCAAAAAAAATACACTTACATCCTCTACACCAAAATACTATCATGAATATGCTAAAAATAATAGTCTTGGTAAAAATTTTATTGTATCAAGAAGACATTAAATATGTAAACAGTATAATATACATGATAGAACAATATGGTTCATACGAGAACAACATTATTTTTCACAAGTAAATAATTTTGTGCTTCTTTGATATTCATCTTTTCAAAAATCATCTCCAAACATGCTTTTTGGGTGTTTCCATGAAATAGTTTTTAACAAGTGAAAATTTATTGGTGAATGAGTGGTTTTTTTTCCCTTTTTTCAAAAATTTTTTGAAAGCAGTGAATGTGTATTTTTTTTAAAATGTGTCAAATGTGCACAGGTCTTTCAGAAACTTAATATAAATGTGAAACTTTATAACTTTGGCTCAATTGTAATGTTCCTATACCCACGTGTAAGTAAGAAAATATACCTATAAGGGCTTATTTGTATATGATTAAAATTTGATAATGGCATATTTATACATGATCAAACTTTGATTATAGACAAGTAAGTTCTTATGTGTTATTCTATCCACGCTTAGTTAGAGGAACATCAGTGTGCTTTTCAATTACAAGGTTTTTGGAGAGGGAAAAAAAGAACCTTTTTTTTTTTAAAGAGGCAAAGAGAATCAAGGGGAAAAAAGGAAAAGAAAACAAAACAAACACACATTAAAGATAAATTTGGAATGAGAGTAAAAGGAAAGGCATGCAAATCAAATCAACCTATGGATGATTACCATGTTGCTCAATTATTCGAGCATCTCGATTGCTCTTGTGCATTGTGGATGTCCAAGTTATAGAGATAGAAACACAATTTTGTAGGTAGGTCCCCGTATTTTTTCTTTTTCTTTAATCACTTTTCTTTAATCACTTTTCTCTGATTTTACTCATTTTTACTTCACATTTTCCTCATAAATTTCCGTGTCACTTCTATATTCCCACATCCAACTTCATATCCTCCACTATTATTTTATCATTGTTTTTGAATTTATTTGTACGTATGTCATACTTTTTACTTTTCTCTCTTTTCCACTATATATCCTCTATTTCCTTTTCAATTAAAATAATCATCTTCTATCTATCTCGTTCCTTCATATTATCCCCAATTCACAATGCAATGGAGATGCTTACACAGCAGGTGATGTTCGAACTTTGAAGGATGGATTGCGCCTGTACAGTCATGTCTATAGTCAAATGGAGAGAGAAATCTTATACTGTACTTCCAAATATACCTTTATTAGGGTTAAAGGGAAAAAAGGGTAATTAACAGTATAAATGGATGGAATCTCGCCATTAAGGACATACAATGTATTTCTAAAAAAATGAAGGCAGAAGTAATCGAAAAAAGAATTGGAATAAAATCGTCTCAAATTGCGAAGAATAGGAACGAAAAGTGAAAATAACACTTTTAATATTTATAAGCAGCAATGATTGATAAAAAAAATATTACAATTTTAATTAATTTTTTTGTTTAAATCTTATATCTAAAATAATAAATTAATTATATCTAATTAAGCCTCCGTTAGTATATGTGTATTTATGAGTATTTATGAGTTTTGATGTGAAATAAAAGAGATAATGAGTGGGATTGAGTGGTGGAGATTTATGTGGTACAGTGGGTCCCAGAAAATATGTGGATGTAATTGGTTTGATTTTTGATGTGAATGTGTTAAAATGTGTAAACATTTGTTAAAAGTTGTAAAAGAACGGGTTGTAACTTTCACACAAACGATGACCACCGGCAAACAAGTACAATAAATATTATTATTTTATTCGCTCATTTCAGTATTTCAGCCTTTTTCACCCTCCCGTTTGAAAAATATTCAGGATATATATTATCGGTCAAAAAGGGGTGATAAATTTTATTTTATTTTATTTTATTAAAAAAAAGAGAGAGAAGAAAAAGTCTCACCCACCCATTCCCATCTTTGTCATAAGAATCTCCTGATTTTGTTTTATTTTATTATTATTTTTCTTCATATTCTACGATTATTAGGTTGCCTAATCTTCAATTAAAATTAGAGACAAAATATCTAACTCATTGTTTAATGAACCGTATACAATATCATATATTTGAAAACCCGAGTCATTATCACGCTCTTAATTTGAACGTGCGGTTGGCAAAAGAACCTAACCCGTCCTCAATCCACCAGCGATCCGACCCAAATGGATCGGAATTTTTTATATCTGCAGGTCGATGGGGCAGGTTCGGGTCGATTCCCATGACTTGCTGCAGGTCGATGGGGCAGGTTCGAGTCGATTCCCATGACTTGCTGCAGGTCACGGGTTGGGTTTGGGTCGGTGGTGACCCAGCCCGACTCATCCAATCTATATATATATAAAAGCAGCATTTTTTCCCTTCAAAACACATTCCTAATTTTTCCCGCCTATTGAATCTGCCTAATATAAACTTCTATCTATATATAGAATAATTTATTTATATATATAGAAAATGATGCTTTTTTCTTATTATATTTTTTATTGTCATAAATCCGTTTTCCCGCTTAAAATAAACTCTCTTTTTATTTTTTCTTTCCTAATCCATATCCGACTCTCTTTTATTTTTTCCATAATATATTAATATTAATGTGTAGAGATTTTATTTAATTATTTCTACCCTACTTTACCCCATCTCATAATACCTAAATATTCTCTCTATCATTTCCTCTCTTTTTTTTTATTTTCTACGTATAAAACATAATAATTTGTAATTCTATTTTGTTCGACTTGATGAGAGTTTTAAAACAAGTATGCTATCAATATATAAATTTTTATTTTTTAAAAGAAAATAAAATTTACCCCAAATATATAAATTAGTACCCAACTTAAATATAAATTGATATTAATATAGATTAATGATTACTGATGTAATAAGATTAAAAAATTTTGATAATTTGTTACGACACTTAATTGATGCTTGTGCATAAAATTCAAATATAATAAGATATTTCATTATTTTGCACTTTAACATCCAAACTTCAATAAAAAATTACAAATTTAATTTGTTACCTCATTAGCTTCTATTATTATTAGTTGTAATTTAGTTTATTGGGAAAAGTATTATATATTTTTCTTTCAAATATTACAAATTTCAATTTTTTTTCTATTTTTTCTATGAAATCTTCAATTAATATATATTTATGTATCGAACAATATAAGGGTGTTCCGAGAATTAGAATGAGTTTTTAACTGATTTTTTTCAATAATTTTGGTATTTTAAAAATAAAATTATTTAAAATTAACAGTTTTTACTAAGATTTAATTTTTATCCCATAAAAAATTACCATTCATTAAGTTTTGCATAAAATTCAAATAAAGGTTTAACATTAAAAATAAAAAATAAGATCAGAAATAATTAATTATTTTTGTAAATAATTAACTAAGAAACAAAAAATAATTAAAATTAACAATCCTACTAAGATTCAATTTTTTTACACTACAAAATTACGATTCACTAAAGTTTTACACAAAAAAAAAAAAAAAAAACTTACCAGCAGCTGGCTCAAGTTTGAGACAAAATTCACTACTATGATCCCCAATGGGTACTAACAAATTTAAAAATTAGGTTGGACCCAATAATTAATTTTAGAAACAATCAATTATTTTTATAAATAATAAGCAAAAGAATAAAAGTTAATTAAAATTAGCGATGCCTATAAAATTTAATTTTTTGTGTGATGAAAAATTACAATTTATTAAATTTTTACATAAAAATTAAAATAAATATGTAACATGAAAATTAAAAACTTAGCTTGGGCCTTTTATTAATTTTAGAAAGAATTTATTATTTTTAAAAATAATAATTAGCTAATGAATGAAAATTAATTAAAATTAGTGATTTCACTAAAATTTAATTTTGATGGGATAAAAAATTACAATTTTATTTAATTTTTAAATAAAATATTAGAATAAATGTATAAGATCCATTTATTGAATATATATTTATATCTTTTAAATTCCAAGATATCTTTTCAATTGTAAGATATTTTTTAAATTGGATTCTTATAATTCTTAAAATTATGGCTATCAAGCCAATTAGTTTGGAACTAATTATTTCTTAGAAATAATTAAATAAAATAAAAAAATTAACTATGATTATTTAAACTATTATTAATTAAAACAATAAATACTATTGCAATTATTTAGCTAGACATGAGTTTAGTGGGCAAAGATTGATAAAAATTAATTACATTGTTAAAAGGAAAAATATAATTAATTTAAAAAATACAAGAAATCATTAAATTGCTGGGGGTTTTCCCTAAAAAATGAAAAAAAACCTTTAAATTGTAATATATCTTTTAAATTACAAGATTTCTTCAAAATTAAATTCACACAATTCTTGAACGTGATGATATTAAAATAGTTATTTTATAAATAATTAATTCCTTTCATAAATAATTAGCTAAAAATAATAATTAGTTAAAACGAATTCTATTACAATTAATTAAAATTAATACTATTACAATTAATTAAAATTAATACTACTGTTAAGATTTAATTGGACTTGGTTTTAGTAGGCGAAAATTGACATGGTTTTGTTGGACGAAAATTAATAAAAATTAATTATATTTCCAAAACAGAAAAATGACATTAATTAAAAAATAAATAACGATTAAAATTAATTAGACTGCTATTGTAGACTAGATTTTTTCTAATTTTCCTAAAATAGAAACATAACTTTATTTCAAAAAATGAAAAATAATTAAAATTAATTACATTGCTACATGAAAGAAAAATATGCTTACGAAATTAATTTATCTTTTTATGTATTTTAATATAAAGTTAAGTTAACACCTATACAATTTTTTATTCTTAGAATTGGGGTATTACATCTTATTGTGAAGTAAGTCGGCCGATATTAAAATGATTATCACAGAAATAATGAATTATTTTCATAAATAATTAGCTAAAAATAAAAATTAATTAAAAATAATTATATTACGATTAATTAAAATTAATAATATTGTTACAATTTAATTGGATTTGGTTTCAATTTCATTGGAAAAAATTAATCAAAATTAATTATATTGCTAAAACAGAAATATAACATTAATGAAAAGATAAATAATAATTATAATTAGTTACATTTCCATGGTTGGCTAGATTTTCCCTAAAAAATGAAAGACATCTTTTTACATGCAAGATATCTTTTTAATTGAAAAATATCTTTAAAATTATATTCATACAATGCTTAAAATTGCGGTTAAAATTCTAATTATTTAGAAATAATAAATTATTTCTATAAAGAATTAGCTAAAAACAAGATTTTATTAGAATTAATTATAATACAATTAATTACAATTAATTAAATTTCTCATATTTTATTGGATATATTTTCATTGGATAAAAATTGAGATAGTTTTATTAGACGAAAATTAATCAAAATTAATTAAATTGCTAAAAATGGGGAAACATAATTATTTCAAAAAATGAAAAATAATTAAAATTAATTAGATTGTTACCGGAAAGAAAAATGTGCTTACGAAATTAATTTACCTTTTTATGCATTTTAAAATAAAGTTATGTTAACGCCTATAAGATTTTGGATTCTTACAATTGGGGTATTATATCTTATTGTAAAGTAATTCGAGTGATCATTAGTCCCTAATTAACTTTATTTACTTTTTCAGTATCAATTTTTTTGAAAAAATGCTTTTTTTATTCTTATATGTTTTTGTAGTTTCTATGATATTTCTTTTAAGTTACAGTTGACGACAAAATACTAATATTTTTTTGTATAATTACGGGTGTTTCAAAGGATCTGCTCCATTTTTTAAAATTTTTTTTTAGGTAACAAGCTCCAAAAATAGGTATTCAAATAGTAATAATTTTTATTTTGATACTACTCGAACCAAAACCAACAATTATATAATAATTTTTGGTTCAATATATCGCTTTCGCTGGGGAATAAATCTAAGAATTCTTATTAAACAATTGGCTATCACCTCAATCAACTATTGAAATTATAAGCTTCAATTAGAATATTTTAATTGGCTTTCAACTATATTAAATATTTATCTAAATTTCTGTCTTCTAAATAAATATTAAGAATCCTACTTACTTTAATTATTTATTTTATACTGAATTTTCCATGTTGATGTTTTATTTTATTTTTAAGTATAATCAATTAGATTGTATATTTTAAGTATTAATCACATATATTTCAATTTATTTGTCTTATTCAAATTAATTTAAATGTTATATCAAATCATTCAATATTTAATATGTCGAATATGTTAAATTAGTAAGTTTATACCTAATATGTTAATATATGTGTTTAATATATTTAGAATGTATTTATTAAATAAATAAACTATCGAAACAAAAGTTTTGGATTAAACTATCACGATGGCGCATTGACACGGATGAGAATTTTCTAGCGGGGCGGGGACGGGGACGGGGACGGGGCATGGAAGTTTGTAATTCTTATATCATCTGAGTTCAACCCAGAGTAAATGAGGATGGGTCGGAATGAGGATAAGTGTTTCCCAAAGTGGCAAGAACAGTTTAAGGTATGTCGAACTGTACTGACTACATTGTTGTTTTTATAATATATCTTTATACTGATTATATTTCATAATTAAAATTTAAAAATCATTATTTACATATTAATTATTGATAACATACATCATACTGATGTATAATAATTAATATCTCTCAAAATTTATAATTGCATATAATAAAATGTAAAATAATTTTAAAGAAAAAATTATGAGCTCTACGAATGTTAGTAGAGTTATTTTAGTATGGCTATTTTAATAACTATAACATTTAATGTCATTTTATTTTGGGTTTACATAACTAGATTAATCTTACAATGAGCAAAATGTAATCTATTATGACAATTGCTGCCACGAATCATCATCCCATGCAAAGCACGAGTGTAAATGCTAATTAAGTTACTATTCTATGGAGAATAGTAAATTAAGTTGTATGGATTTTCGTGAGTTGCTCCTTACATATTTATACGACGGATTAGTATGAAATATAGGGGAAATTCTATTGAATTTTTTATAGAATTGTTTCAAGTTAAATTCTTTAAGTTTATTGTTGTAACTCATTCTTTATTTTAATTATTTTTTTAGATTTTATGTTAATATATTATTAACATCTATCAATAACATTATTAGTTGAAAGTCATAAGTACATAATCAATTACCATCTTATAAATAATAACTCATTTACCTTCTGAAGCCCATTTATTTAATTCCCTCTTGCTATATTACCATAACTCATTTACCTTCTCTAACCCATTTATTAATTTAAATTGTTCTTCAATTTCTCTCTTTCGACTCTCTCATTCTTCGTCTTTCATCTCTTTTAATTCCCTCTTCAAAAACCAACACAAGTAAATTATTGCTAATTGCTCTATATTCGCAACCTAACTCAACTCGTGATTCTCTCTCAACTTTTACTCTCTCATCACAAGTAAATTATATAATTGTATTTAAATAATTAAAGCTATGTTTTCGATTAAAAAAAATCGGGTCAACAAGCTAACCTACGCCAACTCGACCAGACTCGAACCGACCGAAACACGATTGTTCGCGAGGCACTAGTCGGAAAAATTCCGTCGGTTAGCCACTAGACATGACAAAATGGGTCGCGAGAGAGCTCGGGCTCACCGAGCCAGGCTCGGCTCGGGCTCACCTAAAGGCGAGCTCGACCTCGAGGTTTTATTAGCGAGCCGCTCAGCTCGCGAGCTTGAGCGAGCAGCTCACCAATAGGACGAGCCGAGCTCAAACAAGCCCTAGGCAAGTGGAGTCGAGCTTGTTTGACAAGCCCATCGGCCACAAAATCGGCTGATCCAAACCGAACCCAAACCTGACCCGTTGCCATCCATAGATTTACAATGGTTCTTTTCAATAAATCAAAATAATTTAGAAATTATCATGCAAAGTCATTGAATTTGTTTAGTCTTCTTGGGAAAAAAAAATGTTTCAAACCACAATTTTACCTTTAAAATGTCCAATGAAATGACGACACATTAATTTATAGTCCAATTTATATATCAACGTGTTTATACATTATTTCCAAATGCAATTTTTCAATTGATTATTAAATTGTGTGGCCCATAATTATTAAATCAGTATCTTCGACAAAAATGTAAAATATATGGGATAACACTTTGTTTTAATGGAGTTTAGATGTTGTAGGATAATGGCACCTGTGACAAAAATTTAAGCTTAGAACCAAGGATGAAGTCAGGAATTGCCAAAGCACCGAGTTGATTCCAGGATGAATTTTTTTTAAGGAGTATTTTTTTCCTTGATAAATGGGCCCCCGATGAAGTGTCAAAGTTAGCATCAAATATTTTCTATATAAAACTTCTTTACATGAAATATTATCTAAAATAATGATATTCTAGATTAATTTTGTAAAATGTAAGCAAATTAATATGAAATTGCAATTCAATTTGATTGCTGTGATATATGTTGATTTTAATTAATTGTTTTCTTAAATTAAGTTTGCCTCCTAGTGCATTGTTTGATTTATAAAAAAATAAAACTAACCATTGGATGTTCAAATTGAACTTTAAAATTGAAAGTTATTATGTTATATTATTTTTCAAAATTATATTAAAAATATTTAAAACTATTTTTCTAAATCGCCCAAAGTAACAATTTAACAAATTAAGTATGAAATCTTATAATTAGAGATAGTAATAACTATATAAAAATAAATAAATAATGATTGTAATAAAAAAAATACCAAAACAAAGAGAGAGAAAACAATAATATATAAAAATAAAGGGTAATTATATTACTACTACAAGTTTTGTTTTTCATACCACGATTTTCAACTTTTTTCTTATTTACTTAAATGGACATGTGCAAAACGACAAAATTATTTCATCTTTTTAGTATTATTATTATTATTTGCAGATACGAAAGAACGTATTTATATCTCCACCACACAATTAATGTCTTTGACAAATCTTGTTTTCCGACTTAGTATTTTCTTTAATGGCCGATTTGTCTGCTACATTTGTTTTATATTTTTGAATTTCATTTTTTTCTTGTTTTTGATCATTATAACTTGATTGGAAAAAGATTTCATTTTAATGGAGAATGAAATTCTTTGCATAATAGAATTGGGATTCAATGTTAATGTTTATGATTAAAAAATTGATCTGTATGAAGAAGGTAGTTGTTTGTCTGCAAAATTTGCGTCTGGGCAATTTCTCGTGGATAATTTTGTGGTGATTAGGTTTGAGTAATGAAGGATTATTTTGATTGCAACACTACTAGAAAAAGTGACTTAGACATCGGTTATTAGCTGATCTTAAAAAAAAAAAATCCGATGTGTTAGTGGGTGATATTAAAGATCTGAAACTATAGACATCAGTTTTTAACTGATGTCTAAAATGATTATAGAAATCACATTAATTATGTAAACCGATGTCTTTACAGCAATAGATATAAGGTTTTAGCTGATATTAAACACGTAGATAGAACCGATGTCCTAACAATAGAACACATCACTTTCTAGCTGATGTTAAATACATCAGTAGAACAGATGTCATTACTCCAACACACACTAATTAAAAGCGGGTGTTAAACGAGTAGAACCGATGTCTCAAACGTATTCACGCATTGATTATCTACTTTATCGATGTCTTTTTTTTATGTGTTACATCAATTATTACTAATACCTGTAACATCATTTCTGTAATAGCTATCGAAAGCATTATAAAAGCCGATCAAAAATCCAAAATTTGAGTACCAAAAAATTGCAACAAACATCTAAATACTCAATAGTCATAAATCCCAGTACTAAGCAGTAATACGATCTGTTAAAAGTTGCAATTGACACTGTCGTCATCCCAAAGGCAAAATATCCAACACAAATACATTAACGAGCAAATGTCATATAGAGTGGTTTATTAACCAACACTATACACTAACAACGATGTTCTCAACCACAATATCTACGTCAACGCTTGGAGGTAGTCGGCCACTTCAACATGCATCTCACCGTTACTCTTGCCTGACATATTCGAGCACATAGAAAGTCTTAGATATAAAAAAATTCAGTGCATTCCACAAGATCAATGAATGAGTTATTTACCTCATAATCCTAGTAGCTAGCGAGAAATGATCGATGAAGCTTCGTACTATAGCAAAAGAGACTTTCACTGTAGTTGGAGAGGATTTTCATTGAGCTCAGAAAAGAAGGAAATGTGGTCAGCAGTCGGAAAACGGAATAACACATCCAAAAATACCAATGTTAAAAATAAAGTTCATAGCCCAACCACCAGTAATAAAGGCAAAATATCGAACACCCAGTAGCAACAGAAAGGACATGCAATAAATTCCTCATTTCTTTGACAAAGTACATGCTTTCGAGAAATAGAAGATACATTCAAGCCAAGGGGGAAAAAAGGAATAATAACAAAAGTCCTAATACAAGAAGAAATTACAGTGTTATTCATTTAATGTGTATCAAAACATTAAATATGATATGCTATACTATGACCTTCACAGCCGGTATAGTTGATGTGGTAGAAGTTTCACTTGATGAGTCCTTATTCTATCTAAAACATTTAAGGTAGAACAACCTAACGGAATTATTAGAAAACAAAAGAAACTATCCAATAAAGAAAACACAGAGCAATGAAGCAGAAATTTCCAAACTAATATCTCTATTGCTTTCTGAGCTCTTTCCAACTGAACTATGTTTTACTACTATTTTCCTCAATAAATGATACTCTTCCTAACGAAACTGATTGATTATTAAAATCTTAAAATATTTAAATGCCAATATGAATACAACTGGAAAAGAAATAATAATACCCTAGAGAAGCAATAGTATTTACTTATTATTTGAGGAAAAGTAAAATAATTTGGATGAACTGCGAACTCTTTAACAATGTTAATTAGAATCTTATCTATTTGATCTAATTGAGATTTAGCCAACCTTGATTGCTTACCACAAAAGCTAACCTTTCTTCTAACTCCTTCAATCTATTTTCTTCTAACTTGGCCTAGAATTACCATCACAGACTCCAACGTTTCCTTAAATGAATTCCACAAGCTGACTTCCTCACCAGGGACCGGAATGCCCCCAAACACCTGAGAAGCAGGAGGGAAACCCAGCATGGTCTTGTAGAATAAAGGCATATCATTCAATACTTGCAAAAACAGTTCTCCTACCTGGCCCTGTACTAACATGAATTATCTTTAGAACTTCATAGAACACCGAAATTACATCAGAACTATCAGCATCAACATTGTTACAACATGCAATAAGCTTCTGAGATATACATGATTTACGCGAATCTAAAAACAGGGTCAAAACCTGTTTGGGATCGAGCTTGTCTATGATGGCAACTGCCGCTAGTGCATCTGCATAAGCTTTGATTCCAAGAGTAAGAGTTTGATCCAGTAATATCTCACGACTTCTCTATGAGATTTGAGCCTTAAAACTCTCCACAATTTGCCACTGGTGCTGCAGTTCCAACACCATGGTTAACAAATAAAGATGATTAAAACTACAGAAAGCTCGAGTAAAAGGTAAAGTACAAGAAGGAACTGAAAACCTTAATACCAGTATACCGCTTCCTCCCGATGCTTCCGACCATAGAAGATACTGCCAGAAGATACAAAAGAGCTCCAAGCCTAGTAGCAATTCCAATTCACCTGCAAAATCTATTTTTGTTAGTGGTTCCATAACCGGCACATATGTCTGACAATTTTGGAAAATCAAGCAATTTCTTGTCCTACAAAAGGGCAAGATGGAGAGATATTGCCACTATTTTATAGAGGACTAGAGGATGCTGGAAGCTTAAGGAATGAAAAGAAAATGGCCATAGGCTAGAATGCACTATAAATTGCAATGGAGATGTAATGAATTATACTAGCTATCTCCACCTAGCATAAAAACTCGGGCTACTACGGCAAAAACTAATGGATGAATTGACAGATATTGGCCACTCAATATGTTTTATAAAATGAGCACCATGTATTGACATGCATTTCTTATCTATTTTCAAATAGTAATCAGGGTTCGAAGTAGGGTAGTTATCCATTTCTTATCCAATTTTCAAATAGTAACCAGGTTTTGCAATGGAGATGCAATGAATTATGCTAGTTATCTCAACCTAGACTAAAAACTTAGCCAATTATAGCAGAAACCAAGGGATGAATTAACAGATGTTGGCCTCTCAATTTGTTTCATAAAACGAGCACCATGTACGACATGCATTTCTTACCCATTTTCAATTAGTAAGCAGGTTTGGAATTTCCCACATTTCAAATGGAATTGAGAATTTATAATGAGTTTGGATGATGAGTTTGGATTTGGGATTTTGAGTAGTCACACCTCAAACAAGTTAGTTCACTAACTGGTTGTAAAGATCTCAGTTAGATTGAATTTAAAATGCAGAGATCTCAAATTGTGGTCGCAAATTAAAGGAAAATGAAGGCATTAGGATCTAACTATACAATCTAAGTCCCATTAGCAAAGAAAGAAATAAACCTTAATTTCCCCTTTACACAACCTTGTTAAAAATTGATACAATCAAATATGAGAAACGACCATGCTTACAATCAAAAATGATCAAAAAAGCTCTCTATCATGTCAAGCAATGCACATATAGTATGAATGCACATTGGAAAGAAAAGAAATGAACTCAAGTTCTCTAAATCATGTTTTTGAATTTAGTCATGTGGGTGCAAGTGTCTTAAAAATTGCTCAAACTAAGAACATGGTGCATAATGAAGCATGTTGAGTAGTCTTGAAGGAAAGATAATAGAGATCAAACATATAGTGAGCATTCTTGAGTAGAATTTCAAATAGGCAATATATCAAACACTTTGTGGGTATAATTCTAAAGCTTACCAATGGAAAATAAAGAGTTCCTTTAATCCACAATGTCATGGATACACTATCACAATCCTTCATTATAGCCACAATTCATAAACCAATATATCAAACACTTTGTGGGCATAATTCTAAAGCTCACCAATGGAAACAATAAAGAGTTCCTTTAATCCACAATGTCATGGATACACTATCACAATCCTTCATTATCGCCACAATTCATAAATTCTATCCAAATCACGTTCTCATGTGTGCCAAAAGTTAAAGTACCCAACTAGAATTCAAGCTTCCCAATCTCAATTAAAAACAATTATCCTAATCACGGTAATGAGTTTCCCCTTTAAACAACCTTGTTAATGTGTTAGCCCACTATCTGGTTCTAAGGGCCTCAGATTGATTATGAAGGCAATAGGATCTACTTGTACAATCTAAATCTCATTAGCAAAGAAATAAATAATTCCTAATTTCCCTTCTAATATAAATGAGTAGGTTCTTGGTACCCATAATCTGGAATTCACACAGAATCATGTATCGAAAAAAAAAAGAAGAAGCAACGTAGATTTCACCAGTGAGGAAGAGAATTGGAGCACCACAAGCTATCTCCTTAATAGACCGATTATCAAAAGCAGAGGGAAAAACGAGGTTCGGGTCTCCATTGAATTTCTTGCCTTTGTTCAATTCTCCCAATTGTTGTTGTACTTCATTCCCGAATTTGACTGAAACCCACCTCCTGAAACTGAAATTTGTGCGCGTGGGTGAAGAAATAGAGAAGCGGGGGAACAATTCTTGTGCGTGGCTGAGCAGACGGGACGAGAATCCGGCATGCGTAGCGTGGAAGGGACAATAGGGAACGCTGAAGGTGAAGACTCTTTTGGACCAAAATTCGACCTCCAATAGCTAAATGAGATATTAGAATAGTGGGTAGAAGGTAGATCTTGGTCAACGAAGCTTGAATCCGGTACTGCATGAGCAGATCTGGCGAAGAAGAGAGACCGACGAAGCTTTCTACAGTGCAAGCTGATGAAAAAGGTAGAGAAAGGAAAGGCACAGACACTAGAATCGGCTGGAAATTTGAAGAGAAAAGGAGTTAATGGGCCGGGTAAGCTGAAACAGAGCCGTAGCAATCCGCGAGGCCCATTTCGAGGATTGTAAGTTTTTGGTGCAGTTAAATGCCGCATTTTATGGTGGTGATATTATTAATATCGGTTGTTAACAAAACTGATGTTAAAAATTTACAATAAAAATTTAAAAGTATATAATTAATATCAGTTGTTAAAAAATGCGATGTTAAAAATATGTATAACACCGCTATTTTTACGACTGATGTTAAAAATTTATTTTACATCAACTGCCAAAGCAACTGATGTAAATAAAGTGATGTCTAAGTCGCTTTTTCTAGTAGTGCAAATTGTGGTGTACTCATAATTTTTAGAATAATAATCAAACAGATTTTTGTAATTCAAGGTCATATTTGTGAAATATATGCAGTGGTTTGATTGTATTTGTGAAATATATGCAGTGGTTTGATTGAAAATTTATTTTCGTTGTGGTGTAGTTAAAATGGGGTGGCATAAGTAATACTTGTAGTGGCAATGTAATTGCCCAAAAATAAATAATTATTGTAAGAGGAAGAACAATAACTTTTTTAAAAATGAAATATCGAAAGCAAAAGAATATGAAAGGGGGAGAGAGAGAGAGGGAGTGTGGAGGGAGATAATCAAATGATATCATATCACATATATAAATAAGAAACCGCATGAAAGAGGGTTCGCACTCAAGCCATTTGGTTACAAAACACGCCAGTTAACCAACTCAACTAATAGATGACTTGTGATTACAATTGCACAGTTCATTAATTATTATCTCTCAGCACCGAGTTAGAGTCGAGTCCAGCTCACCTCCATCTACGTCCCTATTTAGAACTTAGTTATGCTGTGGGAGTTCTTGAATTACCGAAACTAATTTAACAAAATGTCCAACTTTGTACTTTAGATGTTTGAAATTGTGGTTACTTAGATGATATTAAAAGCAAAAGTTTTCACTTATTCACCCTTTTATATATAGGTTAATTAACTATGCCGATAGTACCCAACCTTATTCAATTGCAGTTTGGTCTCCAATCTTTAAATCTGGTCCAGCACACCCCATCGGCCAATATTTCAAAATTTGGAAATTTTAGTTCAAATGACACTATTTTGTTAACTTTTTATTTGTCAATTTTTTTTATTTTTTATATGATAACGAAGTGCAACTTGATAAATTTACAACTATTTTACATTTTGTTTGTAATTTAAACTATAACTAGAAATTACAATCAAGCCCATTGATTTATTGAATTTTCAAAATTAACTCAAAATAGCTACCCTCTCCCCAACCACTCCACCCCACCCAAAATGTCGAATATTACCATCACTCAAGCCGTACCCCATCCCAGATTAGCTTGGGTTTCCTATCCCTCACTAGTACAGAAATACCCATTTTGCAACAGTTATTTTGACATTTAACAATGGTTCCGCTTGCGTTGCGTATCAAGGGGTTGCAAAAAGTCAGGACATTTAGCAATGGTTCTAAACAGTTGCTAAATGTCAATATTTAGCAACGGTTCGATATGGAACCGTTGCTAAATGTCAATATTTAGCAACGGTTGGATCTGGAACCGTTGCTAAATATCCACATTAGACAACGGTTTTTCACATGTAACCGTTGCTAAATGTCTAAGGCTTTTAGCAACGGTTTATTTGGAACCGTTGTGGATAAAAATATTTTTTTTTAATAGAATTTCACTAGCAATGCTATACCCCACATTTTTGCATTATATTACAAGATCAATACCTGTATTAATACTGGTAATGATCTCCTCCCCACAGTGGGAAGGATATCATGCATACAAATACATATGGCCCCCCGTGATTGGTGGGGGAGCCGGTGGTGGGACCTACACACATGGCCTCCCACCAATCAAGGGGGGCCATGTGTTTTTGTGGGCATGATCTCCTCCCCACTATGGGGAAGAGATCATTACCGGTATTAATACTACTACTATAATTCACTAACTCCATTCACTAGCATATTAAAATCAAATCCACAATATTTCATTACACTTGCACAAAGCATCAAAATACCCACAAAACATCCAACGATCTAAGGCCAACCTAAATCAAATCCACTACCATATTAAAATCAAATCCACAATTCACTACACCATATTACACAAAGCATCAAAATACCACAAAACATCCGACGATCTAAGGCCAACCTAAAACCTAAATCGTATTTCCAAAAAAAAAATAATAATAATAACAAGACCAAGCTAAATCGCCAAACTATTACATGTCATACAGAAAGTATTCAGCCCATAAATTTCGAACCTCATCGATTTGCTCTTGTGTATATGATTCTTCTCCAAAACTCACCTACAAAAGATTAAATGAATACCACGGTTATTTCATTAGTTTAAAACAAGTTGATGAAGTATGTACTAAATAATTCTTTATTATAGTTTGATAATTTATGGATGTATACCTTGTCCAATGAATGGTTCGCATGATGATGTTTCACAAACTCCAACATGTACCGCATCACGTAATATCCGCATTCACTACCACCAGGTTGTTTTGGACACTAGCATTACATATATACTTAATGTCATTAGTAATGAGATTAAAAATACATGTGAAGTAATTAACCCACATTTTTTTGTATTTATATACCATAGGATATTTCCACTGCAAATTGGGCCCTCGCCTCTGACCTCCTTGCATATGATGGAGTCTGAAAGCCCTGCAATATAAAGAAACATATAACGATTCAACGGAAATTTATTCTAAGAATACCTTTTTTCACTGCTTATTCATAATTACTTACATATCCAACCAACATTTTAATTGGAGACTTTTATTCGGTTTCTCCAACGGGTCCAGGACATACACCATGCTTAGTTGAGTACATATGACAAGTAGGACCCAGTGCTGCCTACATTATATATATATAAGAGATTTAATCACAAATGATTAAGAAAAAAATAACAAAAGAGACATAAATATAGAGGATGCAGTCTCACTTCTGAAAATAAGGTGCAAGGATGAATCTACACGATTGTTGTTCATGCATTGCATGAGTCATGTAATTTACATTTCCTGTCTTCATACACATACCCTCCGCGATTCTCTCTAGACACAGAAACCCAATCGACTCGATAAGATGATCCTCACACAACTTATGCAGATACCTGGAAATAATTCTACAAAAAGTCACAATTCAAATAGAGATTAAGACGAGTGTTGAGTTTGTGATAAAAAGTCTCACATTGCCCATATTTTCAAAATGTTTTGTGTCAACCATTTCATACTTAGCAAGTCGACGATGTCGGTGACGAAGACATTCATTTCTCCCTTATCGGTATAAAAAGTATTACGATTCATCTGGACTGGGTAAATGTCTTCAGTAGCAGGCAAATTACGAAGCAAATCATGTAGGGATTGGCACGTTTCACTTAACCTCTCATAAGTAGCACTATCAACAAGCATGTGTCGAAGGCAAAACGATGACACTTCAAAACTTTTCTTCTACTTTGGGTCTTGAACATTTTTTCCCACATTCCTTTGTGCACTTTCCTGCATTTAGTAAATGATCGAAACGAAGTACTATGCATTGTAAAATCAAAAGTAACTCAAATTGGTAAAAAAACTTAAAATTTATTACCTCTCCTAAAAGCACTAGATCTTTGGGCCATTGAATGAAACTTCCTTCAGCCTCCCGAACCAAGTTGTGGTGTGGAAATGGCTCCGGAAGAGGGTGGTCTTCTGCATCTGGAAGAACTCGATCGACTGTTACCCTCACATGACCTTCCAATAGATCTCGATGGTGCACCTTAATATTGGTTTCGGATGGCCAAACAGTCCCTTCAGCTACTTGTATAGGCTCGCCATTAACACTTATGGGGAGAGTACAACATATTGGTTTCTATTAAAACATCATGATTGGAGATCAATATAACTAACTAATTAATGATCTTAGTGTTGAATTAAAATCAATAACATTGATTAACTAATAGCCCCCAACTTCAAATACCTGGAGTCCATCGAATGGATCTGGATAAGCAGAGTAACAACTACTTCGAACTTGTGGATTCACTAGCATCTCGGTCCTGTGAGCATCGGGTATTTGGGACAAGCCGTGTTGCTGGAGTATGGCAGCTACTTTCTTTTCCACTGCAGATTCTATTTGGGACTGCATTTGGGCCTGCAATTGTCTAATAACTTCTTGTGAAACCATTGCACTCGACCCTTCACTATGACCCTTACGTTTTCCAAAAACATCCGTCAAGGTGGCCCGTTTACCATATCCCCTCACCCGACCTTGATGATCCGGCTTACCAAGAGCTGCTGACAACACATCATATTGTCTGTCTGGGACAAATGTCCCTAAACTTACCTCCGTAGTTTTGGAAACCTATACAAAAAAATAAATGATCAAGAAAATGATGACATATATTAGATGTAAGTACATAAATAAGTTTTGATTCTTAGTATTTGTTTTCTATACATACATAGACATACTTACAATTGTATCAAACACCTCGTTCGTTTTCTCCTCAGGAAAGATGTAACTTCCACTATCTGTTTTCTTCATTCTCGCTCGAGCCCAATCAAAAGCCTGATCATTGGCACATGACTTAAGCTAACTACATGAAGATGAAGAAGATAACGAATCGAAATTTGCCCACTCTGCCCTCTTTCGGCATAGCTAGTAAAATCCAGATGATGTGGATACTTGCTATGCGATATGCTTTCCACTGCCTTTCTACTCATTTCCTAGAGCCAAAAGTATTGCATCATTACTATAGAATTTTACTGAATATTAGGAAGCTGATAAGGAAAATGTCATTATTTATAAACTAATTTCAATATTATATATATACCTGCTAATCCTCACTTTGATGTTGTTCCTTGAATTCCTACCATTGTTGTGGCGTAATAAAATCATAGAATTCACACGGAGACTTGTGGTCTTGAGGGCATCGTTTGATGTATTCTCTTACCAAAAATGATTTGAATTGCTTCCATCTCGTCCCCGCATCTACTAAAATAGATTCTTTAATGACCGGGTCATCGTCTAGATTGAACAGAGTCTGAAAGGAATCAAATATTTTCAATGTTAAATACTAACAACATTACTTATAAAATTTAAAATTTGAAAGCATATATATGAGTGTCATTACCTTCAAATCATCCCAAATCAAGTCCTTCAGACCATTGGAGACTTTGGGCCATTTCTCAAAGGTTATGGGAACTTTGTTTCTTGCATTAATACCTATTTGACTGATGAACTTTTGCTTGTAATCCGCTTGAGGATTTTTTAGCTTATCAAAGGTAACCTTCACCACTTCCCCGGGCTTGGGTTTGAAACCCTTGTCAGTAGTTGGCCCTCTTCTTCTTTTCTTATTTGAGGACTTTGAATCCAAAGAGCCTGAATGTTCATCCATGCTTTAGATTATTATTTATGTGCCTACACATTATGAGAACACAAAAGATTATTAATTATGAAAAACAAGTGAATGATGTGACAACACATATGAATATATTAATTACATGGCTGGACACGAACACATTAATGATATGAGGAAGTTAACAATAAGAATGAAATAAATCTTACACATTGCATAATCACGAGCGATGGTCAATCCACAAGCCTTCCGCATGATCTGAACGGACATAATCGTTCTCAATGATATCGTCCCCTGAAGATGAAGGTTGTATACCGGTAGAAAATGGGGGAGTTTCGTCAAAGTGGTCATAGTCTTCTTCATCGACCACATCATCAATACCAACAATACGCCTCTTTGCATGAAGGACGATTGTAAACTTACGATCAGCTGGATCAGGAACATAAAATACCTGTGTTGCTTTGTATGCAAGTATAAACGGTTCATCAAGATAACCTTGTCTATCAAAATTTACAAGGGTGAAACCTAAATCATCATTTCTCACACCACGGCGGTTGTCAAGCCATTTACAGCGAAACAAAGGAATCTTTAGGACCTTATAATCAAGTTCCCAAATTTCGTCGATGACACCATAATATGACATTGTAGCATCTACTGGTCTAGTATCTGCAGTAGTAGAAAACTCTCTCGACAGTGCTACTAATATCACTCCACTATTTTGCATCGTACTCTTATCATCTTGACATTTTGTGTAAAACGTATATCCATTAATGTCATACCCTTCGTATGAGGAAACAACCAAGCCAGGTCCGTACGCCAACCATTTGATCAATTCAGTGATGTTGTTCGGAGTTTGGGACAACTCTTGCATCAATCGTTCGCTGAACCACCTTATGAATAAGCGATTATGCTCTTTAGTCAACCACACTTCACCTTTAGAAGGATATCACGCCTCAAAGTACCCATATGCTCGCCCAAATATGGAACAACCTCAGCAATGTGATGCAAGACAACGAGGTGCGCTCGATCTCTATCTACAGCGGTGGGCGCGATCTGTTTGAATCCAATCGTTCCTTTGCCTCCAAGTCTTCCCTCATGGCGAGATTTGGGAATACCAACCGATTCAACACCATGGAGGTATTCAGTACAAAACTCGATAGCCTCCTCAGCAACATAACCTTCAATGATACTATCTTCAGGTCAATATCTATTTCTCACGTATGCTTTCAAAATACCCATGTATCTCTCAAATGGATACATATACCTCAAGAACACCGGACCACAAAGCTTAATTTCTCTCACCAGATGAACAATCAAGTGCACCATAATGTCAAAAAATGATGGTGGAAAATACATTTCAAATTGACAGAGAATGGTAACAACGTCGGCTTGCAAATCATCTAACGCTTCTAGATCAATAACTTTGCTGCAAATAGCATTGAAGAAAAAACATAGACGTGTAATGACATGTCTAACACATGGTTGCAATATGCCTCGAATTCCAATAGGTAATAAGTGTTGCATCATGATATGACAATCATGAGACTTCATCCCTACCAATTTTAAATCCTTCATTGACACAAGTGTTCTGATGTTCGATGAGTATCCAGATGGGACCTTAACAGATTTGAGGCACTCACAGAAGCTTCTTTTCTCTTCTTTAGACAAAGTACAGCTCGCTGGGGGGAGATACGTACGTTTACCCAATTCTTGCGGTGCTAACTCCCCTCGTACCCCCATTTCTATCATATCATTTCTAACTTTGATACCATCCTTTGTCTTACCAGGAATGTTCGGTAATGTTCCAATAACACTGTCGCAAACATTTTTCTCTATATGCATCACATCAAGACAATGCCTTACAGATAAATGCTCCCAGTACGGTAGATCCCAAAATATAGATCTCTTCTTCCAAAGACTCTTCGTTGGAGGTTTTGAAGTTTTGCCAAACACAACATTAATGTTTTTAACTTGATCGTAAACATCCTTTCCTGATAAAGGCATCGGGTTCATTCGACGCTCAGTTTTCCCATTGAACGCTTTCTTCCTTCATCGATAAGCATGGTTAAGGGGAAGAAACCTCCTATGACCCATAAACACATTTTTCTTACAGTTATGCAACCAAAGATCATCTGTCTCTTCACAACAAATGGGACATGCTTTAGGTCCTTTATTGGTATAGCTAGATAAATTACCGTAAGCTGGGAAATCATTTATAGTGCAAAATAACATAGCGCGCATCGTGAAACTACGTTGGCTCTGTGCATCAATCACCCGGACACCTTCATTCCACAACAATTTCAAATCTTCAATAAGCGGCGCTAGGTACACATCTATGTCATTTCCTGGTTGTTTAGGCCCTGAAATTAGCAATGTGAACATAATGTACTTGCGCTTCATACACAACCAAGGAGGAAGGTTGTAATTGACCAAAAGAACCGGCCAAGTGCTATGTCGACTACTCATATTACCGTGCGGGTTCATTCCATCCGTACATAGTCCAGGCCTAAGATTCTTATCTTCGTTACCAAATTCCGGAAACTTCCTATTAATATTCCTCCATTGAGGAGAATTGGCAGGGTGCCTCAGTTTTCCATCTTCCTTTCTCTCTTCGGCATGCCACCGCACATTCTTGGCATCCTTGGCATTAGAGAACGAGCGTCCGAATCTCGGTATTATGGGAAGATACCACAACACTTTTGCCGGAGTACCTTTTTTGTCATCCCCCCTATCACTGCCGTCCTTTCGCTTATACCGTGATGTTCCACACTTTGGACACACATGCACGTCCTTATACTCATTGCGATACAATACACAATCATTTGGACATGCATGTATTCTCTAGATTTCCAAGCCCATCGGGAACAATAGTTTTTTTGCCTCGTATGTTGAAATAGGATGCTTGTTGTCCTCCGGAAGCATATCCCCTAGGAGTTCCAGTAACTCTGTAAAACTTTTATCACTCCACCGCATCCTTGCTTTCAAGTTATAAAGTTTGAACGCAGTTGTCAACTTTGAGAATGTACTACAACCGGGAAACAAAGGTGTTTGAGAATCGCCGAACAAATTGTCTAAGACATGAGGACGTTCTATGAAATCTTCTTGTACATCACGCATCATCTCATCTAGTCGATCCTCCTCAACATCATTCTCCTCATTGTCCGCAATAATATCATCGTAATTGTTCGAAGTATTCTCCTGCCGAACACCTTCATTGACAACGGTGCTCGTGCTAGGAACCATATTCTCACCATGCCAATACCATCGTGTGTAGCCTTATTTAAAACCCCGACTAATCAAATGACTCCTCACCACTGTAGAGTTACGAAACCGTTTCACATTGTTACAATCAACGCACGGACAACACATTATTTCTTCACCACTCTTTCCCATATGTTCCTCAGCCAATTTCATAAACTCGGCAACACCAATCAAATATTCTTGTGTTATACGTTTGATCCCATACATCCAACTACTACGATCCATATCCAACGACCTAAAAAATATTCATTGTCTATTATCAAGAGTACTTATAAAATTCCATAGTTTATCAAGAGTACTAATCAAATCTCCTTCAAAACAATGAGACTTCTGAAAACCTTTTCGTCATTCTAAAGTCACAAACATTTCACCAATGGCTTCCATTCTATGTCACCTTATCCTTTCCGATTTGAAATCCCACGTCAAACTCCCATCTCCAACAACCCATTTCTCTTCAATTCACAACAAGCAAGGAATTCACACAAAGAACAAATTGTCACTATGAATTTGACAACTGACAAGAATAGCAATGATAATTATGAGGGGTATTTCAAACAAACATGGATAGAGAATCTGATACAAGAGGGAAAAATATGTCATGATAATGTCCTAATACACCTTATCACTCCAATTACTAACCGGTAAGGGTCCTAACCCATTCATCATTCATTTGTGAATTATGCGAGTTGTGCTATCAAAATATATTACAATGCAACTATAATCTCATGTATAAATTTCGACAGCACCTTCCTGTGTTCTCCAAAGTGTACGATCTACGTGTTATGTAGTGTACACCTGGAGAAGTAAAAGGTCATACAATCGAAGCCTTTACACACGAGATTATAGTTGCATTGTAATATATTTTGATAGCACACATCGCATAATTCACAAATAAATGACAAACTGTCCAAAAATGGGACAATTCAAAAATTAGTTTATAAATCTCAAACCGTCCAAATGTCTCGGAGGTTTGTAAATTATAAACTAATTTTCAAACGGGTACTCTAAGCTTGATGAAAAGTGCAATGGTTTGCAAATAACATAAATGTTAAACAATATAATAGAAGAAGCAAATTAAAAAAAACTTGGAATAAACCAAATAAGGGAAACATACCTGAGAAAAGAAGGATTATAGAACTATTCGATCAAGAGTAAAAAATCAAATGTCAAATCAAAATCTTAGAAAGGCCTGAACAAATTAGAAAAGGAAAAAGAATCATTACCATTTGAATAAAAAGGTATATGTTATATATCTAATAGGTATATAGCATGATCAACTTAATGGAATACAAAATGAAGCACGACGAAAATATTTTATTGGCTTTTGTCAAAAAGTTATTTGAAGTCAACTATCCTTTTATCATTTTCTTTTGCTATCAGTTGATGGTTACAATTTGCAATCAACTTAAAAATCATTTTTGTTGACAATTGCATGTCATATTTTTATTTTATTTATTGAAGTGAGCAACCTCCAAGATGTAATTTATTTTGGTACTAATGAGAAATTAATCAGTGCTAATAAAATGCCATGATATTGGTCTAAAATGGAAAAAAGAAAAAAAAATCTTCACATGAAAGCAAGAAAGAGAAGATGACTTAAATATTCACATAATTTGGAAGTAAATTAAGTTTGTAGAATATATTAGGAGAAAATTCCCAACACATTAATTAAATTTTTTGTTTGAAAATATTCACACGTTTCCTTGACTATAGTCATCACGAAGGCTACCACCATAGGGAGACAACACATTCTTTAGTTACTGATTGTTATCGCTCTCTTAGCCATTCCCACCGCATATAAGGCGGCCTCTGTTAATAACACACTTTCTTATTTGTCCTTTATTTTATTTTCATTTGGAATAAAATGTAATCATGCTTAATTAGATTTAAATATTTTATTTTAGTAAATTTCTTCTTGTTTTTGTATACTCCATTTGACTTTCCTCCGCAAATCAGGCTCAAAATGAAACCTTAATTGCGTTATCATGCCTTGAGAATCCACTTAATGATGACGCAAATTTTTTAAAACAGCAACGGATGAATCAATTCAATGATAACTGATATCCAAATTTAATTTAATTTCTTTTCAAAAAAAAAAAATCAAATTTAATGTTTTTTTAAAGAATTTTAACTCGAAAATCTAAACCTGAGAAATGAATTTATTGACTTTAAAAACTTTATCAAAGAGGAAGGCATAAAATCACAGCCCTCCAGCAATAAATGCAATGTTTCCATAGTCCAATGTTGACACATATCTTATCCACTTTCAAAATTCCATAATAATATTCCAGAAAAAAAAAATCTGTAACAATACCTTTAAGATATTTGGCATGAAATTAAAGAGAATTTTCTAACTAAATGGGCCTGACTAGCAAACCAATCTGGAGCAACATTGCCTTCCAAACTATAGATATGCAATAGGGTTAAGTGTTAATGAAGACATATATGGTCCATAGTTACTTTGTTGAGCGTAACAATTAATGATACTTAGATGCCAGCTGAATTTGAAAGCTCTTTTGGAGGATATCATCAACTGGGAGCCAATTCATCTATAATTTCCAAATAAAGAAAGAGAATTAGAAGAAATACATGTTGGGGCATGCTGTTGCTAATGCTGCAGCAGCTGCTGCTGCTGCTTAAGCAGCAGCAGCAGGGCTGCCCTGTTGCTGCTATTAGCAGCAGCAACCCTGCTGCTGCTTAAGAAGCAACAGTAGGCTGCTGCTTAAGCAGCAGCCCGGCTGCTGCTGCTATTAGCAGCCACCTGTTGCTGTTGCTGCTAAGCAGCAGTAGTGGCTGCTGCTTAGCAGTAAGCAGCGGCTGCTGCTTAAGAGAACAAAACAACAGGGCAGATGGATACCTTCAGAGAACCATTCGATTGAAGCCAATACATTGCACGTCCCAACACAAAAAACTCAATGACTCACAACACCAAAAATCGGCTTCTGATTCACGTACTCACATGCTCAACCAATCTGCGTTCAACACAAGCAAAACCCACTCAATCAATCTTCCATCCGTTATTGAGTCACTCCACTATTTTTTGTGTATTGATGACATAAAAATTGTTGAAAAGATGAAGTTGAATGATGATACTCTAGTAATTACAAATTGCCTAATAAACGTTTGATGTGGAAGGATGTTAAAGGTTTATATATAGAGAAAGTTGGTGGACCTAGCTATGGCATATGTTATTCAAATTGGATATTTGAATGAAATGGATTGGGTTGAATCAACATCATGTTACAAACGAAATTTGACCATCAATAAGAAAAATAAATATTGTCACATATATCCTCATATTTCGATATTCGTTATTTCAAGATAATTGTTTACGATTGAGATGAGGTTGTCTCATTGTGGTAGTTTATCAGACTTTGAATGGTTTTGTTCTTAAGTTACATGTACCTAAATAAGTGCATGGGTGGTTGGTGATTAAATTCTAATCCAAAGGATTTTAATTAAGTTGCTGTGAGTATTAGTTACATTGAATCATTTTGTCGAACACTTTGTGGGCGAAAATGGGGTGGTTCATTAGGGAAAAATTGGCACAATAAACTCGAAACTCATGCTACAAATCGTAAATATTCAAGCTCAATATGCATATTAACACACAAAATAGCAAAATAAAACCCAAAAAAGAGAGCATATATACTACCCATTTTCGTCCACATTGTAAGACGGCAAAAGAGGCGAGTTTTACCTTGAGTCTTTTTGGAAAAATATGCTTGAATCTTCCTTCCTTGTTACTAGAATGAGATGATAATTGAGTTAATATGCATATCAACACACAAAGTAAGGGAAAAAAATATAGCCCTAATTTTCATCCAAAGGGAAATTGAGATATTTACCTTTAATCTTTGAGATGATAATGCAATAATGTTGGAATAATCCTTCCACATTGCTAGATAGGTGATATTAGATAGCTAATAAGAAGCCAAAAGCGGGTGGAGCAAGAGAAGAAGGGACGGTTTCGATCGAGAATAGAGATAGAGAATAGTGCGTCGTTCGATCTAGTTCAAGCCGTCGTCATGGGTTGGTGTTATTTAGCTTGCTGGGAAATCAATGAGACCATGAACGAGAGAAGAAGAGTCTGAGAATGGAGAGAAGAATGGGGGAGATCGATATCTATCTCCTTTCTCTTCGATCTGGAGTTGGCGTATATATTAGGAATCCATGACGGTTACCTTGCAACCGTTGCTGATATACCCTTTCTGCAACGGTTCAAATATAGAACCGTTGCTAAAAGTGAACATTCTGCAACGGTTTTAGTTTGAACTGTTGCAGATTACCTTTAGTTCAATATTTTGCAACAGTTTAAGATTCAACCGTTGCAGATTACCTTTGTATTATTCCCACTTTTTTACAAAAATGCCACCGCGTGGCTTTTCCACAATGGCTCTCCGTATAACCGTTGCAGAATGTGTAGTATAAAAGGCAATTTTTGTACTAGTGCCTAGTTTTCCGACTAAAAACCAGTCTCTCATTAGCGCTTTGTCGGAACTTTGAATTACAAATAGAATAAAGGCTCGAATCTTGATTTCATCGACACATTTGAATAGTGAGTAGTAATGTGGTTGAATGAAGAGCACAATTAATAGTGTCACAAATGAAAAATGTAGTATTCGAGGGATGCCTTGAGAGTTTGGATTTCATTTCAAGATACAATCTTGTACCTAATAACTCTATGAAAAGTGAGGATGATAAGAACAAATTTTAAAAGCTGCAGTAGTGTTTACAAGGTTGCAAATTCACAACCATCGCCTCTAGCGTTTACGCAAAAAATAAAAATAAAAATAATGTGCAGCAAAGGACCTTCTAAATCGTACTCAAGATGTGTTGTCTCCAAATAATAGTTAGTTTAATGTGAAGGAGAAATAGAAATTATGGGTAACATGGCAAACATGCAACTTACTGGATCAAGAGCAATAGCTTTTGGATCACAATGCCATCCCTACTTCAATGAAGGTATAATGGAGTACAATAGATCGATGTGAGATTTCGAATCCCCTTCCTTAAAATGAAATTGTTCCACTATGGTGTTCATGGAATTACTATGATACACCTCTCAAGATACAACAATCGTTCTTGCAATAGTAACACTTTGACTACAAGATAACAAACCGAAAATTCCTTTTGTAGCTCTTGATTATGTATTTGTGATGAAGAAAATGGAGAAGGGGAAAACTGTGCAACACGTGAACGGAGGGACTCAAATCAAACATTATAAAAAATGCAACTGCCAAACTGTAGGGCAGCTACATTTTTTCTATCCAAAATCCTATCCAAAAGGTGCCACTTGTAAACTACAAAGTGTTGCCAAGTGTTGCCACTTGTGGTGCAAAAGGCATGCCACTTGTTGAGCACACATTTTATACATTTTTATTTAGCTATCCAATTTTACACCATAATTTTTCATTCATCTATAAATATTTTTCCACGATCAAATATATTACGTTCACTTACTCAAAATGTGGAATTTAATTCAACAATCGATTGGACCAGACTAACACGGAATCCTACATGAATTTATGGTGAAACTTAACCATTTCCAATAGTTATGAAAATATTTCTTTTACATTAACATAGACTTAAAACATGTTCGACTAAGAAAAGTCTTGTTCGTGCACTTCTGAATGTTTTAACATGAGACTTCCATTTCTGTGAACTCCTAAAACAACTTTGGAAAACTTTACGATTACAACTTTTTCTCTTTATATATCCTTTAATTTAGGTTATATAATTAATGTTAGGAAAGATAACAGATTTCTCCACTAAAATTCATGCAAAAAAAAAAATAAAAATACAAACAAACAAGAACTAAAAATAAAATGAAAAACACCAATAATTGACGTAGCTTAGCTAACTGCCGATAATCATGAGATGAGAAAATATATTGATAATAGAAAACCTTACAATCACACATTTCTTTTATCATACCACTCTTCTGACACAAAACTAAAGTTCGTCAAAATATGCTGCAAACCCAGTGCGTAATAATCTCTCTCTACTTTTTCTCTCTAAAACAAAACTCTACAAACATAGCACATGGAGGTCAATCATGAATTTTCCATGCCTTCATCTGTTTCAATAGCTCAACTTTTTTTTTCACGTGTCTCAAACATGAGAAAACACATACATGCACGTACGGGGGCGCGCGCGCACACACACACACACGCGCACACACACACACACACACACACACACACACACACACATATATATATATATATATATATATTATAAAAATAATATGTGCATGGAGTGGTTTAGGAAATGAGGATATTTTTATCAAATTGTCCTTAAATGCTATATTTTGAATTTCAAAGAGTATTTTAGATAATGTAGTTCACATGCTTTATTCCCATTTCTCTCTCTCGCTCTCTCTCTTTTTGAAAATCCCTAGAATAATACTACCTCCATCCCAGAAAGATAGGCTTGTATTCTATTTTTGTGCATCCCAAAATATATGTCACTTTCTATTTTGTTTGCATTTAATTTCTTCCATTTTTTAATTGTACCCTTATTTAATATACATTGTTATTAATTAGAATTATTTAATGCAAGTGTATATTTGAAAAAAATACAACTAAAACTTACTTTTCCAGTAATATTAATTGCAATTTCTTAAACTATATGAAAGTCAAACCAAACCTATCTTTGTGGGACGGAGGTAGTATCATTTCTCTCTCTTTGAAAATCCATAGCGTAATAGGCTCTTCATTTTCAGCCCCTTTGCTTTTCATCGTTCATCGCTATCAAAGAGCTTTTGGAGCAAAAAATTGATGAATAATCCACTTTGCATTGCTGACGAATCCAATGAAGGACCAGACAAAGAGTGTTTTGAGGTAGGCGACGTCATGTCGACCAAGGTATGTTCACAATAATGATTTTGAGTCTTTCCTTTGTGATTTTTCAGGCATCTCACACATTGTGTGTTGAAAATTGCTGGATATTTCCATTATTATTGTGTTAAATTGGACTACCCAATAGCGAGCCTAGCTTAGTAGGTTTGCATGGGGATCGTAGGGCCATGAATGCACTCAAATGCAATTCTTTTCTCGTGTGTTTATTTATTTTCTGTACTTGTTGGTTGTGAAAAAAGTCATGAATAAAACATGATTCGAATAATTGTCTAGAAGTAGTGGAACTTGACCTGCTCTAACCGTCCAGAAGTGATTTTCAGTCGAAACATTTCGCATGCAGAGTAAATGTAAACTGCCAAAGGGTTTGATTTTATGTGTGAGTATTTAATTAGCTTGTGGTCATTGGATGAAGGATGTGTATAAGATAGTGCTAAAAAGGGATGAGGGATAAAATCAAGAGTGAGGTTGTTGATCCTTCTTGCTACTGATATGAGATAAATGTTTATTTATTTCTCTTCTGGATAAAACTAAAAAAAAAAAATTGTTTGGATAGAGAGAGTAGTGGCTGTTGACGATATTGTGGCTACTTTAGGCACTAGTGGAGATGAGTTCACTTGTTTTTGTAAGGCAGTGTTGCATGACACAACTGTCCCTATACTAGATTGGGATGATGTTATTTTCGTTCCAAAGGTCAAAATAAAGTTCTCGAGTATAGAAGCAGTTTACAAGTTTTACAGATGCTATGCATATTGTGTGGGTTTTCCAATTATGGTTGGGAGTATGAAGAAAGGTATTGATGGTCAACTTTGTTATTGCTATCTTGAGTGCAGCAGATTGGGAACGCAGGGAAGTAAGTCGAAGGTTCTAAGCTTGGTTCGACTAGGAAAACAGGTTGAAAAGCAAAGATCTATGCGGTCTCAGATGTATTGCGATTATGGCGTATAAGCACAGTAAAGCTCGAGCACAATCACATTCGCATTCCTACGAAGTCTAGGTTATTGGCATACAACCGTCGATTGGGCCCACTTGTCAGGAGGTAACTTGATATGAATGATAGAGATGGGAAACGAATGTGCAAGATGTTTGAGGTAGTTGCTATTGATGTAGGCGTTTATGAGAATATCCTATATAACAAAAGAGATTGTAGGAACTATGTTTCAAAGGCTTGGTAGCTTAGACTTGGGGATGGCAATGTCGTTATTGTACAGGCCTGTTTTAGGTGAATGCAGTTACAGTGTCCTGGGTTCTACTTTTACATTGATATAGATAAGGATGGACGATTTTGGAATGTCTTCTAGACTGATAAGAGGTCATGAGAAACGTACAAGGAGTTTGGAGATGTTTTATTATTCGATGGGACCTATTTAGTGAATAAGTACAAGATGTCTTTTGCCCTATTTGTTGGAGTAAACCATTATGGACAATCCGCATCGTTGGGATATGGTCTTGTAGTAGTTGAGGATACTCCTTCATTTATCTAGCTTGTTTTTTGGATGGTGGAATACATGGGAGGGAAAACACCTAGTGTTATAGTTACCGACATAGATATGGCAATGAAGGCTGTGATTCTCGAAGTGTTCCTAGATACCAAGCGTAGATGGTACCTATGGCATATAATGAAGAAGTCTCCTGACAAATTTGGAGTCCATTTAGACAAAGATGTTGTGATTGACACTATTGAGCCAGCAGTGGACAATAGTTAATTTCTTATGAGTTTGAGGATGCAGGGAAAGAGTTGCTTGATAAATACCAGCTTGGAGCTAAGAGGTGGGGTGTAGATAGGTACCCGGAGAGAGCTCGTTGCATTCCATGTTACTTGAAGACTAGTTTTTGGGTTGGAATGTCCACTACATAGAAAAGTGAAAGCATGGATTTTTTTGATGGTTTTGTAAGCTCAAAAACATCTCTAAAGAAGTTTGTTGAGCAATATGATTAGCAGTATAGAATCAAATAGAGAAGAACGTTCAGGCAGATTATATCATTTAGTACATTAGTTCGATGTGCTACTCATTTAGGGATAGAAAAACAATTCCAGCAAGCATATACTAATAAAAAGTTTCAGAAAGAATTTCAAAAAGAGATAGTTGTCGTTTCTTATTATAGGATTGACGCAACGAAGTATGATCTTCCACGTATAGTATACCGCATGCTTCAGTAGGTTGCATTGGTGAACGACCGCTGGAACTATAGGGAGTTTGCGGTATCCTTTGTAAGGGAAGATCTCCTTGTGTCATGTACTTGTAACCTATTTGAGTTTAGCGGAATTCTTTGAAGACATTATCTAAAGGTTTTGGAAGACTTAGACGTTCATTAGGTTCATGAATGATATTTTTTGAGGCTTTGGAAAAAGGATGTCTGTAGGGCATATACGGAGATTACAGTTGGGGATGGTTGTTCGATATGTACCCCAGAAAATGAAAGGCAAGACAGGCTGTTGAGTATCGCAGCGAGGCTATCTGAATTGATTTCCGTGGATAAAGAATATATCTATAGTGTAATGGAGTTACTGGAATAGAAGATGCGTGACTTTTTAATTTCTCACCCATCCTATGTCGACGGGCAACATTGCGTTAATATGGTTAGACACTCCCCTTCAGCTGCTAGTCCTACAGAAGGGAAATTTGGCATTCTTGTTCTACCATTGGTAACTCACAGGGGGCCTCTATAAAAGAATCTGTTCAAATGAGTGCTTGAGAAGATTCCAAAGCGGACAAGGGTGCGATATTTACATGCATTACTCAGTATATTATAACAATTAATTAACTTAGTAAATGTTCTTTAGTGGGACACCAAGCAATCAAGCTAGGCTGTCGATGAACGGCAGTCTAGTAGACCCGTACAAAAGAAGGTTGATGTTGAAGACACTGCTAAAGGCTTATTGGCTCAGTTGAACATGTATCCAAACATAACAAATGAAATTAATGCCGGGCTTAAGCTAGAGATGACCATCTCTAAGGAAAAAGGAAATTAGTTATATACATTTTAGTTGAAGTGACGAAAGAGATGTGAAGGTTGGGTTGTTGAGGTGTTGTTCTATAAGTAGTTATCTGATTGCTTGTTATGTACTTTCTAGTTGATATCAGCTAGTCATGTAATTGACATCTAATTTGTATTAGCATTTTGTAAGTGTTGTTGAAGTGATGTTATGTAAGTTATTTTTTGATTAACTTTAAATTTTTGTAGCAAGGCAATGTTGCATAACTCATTTATGAGATGTAGTTACTTTTGAGTATTATATGGTTGAAGAAATTGAGAATTTTCATTGTAATTTGAGAAATGGCGATTTATCTTGAAGGTTTTCACTTTTTAGCGTGCGCAGTATAATTTGAGAAATGGAGGAATGCCTTTTAGCTGGGTCTAAGATTGTGGAGATGCATGAGTATAAAGTTTCAATTGGAAACGAACATTTTTGAGCAATTTGTTTTTAGTGGTAATGACGTCAAACTAAAATGTGCTAACACTACATAAGTGCTTAAATGATTATTGGATTGGCATTAAGCAAAATCAAATTTCAATTAATCACTCAAATTTTGGTTACTTCACATGAATGTCATTAATACATATTTAAAGTTTCTAATGATACGATCATGATTGGGTGTGGATAGGGATAAGAATTTTCTAGCAGGGGTGGGGAGAATTTTGTGCTCTTATATTTGTCTAGGAATGCTGTTTTTCTCTATTTGTTCTTGGAGCTAAATTAGTGATGTGATTATGTTATCCACGAGAGTGTCCACGAAAGGTAACCCAGTTTTCTTTCTCAATTTTCGATCGTATTTTTGTTAGCAATGACGAATTATATCTCAACATCAATAGTGTATCTGCCATTGTTTACGGTGTTGAAGGGCATAAGGTGCAAGCTCATGGGTAAGTTCAATGGTATAGAAGTTCAGCTTATGTAGTATAAACAGTAATTATCTTAGTATGATATATTTCTCCATTGAGAGTACTTTAATATTTGTGATTTGAAAGCATCAATTGGTCTTTGTGTTTATATGTATTTGTTATTATGTTGTGGGACGCGATTTGCTTTTTACTTTGATATTTACGAGAATTGATATGTAATAATTATAGGGGAAACTATATCGAAATTTCTACAAACGCATTTCATTATTTTTAGACCATGGATCTGATCCTTCAACCAGAATTAGTTTTTGACGGAGATTTGACAAAGTGAATCACAAGGGAGCGCACTTTTGGTTGACAATTATTCTATTGCCAAAATTAATATAAGTTGGAAAATTCGCTGACATACAATGCAATGGTGAAAAAGGCTAGTTATATGATAAAACATAGTGTCAGAGACAAAAATAGCAATACATAACTTGCAAATCCCATGTACATGAATTTGCCTTTTGAAATCTCAAATGTAGGAAGATTTTCAATTAATCTCCCCAAAATGGCCGAAAAATTCTATATTCTATAGTATAGAATATAGATGTTTTCTGCAGATGTTAGTAAAACAAATACACAAGAAAGAATAGCAGTAGCCTCCACAGGCAGAAGCTCAGATCTTTTTCTGTTCTGTTTCCCATAACTCTGATATGAAGCTCAGATATGCGGAGCTTAGATTTGCAACTCCTCACTTTTTCCTCGCCTATATTTTCATGTCTGTGACTTTTTCATCCTCTCAATCCATGATTTATTTCAACATTATTATTATGCTCTAAAAAAAGATCTGGTAGCTTCAACTTGAGGATGAAAAATAAAATAGAAATACTTGAGAAAATAGAGAAGGAAGCATGTAAATGGAAAAAAGATGGGGTTCTCTCTTTGTTGAGTTTTATATTTCGGAACACTAGTTGCAAATTTTCCGTTTGGGGATGATTTAGAATGATAATGCTGCAGTTGTGGATTTGAAAAGTTTTTTACCAGTCGCCAGAGTTGGAGAATACGACCGAAGATGATGAATAGAGATGATGACTAAAGACAACTTCAGGTGGCAACAATGATCGAAAGATTCATGTGGTGTAGGGAGAGGATGTTGTAGACAGGGGGAGAGAAGGGCTTTTTGGTCCAATTGTAACAAAATTGTTGCTATTTTAGTCCTTTCCAAAAATAAATGCTTAGGTCAGAATTTCATTTTCTCAATTACCATTCTTGGAACTAGTGCCCAATCCCATGCAATGCGCGGAAAGGAATCATTCTAAAAGCACATTTTATAGATAGAAAAAGAAAATCTCTTTAAGCGACATCCGTTAGTTGAAAATATAATTGAAATGATCAAGAAATGTTATTGGATAATTAATGTAAAATATTTAAGATATGTTTCCAATTAGATATAAAAATATGGTTGAATAATATTGTACGATAATTGAACTAAAATAGTTACAAAGTAGTGCACAGTAAATAGAAGTACATTTAAATAGGAACAATAACATTGTGGCGGCATGCATCTAAACCAAATAAAGAATGGAAACACAATCATCACCCTAAATTTTGAGACACTTTTTTAAAGACTACATTCGTTGGTGAGTTTTCTAGTTGACCATCTTTATCACAAATTAAAATCTTTGATTCGCAAAATCGAAAATATTGAATAAAATCATTTTTAGCTTAATTACACATGGAAATACGATTATTGATTGTACTTAATGGATACTTGAAAGAAGATTTTGATTTACAAGGGTAGGTTGACATTGCAGAAATGCATTTTCCATTATTTCCATCACAGAGATCGATGAACATGTGTTCAGGCCCTATATTCTCTGCATCATAATAGCTAAAGGGAAAAATCCAATTAAAATTACAAAAAAGAATATATTTATATAGTATTGGCGTTAAACGTTCAGATAATATTAGGTTGTAACTATTTCAAAGAATTGGATATATATATTAATAAAGAGAGGCAGCTTTTGGAAGGAATTGTGCCACTCATTTTTCAACCTTTTTGAATCTGTTTATCCCATTTATTTTTTAGCCTTTTTGAATCTACATAGATCTAGAAATATTTAAAGCTTCTTTTTCCTTACATTTTAGATTAATAATTAGTTAATTTATATATCTATATATATATATATATATCTATACATCTATATACAGATATATATTAGCAAAGAGAGACAATTTTTGGGGGGATTTTTCCCGCTCATTTTTTAGCCTATTTTTCCACCGATGACATCTTAATTATATTGGCTGTTTTTGAATCAGTTTTCTCAATTTTTTTAATAATTTTTTTATTAATTTATTCCCGTTTACTAATAGCAATCAGCGTACAATCCCTAATATCGCGCTATCATTTTCCTTTTCAAACCCAACTTGGATTACCCTTCTTCCCAACGATTATTGATGCATACTCATGCCTCTATTCACCTGCGTGATTCCCTATCTGATGTCGCCTCTATTTCATTTCAAAATTCATTCATACGTTTTTCCTTAAATAGATGATCACAAATCTCCCGAATTGATTCACCTGCCCAGTTTGCTTAGATAGATTATGACAAATCCCCAATTTCTGATTTTCAATTGCTAAAATTCGCTTAACGTATTTTAGCACAATTGATTCACCTATCCATAATTATCAAATATGTATATGTATTATTCATATTGAAAGCTTTGTCCAAGTTACTGAATTTGTGTATGTATTTGTGCCCTTCCTCTCAATTATTTTATACGTGTTATAGTGCTCTTTCAATAATATTAGTCTTTTTTTTTTCAATTGGCAGTTGTAGAGCTTTTTTTCGAGATCCTCTTTTTGTTCTTTAATTTATTTATGGTTCGATCATTTTTCATCTTTCAACCAATCAGGTACTGCTACTTTGCATTTTTTTTTCATCTCCCTTTTTTTTTTCCTTTTTCCCATTAATTATCATGCCTAGAGGTAGACTATTCTACTATATTGATTTGTAATGTAGGTTTGAAAAGGGAAAGCTCTATGTTATGAAAATTTTTCAATCACAGTATTGAGCAATAAGAAATATAACTTCTTTTGATCAGTAGGAATATAAAAACTCTCTACATTTAGAACATTATTATCTTTGGAATTGAAAATTAAGGAAGAAAATGATAGTGTTATTTTCTTTCCCCACATGGGCATCAGTTTTTAGCACAATTGTCGTATATGGAACCTGGCACAATTTTCTTGAGAGATAAGTGATGCATATACATATACATATATATATATATATATATATAGTTAAAAATTTCCTATTCGATGCAGAACGTAACAAATTTAGGCGGATAATAACGCACACAATGTAGATTCATGTTGTACAATTAGCGAGCAATCATTATGAATGATTAGTCATGATTTCTGGAAGTTGCCTGTTACACTTTTAAAACCATTTTGATGGTATAGCGTATTGAACTAGAGTAGAGGTGTGATAGTAGCTATGCACTTACAAATTAACATCGAGATGTGGAACTTTTAGCTTTTGGGTGATTGATTTAAGGTCCTTCTCCTTCGCATGTCATTACCTTCTGACACAATTTGTGTCAATTCCTTGAAAGAAGATTGAATCCAAGTGGTGTTTTAAGACATTTATTAATTGTAATTTCTGTGGATATGCACAATGACTTCCTACAAAGTTGAATGGATCATCAATTTCTACTTATTGTTGCAACTCATTAATATGTATATGTGTGTGTGTGTTCTCATTTCATGCTTTTAATTGACAAGTTAGAAGATATTTATTGCTTGACTCTTTTAAATCTTAAAATAGCTGCATTTCAACATCATTTCTACCAGCATATTAAGAAAAGTGAGCAACATACATCTCTAGCATCTAATCACGGTTTATTTTTCTTTATAGACTCACTTTTCGCACATTATAGCATAATATTTATGTGACATGGGATATTTGCACTTCACGACATTGAGGGGTCTTCAATACGAATAAACATCACTTTTCCCCCTTTCTATCCTCTAAATTTATGAATTTGCAAATCACTTCCTTATTTTATGAATCTCAGGGATAAATGAATTTGAATTACTCATGGTTATGTACGACAATCATCATAAAACATGGAAAAAATAAATACTGATGTATATGTATTACATTGGTATTGATTTCTCTATTCTGATACAGGTAGTAGAGGAATTTCTAAGGAGTGTAAACCTATTTCATGGTAGCGTTGCAGACAAACAAATATGAAAATATAGCAAAGGTATGAAGAGGAGGCTTAGAGTCGCAATTTCACTTATCGGCAATTGTAAAGCACATGTGAGCATACTCATAGTCTAAAAATGACATGATGTGTTGTGGTGCAGAATGATCCCATATGTGTTGCTGTACGAAGAGATTAGAAGATAGTGGTGACTGTTTTGCGGATCGCTCATACTTTTGATGTGGGAATGCCTGTTGATTCCACCTTTGTGAGTTCCTTTGCGAGTACTTCGGCTAAAGATTAAATATCTGTTATTCTATGCAAATCAACATTTTTATTCGTACTTGTATTTAATGCAAGTACGTCGCTTTAGTTACTCTAATTCTTCCTTGAGCTTTTGAAGGAAGAATTTGTAGATGCATATGACATAATGATAAGAAAAAAGGTCTGCCGATGGATTTGAAAATATAGAGGAATTCCAGAATTTGCAAATGACCCTTTCCAAACTAACTTTACCTGGAATGTCTTCATGCCATGAGAATTCTTTAATAACTATTGTTTTCTTTTCTCTTTTCTTTCCTTTTAGTTACTAAATTTGAGTTCTCATTTTTGATCAACCAGTTGAATAGTAAGATAGAGGATGAAGATGAAACCAAAGAAGAAAGCCAAGCCCAAGAAGTATATTCAAAAACATCAATTGTACTGATTCTAATTTTTCTATTGACTTAAAGGAAAGAGACACTCTTATAATCTAGCTTTGACAATTATAATTTTAGTTCTTTGATAACTTTGTAGATTGGTCTTGTGATGCTTGCTTGGTGGCTTGCATCTTTCATGATTTGTCAGAGATATTGATGTAGGGGAATTTATAGTTCCCGTTCCTTATGTAAAGCAAGTAATGGTTTGTTTATTTATATATCCATTTTCTTGAATTTCTATGGGTTCCAATCGTGCAACAATTTCTCCCCTTTTCTTTTGTTTTTGTATTTCACTTTATTGTTTTGTTTATTTTTATTTTTCAGAGAAGGATGGACTAGAATGGTGTAAAACTCGGCATTGATTATATATAAGTTCCTATTGTTTATTTTCTATATAATTGTGGAGGGTATAAACTTTAGTATAGCTCTTTTTCCATCTATAATTGTAAGGACTTCTAATGTGAAGCATCATGGAAAAGCTCAACTGCCATGCTGCTTTGTATAAAATTTCTATTGCATTCAAAAGATGTTATATCAATTCGAGCATAGGTTTGATTTTGGTTTACAAAATTGTGTGGACATTAGCAGCTTTTGATCAATAATGCAAGTTGCTTTTGTTTGTGGGTGTAATGATTTCAATTTTTCAGTTGAGAATGAGTTTTTCTATTTCTCTATTGTCTTCACTCTTTTAAATCTTGAACAACATTTTTAGTTTGCTTCCTCTTTCTCGTTGCTTTCCGTTTCACTTAAACAACTTGCAAATGCAACGTATGTGATGGAAGCAATTAAGAATTTGGAGGCTTCCATGCTAACACTAAATATAAGGTGTGTAACAATCTTAGGAAAATTATGGTATATTAATTAATACATTTTTAGTTTTGTATTAAGAGATATCTAATATGTTGTTTAAGAAGCCGCTGGTTTGAAGAGGCCGCTGCAAAGGTGCAAAAGAAGTAACTATCCGTCTTTGCATCAATTTCCCTGTCTTTTTCAAAATCAAATATCAATTACATCAATTATAGTATTGAACGGATTTTTCTTTCTTTTGTATTCCTATGCAATTTGTTGGAAACTATTTTGACATACTTTTTTGCAACTTTCATAGAGTTTGATTTAAATTAACTGAATTTTTGTGGCCGGCCTAAATGTTTTCCCAAGTTTTAATCAAGTCGAGCCTTTCCATCTATTATTATATATACTGATACTTTGCCTTTCGAAGTGCAATACCTTACTAAAAGGTGCTAACCATCGGTCATTATACTTTGCCTTTTCATATCCATATTTTTACTTGATTTTAGAAAATTCATATTATGAATTGCAATATCAATTTAAATCTGTAAATCCATTATTTACTTATTTTTATTTTTTAATCTTTTAGTTGTTGCAAGGAAGACATTGTGAAGAGGGTGTACAAGGAGACATAATTAAAATGTATAGATATTTTACTTAAAATGAGTTTGTTGTTATATACTTTCACACTAATTTTTAACCTTCGTTTGAGGGACACAAATTTTGAGCTTAATGACCTCAAAATATTCATGTATTGTTGAATGATATATTGTTTCCATCTTGCAGTCAATACATTTTGAATGGCATTGTTAGGTTATTTGTAATGCATGAGGTATGACTTCAATATGCTAAAAAATGCATTGACCTTTTTCTTGGTCTTTTTGCACATAAGTTTTCTACCCACGCACAGTCACTTTTTTTTTCTGATCATCAAGTTAATTTTTCAAGAGGCCTTTTATAATAAATTCCGCCCACCAAAAAAACTATATATACTAATTTTAAATACAAGCTTTTACTAAAAAAAACTTTCAACGTTACAATAATGATAATATAAACTATTAAGAGATTAGAATTAGATTCTCTCTAACTTAAAAAAGTAATCGGATTCTCTCTAATTTAAAAAAGTAATAATTTGACTTAAAAAAAAAAACCTTGCACATATAGACTTACAAAATTTTGGTGCCTTATTTTGGGAGCCTTAAGTAACTGTTTAAGTGACTTAGGATTAGTATCAGCTCTGCCTTTTTTTTTTTGGTCGCCGACGATACAAGCATAACAAGAAAGGAATGTAGAGTATCAAATGCAAATAAATGATTCAAGTACCTAAAGAAATATTATGAGACGTATGTTGCTGTTATTTGATTCCTATATTATAGCATTTATCTTTTGATAATCATATTTTATAGTTAGCAAAATCTTTAATGTAGGACTAGTATTTTCACCCGCTCATTGTACGGGGAGATATATGTTCAAGATATAATTTAAAATCAGGAGGCGAATTTTGAAACCCCTCAAATTTGTTGGGGATAGATCTGGGTTGACATGTACTTGGCCCTAATTGGTCCTTATTAACTACGAATATAATTATATTTTTAAAGTTATAAAAAATTTAACATAAAAACATTCGACAACGAAAAATGTTTGAATCCATGTGTTGCATGGGAAGATATATCCAACATATGATATAGAACATGTGTATGAGCAAATACTTATAATAATTAAGCAAGAGATATGATTTAAACATAATAATTTTGTTTAAAGGGTCTTAGCTGCATGATTCAATAATGCATTTGAACTTAACATTACTTTATCATTGTATTTAAATTTGTCCAAAATTTGAATTTCAAAATAATAATAGACATATTTCTTTCACGACATTTATATACGAATTAAAATAAAATCCACACAACAAAAAATTAATTGGACAAAATTATTGTAATTAATTTAATAATAATCGCATTAAATTACAATGTGTAAACGCCTATATTATATATCTCATATACACACACAAAAATTTCCAACTTCCACTCACAAAAGAAGCTTATTCTTCGCTTACTTTTCATCTATGCTGTAGACATAAAAAAATAAAACAGTAAAATAAAAAAATTTAAACAAAATTCCTTTGGCCAATTTGATTTTAATTAGCCCATTAAGTCTATTGGACCGGGTTGATTTTAATTGATCGATCCATTACGTCAATTAAAACCCAAATGTCTATTTAAAGCCCATATTTCAATTTTAAAGCCCATGAGGCCCATCCTACTTTTCTTAACCTATTTATTTGATTTATATTAAAATATATTTAATAAATTATTTAAATTAAGTAGGATAATTATTTAATAGTGATAATGCTTATTCAAATGAAATAGATAGGTATTAATTAGTTACAAAGCTATCCGAATATGCCTATAAATAGGCCACTAACCCTGTTGCAGAAAGGGGGGAAGGAGTCAAGAAGAGAAGAGTTGCAGAAGTTTCAGAGCTGGATACAAGAAGAAGAAAGGAGAAGAAGAGCACAAATACTCTTCAGTTCTCCAAAACTAAGCCAAAGTCAAGGAAAGGAAGAAGACAAAGAAGAAGAGAATAAAATTCTCTTCAGTTCTTCGAATTAACAACGAGGTAGGAGACAAAGCCATCCTACAAAATCAAATCAAAATCCACAATTGAAGAGTCAAAGCAAAGTTCTTCAACAAATCCACACCGTCAACAATCAAATCATTTGGAGCATAGGATCAAGCCACGTGACCCCTAGCCTCCAACTATAGATCGTTAATCAGAGGATGACTCAAGTCAAGGGAACTAATCCTCTACAAAATATCAAACTCAATTTGTAACACATTTTTATTGTATTATTTTAATACAAGAGAGAAATTTGTTCGTTACAAATTTCTGGCACGCCCAGTGGGACCCTCTTGCGTCTCATCTCTCGATATGCAATAAATTTCAAATTTGAAATTCAACAACATGATGTTGCATATTTCAAATTTGAAATTCAACAACATGATGACTGATGGAAAAGTGAAGCAAACCATGGCGAACTTTGAGGAGATGCTTACTGAATTCCTCTATGCCACCAGAGCAAAAACTAAGGCTGGGAGATCTCGATTGGTATCGCCGTTCAGAAAGTTCTCCAAAAGAGGTAAAGGAAAAATCCTTAACCTCAAGAATGCTGGCTCCCGTTCTCCAAGAAAAGCAAGACTCTTCCAAGAGAACCCTCTTTTCCAGGAAAACCCTGGATCCAGTTCTACCTCAAATGAAGGGTCTGAAGCCGGATTAGTCAAAGCTGCCTCTCCGCGAAAATGGGGAGATTACACATCTTCTGAGGAGTCGCTTGAAGACGTGCTGGTCATTGAAGCGGGTCCTCGTTCGGATGAAAGGCTCTAACAAATGGCTTTGGCAATCGAAAGATTGTCAAAGTCTCTCGAACAGAAAGACGCTCAAATAGCCGCTCTCATGAACAAATTGGAAATGCATGAGTCAGAAAAAGAAGATAGTCACAAAGATGAAGGCTCCTTCAGGGGCAAGCATCCCGAAACTCATGAGGATGAGCAAAAACAAGACATGCATGACCAGACAGTGCTAAAAAATGTGTTCTGCGATGCTGCACATGTCTATGTTGGTTCCTTATTGGTCCAAACGCTTCAACATATGATTACTGATACCATACGTGCTCAGTATGGTGGCTCGTCCCAATCTTTCCTCGTCTATACAAAGCCCTACAGTCGGCGGATTGATGAATTGAGGATGCCCATTGGCTTCCAACCTCCAAAGTTCCAGTCCTTTGATGGCAAAGGAAACCCGAAGCAACACATTGCTCATTTCATTGAAACTTGCAATAATACAGGTACATATAATGATATGATGGTAAAGTAGTTCGCTCGTTCCCTTAAAGGCGCAGCATTCGAATGGTACACTGATCTCCCAGCCGGATCAATAAATAGTTGGGATCAACTTGAATGCGAGTTCCTCACTCGTTTTCATCCATCGACATGTGCGTCCAGGGTATGCATTGGGGTTACTGTACAATCTCCAAGCTAATATGCCTCACTCTTTTGATGAGTTGGCTACCCGAGCGCACGATCTCGAAATCTAGATTGCAAGGCATGGAAGTTATTTGCCAAGTGATCCGAGAAAGCAAAAGGAATTAAAGAAAGATGTCAAAAAAGGCAATAGGCCAGCTAAATCAAAGGAGGCAATGGCCATTTCCACAACTTCAGCAAAAATCACCTTCAAAAAATAAAATTCAAATTAGGCCGCAAGGCCAAAACAAGAATTCAAGCCTAACAAAGGGCAACCCAAAACAAGGGGCTCCCAAGCCTAAAGGAGCTCGAGGAAAAGAAGTACCCGTTCGCAGATTCTGAAGTCTCTGGAATTCTAGACCAATTACTGGAGCAAAATGTCATTGAACTTCCAGCACCTAAAAGGCCGAATGAGGTTGGTCGAGTCGATCATCCAAAATACTGTAAATATCACCGTATCATCAGCCATCTAGTTGAAAAATGTTTCGGTACTAAAGATCTCATTATTCGCTTGGGCAACGAAAAAAAAATGACACTCGAAACCGGCGAGGGATCCACTGCAAATTGCTCAATGGTTTCATTCGGGTCATTTGACCCAATCCCTGTCCTGGAGCTTGGAAAGACGTGTCCTCCGATCCACAATACAGGAGCATCCCGACTAAAACCAATTGAGTTTGGACCTCAACTGCCAGAGGGAGCGAGACTGGTCGAGTTCTGGGTGACCGAAGAGGTAACCATTGAATATATCTACCCAAAGATGGAAAAACCACGTGTCCCCAACCGTCCTTCATTCTACAAAGTCATGACGGATGACTTGGACGTCTGGGAATCTGATGCTGAAACCGAAGACGAAGTCGGTGATGGTTGGTCCACCTTCATAAGCAAGAAGAAGAAGTACCCAAAATCAGGTAAAAAAGGTAAAGCCTTATTTCTTAAACTTGTTACAGGGCGAACACCGGGGCATCGAGTGAAAAAGTCCAGCCTGCTAAAGAAACAACAGCGGACGATGGATGGGGGGGCATGGACCCTCGTTACAAGACGGTGCCAAAAAGTTCCAAGAATGCCACACTCTAAAAGTCACAAAGAACCACAAAGGGGAAAGAAGTGCCCGAGCAATCAAGGAAAGAAGTCGACAGCAAATAGAATGACATCAAAGAAGGCGACTCTAGGAGTTGCAGCTGCGCCAACTCTAGCCAAACCGATAACCTTAGGAGATTATTTTCCTAAAGGTTATTTCAAAGATCAACCCGTGACTTCATATGTCACGAATGTCAGAGATAACAAGAAGTTCAAAGCCAATGAGAATGAAAAGGCTGAAGAAAGTTTGAAGTAAAGCGACAAGATAGAGAAGACTGTTGCCCGCCTCAACAAAATTTCCCCTGACATAAGTCTTTTGGGGATGCTTCAGCTTCCATTCGATGACTGTACGACTCTGATTGCGGCTCTGATTGATCCTGAAGAATACGAAGAGAAGATCTTCAAACCCACAAAGCTGCCTGCTCGAAACGACTGTATGGTTGCCATCACCTTCAGTGATCAAGATTTGCAATTAGGTTCTCAACTACACAATCATCCATTGTATGTTGGTGGCTACATTCGAGAATGCAAAATTCGGCGCATCACGATCGATTGCGGCTCGGCCATTAATATAATGCTCGTCCAAACCATGAAGAAGATTAGGATAAGTGCACGGGATCTTGCGAAGAATAACATCATGATCCAGGGATTCAACCAGAAGGGTCAACGAGCTATGGGTACGGTCCGAATAAATTTGCAAATCGGGGAGTTGGTTTCCTCAGCTCTCTTCCATGTTATTGACGCCAATACATCTTATGAGCTGTTCCAGGGACGTGTTTGGTTGCACGAAGCTGGAGTCGTCCCTTCAACTTGGCATCAATGCTTCAAGTACAACCAAGACAGTGAAGTTAAGTGTGTGGCAGCCGAAACACAGCCATTCCTCAGTGAGGAGTCCTATTTTGCTGATGCAAAGTTCTACTTTGAGGATGGTCACAAAGCTAGAATTCCTATTGTTGATGTTGACGGAAAAAGCATATTCAGGGTTGTAATCTCGCCTCACCAGCTACTGACTGGAAAATCGAATTTTCATCGAGGAGAGTCCTCTAAAGGAACGCACCTGAAGTAGTCTCACAAAAGGAGTTAACTTTCCCGATCCTTAGCATCCCAACGAGCTTGTGAGGGAATTCACGAAGAGTTCGGAAATTTCAAAAGCCATCACAACCACATCAAGCAGTTCAAAATTACATGGCTCAAGTTCATCAAAACAAATCCTGCAATTTATTGAAAGCAGTGGTGAACCAAAGAAGATCTTCAAGGCGGTTATAACCCTCAGGCCAAGAAGCTATTGGAGAATGCCAGATTTGGAACAGGAGAACCCCGAAAATTGGGTGATCTTGATGCAATTCTTTCCAGTGGACGTACAGTTTCAGAGGGAAGGTATGGATTGGGATACAATCCGAATCCCCCAAAACCCATCAGAATCAAGAAGGTTTCATCAAATCCGATCATGATCCAGGTTTGCGAGGTCCTTGAAGAGGAATATGAGGAGCAAACAAGACCATCAGTATTCGATAAGATTCAAAACGAAGACGTGAGGGTTTCAATGTTTCAAAGACTGCAGGGACAGCCATCTACAATAGCCGAGTCCAAAAGCAAGGCATCTATATTTCAAAGGCTAAGCAATGAGGTTACAACCACTGTTCGCACCAACAAACTAGTACGAGACTCAGCTGAGTCAGCTGACAGGTAGTCAGCATTCTCCCGGCTTGGGGTCAAGACCCCCAATCCACGCTCCAAGTCTCAAAAGCCCAAGAGGAAGAAAAGAACAAGAGGTGTCCACAACTTCAGAAGAATGGGGATGATGAAGAGGTCGTAGCTGTCAATCACGTCACATTCGAGGAACCCTCCAGATCAGAGTCTGAATCCGAGAATTCTGCGGTAGAGGAAGAGCCTCAACCAGCTCCGTCAGCATTCGAAGAAGGAGGGCAAGCAACTGTGGATGATCTGAAATAGCTAAATTTAGGATTGAAGAAGGGCCAAAACCAATCTTCGTCAGTGCTCTACTGAGTGAGGAAGAGGAATCCAAGTACTTCTGCTTGCTTCAAGAGTACAAGGGTGTGTTTGCATGGTCCTACAAGGAAATGCCAGGCCTCGACCCCAAAGTGGTGGTGCACCATCTTGCAGTCAAGCATGGAGTACGCCCGATCAAAAAACCTCAAAGGAAGTTTCGTCTGGAGCTTATCCCTCAGATCGAAGCCGAGATTGACAAATTGATTTAAGCAAGATTTGTACGTGAAGTCAAGTACCCAACCTGGATTGCGAATGTTGTTCCAGTCCGGAAAAAGAATTTTCAGCTGCGAATCTGTGTGGACTTTAGAGATTTAAATAAAGATTGTGCAAAGGGTGACTTCCCATTCCCGATAACAAAGTTAATGGTGGATGTAATGACCGGGCACGAGGTCCTTTCTTTCATAGACGGCTTCTCTCGGTATAACCAAATTCAGATGAATTCGAAGGATGAAGAACTTGCAGCATTCCGTACTCCAAAAGGCATCTACTGTTACAAAGTAATGCCGTTCGGACTGAAGAATGCAGGAGCAACCTACCAACGAGCGATGCAGAAAATCTTCGATGATATGATGCATAAGCAGGTTGAGTGCTATGTGGATGATCTCATTGTCAAAACCAAAAAGCGGGATGACTACTTACAAGACCTCAAGGATGTCTTCAACAAGCTTAGGTGTTTCCAGTTAAAGATGAACCCGCTCAAGTGCGCATTCGGAGTCACTTCTGGAAAGTTCTTTGGCTTCATTGTCAGGCATCGTGGAATTGAAATTGATCAGTCAAAGATCGATGCCATTGTCAACATGCCAGAGCCAAGCAACCTACATGAGCTGAACAGTCTCCAAGGGAAGCTTGCCTATGTTCGAAGGTTCATTTCCAACCTTGCAGGACGCTATCATCTGCTCCACAAGCTGGTGAAAAAGAACGTACCATTCGAGTGGGACGATGCATGCAGAAATGCTTTTCAAAGTATCAAGCGGTACTTGTCTCATCCGCCAGTACTCACAGCTCCAATTCCTAGGAAGTCGTTGACTCTTTATGTTGCGGCACAAGAATGCTCACTAGGGGCATTGCTCGTTCAACTAAACGATAATGGAAAAGAGAGTGCACTCTACTACCTCAGCCGAACATTGGTGGGAGCTGAGTTAAGATATTCTCCAGTTGAAAAGATCTGCTTGGCCTTGATTTTTGCAGTAAAGAAGTTGAGGCATTGCATGTTGGCACACATAGTCAACCTCGTGTCAAGGATCGACCCATTGAAGTATATCATGTCGATGCCAATTCTCTCTGGAAGGATCGGGAAATGGGCTCTTCTACTGTCGGAGTTTGACATAAGTTTCATTCCACAAAAGCGGTAAAAGGATAGGCCTTGGTGGATTTCCTTGCTGATCATCCCATCCCAGCTGATTGGGAACTCCTCGAAGATCTTCCAGATGAAGAAGTAATCTTCACCAAAGTTGTGCCCGCATGGAGGTTGTTCTTCGATGGAGCAGCTAGAAAGTATGGTGTGGGACAGGAGTTGTGTTCGTCACTCCTGAGAATCAAGTGACGCCTCACGCTTTCTCCTTAATCGAAAAATGCTCAAACAACATAGCCGAGTATCAAGCCTTGCTCATCTGGTTGGAGACGGCGTTGGATATGGATATTCAACACCTGGAAGTCTATGGAGACTCTCTACTAATAATAAATCAACTTGCATCCGAGTACGAAAGTCCGGAACAAGGACCTTAAGAGATATCACGGGTATGCACATGCACTCATCGAACAATTTGAGTCAATAAAAATCAAATTCGTCCCAAGGAGTGAGAATCGAGAAGCTGATGCCTTAGCTAACTTGGCTGCTGTTCTCGCCTAATTAGATGAAGATCTACTACATCCGGTGTCAGTAGTTCAGAGGTGGGTAATTCCTTTGCAATCTCCCAAAGATCTGCAGGAAAACAACAATGTAGAACTCAATGGTGAGCAAAAGGATGACTGGAGACAACCACTTATTGATTACCTCCAACACCAGAAATTGCCGGACGATCTTCGCCGAAAGAGTGAAATCCAAAGGCGTGCGCCCCGCTTCATCTTATACAAAGACACTCTCTACAGACGGTCATTTGATGGAGTCTTCCTTTGATGCCTAAGCAATGAAGAAGCTGCACGGGTATTGGAAGAAGCCCACTTTGGAATATGTGGCGCTCATCAATTGGGACCAAAACTTCACTTCCGTGTGAAGAGAATGGGGTACTACTGGCCGACTATGGTACAAGACTCCATGGATTTTGCGAAGAAATGTGAAGCCTGCCAAGTCCATGCAAATTTCATTCACCAACCGCCAGAACCGTTGCATTCAACAGTAGCATCTTGGCCATTTGATGCGTGGGGACTCGACGTAGTTGGACCTATAACTCTAAAATCTTCAACTGGGCACTCCTACATTCTTGTTGCGGCGGATTATTTCTCTAAGTGGGCTGAAGTTATACCACTAAGAGAAGTGAAGAAAGAAAACGTAGCAGACTTCATCCGGGTGCAAATCATTTACCGCTATGGAGTCCCTCGGTGTATCATCACCAACAATGAGAAGCCATTCTGCAACAGCCACATAAGCAACTTGTGTGCAAAGTTATGCTTTAGAAGGCCCAACTCTTCCATGTACCATGCACCAGCTAATGGATTGGCGGAGGCATTCAACAAGACCTTGTGCAACTTGTTGAAGAAAGTTGTATCGAAGTCCAAGAGAGATTGCCACGAAAGGATAGGTGAGGCATTATGGGCATACCGCACAACTTTCCGTACTCCCACTCAAGCTAGGCTATATTCTTTGGTGTATGGAGTTGAAGCGGTACTTCCTTTGGAATGTCAAACCCCGTCGCTGCGGATCGCTATCCAAGAGGGGTTGACCACCGAAGAAAATGCTCGCCTTCGGCTTCAAGAACTGGAAGCTTTGGACGAAAAGAGATTGGAAGCTCAGACTCAGCTGGAATGCTACCAAGCACGAATGGCCAAATCATTCAACAAAAAGGTGTGGCTGAGATCTTTTCAAGTCGGCAATCTGGTGTTTCGGTATGAAGACCGATCGTAATCACGAGGAAAACAGGGGGCAAGTTTCAACCAAAGTGGGATGGCCCATACGTTGTCATTCAAGTCTTCAGCAATGGGGCGTACATGATTGTGGACAAAGACGGATTGCGGATTGAACCAATCAACGGCAAGTCTCTAAAGAGCTTCTATGTGTAGAGTTTGTTAGTTTTTTTGTTCTGCCTTTTGGAAAATTCTTTGTACCACTCCTGACCCGCAAGAGGATAAACTGTGAACGGCAAAGTAAAACAAAGAACAAAAATGAAACAAAATAAACAAATTCATTTGTAAGGAACTACGTCAGACTTGATCCCTTCCAAGGGTACGTAGGCAGCTTGGACTAAAAAATTGTAAATCCAAGTTCAGTCGAAAATCACTAAACGATTTTTTTTGTTCTACTTTGCAAGTAAAAGAAGGACAATGAATTAAAATAATCAAGAATGTTATTTACCACAGAGTCATTACAAAAGAAAAAATCGTGTGATGACAACCCAAAAGCAAAAACAGAAAGAAAAAAATCAAAGCCTAAGGAAAAAACTGATTCTAAGCAGAGCTATCCTCAAAAATCCAAGAGAAACGATCTTCAAGGCTCTTTCTCTTCTGGTCAATCGACTGTACGCGGGAGGCATCTCCTGTTGGAGTCTGTTCTAGAACTTCTTTTGTTTTCCTAAGTATCTCTAAACTCCCACATCGCTCTTCAAGTTGATTGCGTAGATTTTCTAGTTAAGTGGTCAACTGGTTCACCTGTTCCTCTAGGGAAACGCATTCAAGCTCTTTAGCTTCGACGTCAACGGTCAAAACTTTCAACTGTGCAACTTTCTCCTCCTCAGTTGGGCATTCCATACAGTATGTCCTTTCCGATATATAATCGTCAACCCCTTTTAAGAATGCTTCCATCCGACGCATCAAAGGTGTTGGGTCTGCGTGAAAAGAGTTGACGATCAAGTTCTCTATGATCGAACTGCTCCCCTCCCACCACTCTCGAAGGTGGGCAAATCCTCTTTTCAATGCCTCATAAAAAATCTTCTTAAGAGAAGTGTTCATGGCATCTCGAAGCACAGCCTTTATAAATTGAGAGTCTTCGGTCAGCGGGGCTAGTGGTCCTCCCATGGAAGAATAAGCTGGAGCTGCGACTGTGGTAGGCACCAAGGGAGTTGAAGCGACGTCCAAGGTTTTTGAAGGCATCGCAAATGCGATCTGGTCGCTAGTTTTTGGATCCTTGGCTGCAGAAGGCTCTGAACTAACTTCTTCGTCATGGGCTGCAGTTGATGGTAAACACTCCCTACCAGCGGGACTAGGAGACTTACGCAGAGGTACTTGGGAGTAAGCATCACCTTCAATCCCGTCGAGTGCGTTAATCCTCGCATCCTGATTCTCGTCGGGTTGATTGTGGGAATTAGGAATATAATCTTGATCATTTGGCGGAAAGCCTACAAAAAGAAGGCAAGCGAAAAAGTGATGAAATAAAAAAAAATGAAAAAAAATGGGAGGAAAGAAGGATGATAAAGTAACATGCCTGCTCTTATTACCGAAGGAGAAGGACGTGTCATTGCCTCATGAATGCGAAGTGTTAAGTCGCCTCTCTCATTAGGGGAATTATGGTACTTCACGTCCGTTTCATCAAACCGGAGGTACCGTGCACCTTGTCCCACGTCTTGGGTAATGATGTGGCCATGTAAATTCATAACTTTGGCGGACCTAGAGTTCACCATTTCTACAAAGTAAAGAAAAAGAGACATCGGAATAGCTCTTTAAAACTAGGGATATAAAAAAAAAAGAGGAAAAAAATTTAATTTCAACAAATCCTCTGATGCTTCTTTTCATTTCAAATGTCCGACTGAGCTCCAATTCATCACACAAGTGTCAGAAACACTTGTGAGGAGGGAAATAATCTAAACTTTGAAATCTTCAAACCTTTTGATGCTTTGTATAGATCGAGGAATCCTGCAATAAGTGAGATGGATTGGCCAATGACCGCTTCGATCTTCAATTATCACACAAGTGTATAAAAACACTTGTGAGGATGGGCAAGTCAAATCTTCGAGCTTCCTGATCCTCTCCGGTCTTCAGTTATCACACAAGTGTCAAAAACACTTGTGAGGATGGGTACGCCAAAGCTTCAAGCCTCATAAGCTACTCCGGTCTTCAATTATCACACCAGTGTTAAAACACTTGTGCGGATGGGCACGCCAAAGCTTCAAGCCTCCTAAGTTGCTTCGGTCTTCAGTTATCACACAAGTGTCAAAACACTTATGGGGATGGACACACGAAATCTTCAAGCTTCAATCCCTTGCGCCTCTTGAAGCTCCTAAAAAAAAAAGAGGAAGAAACAATCTTGTTAGATATGATTGTTAGAAAAAAAAGCTAAAAAAAGTAGAGAAAAAGGCCATTACATGGCTAAATCCAACAAATAAAAAAACAAAATAAAATAAAAAATAAAAAGAGAGAGAGAGGGAGAGAGAGAGACAAGAAATAAAATATATAATATAAAAGGAAAAGAACAAAAAATAACAAAAAAATATAAAAAGAAAAAGTAAAAAAAGGGGTAGAAGGAAAATTCGTTAAAAACAAAGAAAAAGGCGAAATAAAATTCATAAAAAAAGAGTGTTTCAAAGTGAAAAAAATGAATCAACGAAACAAGAAAACAACAAAACAAAACAAGACAAAGTCCCAAAAGTCAAAGAAAAAACGTTGGCCTTACAACTCCTAATTGCCTTGCATATATATATATATATATATATATATATATATATATATATATGTATACAGACACACACAATGGTTGAGTTATTTGTGAACTTGTGAAATGCATAAATATTCATTATTTGGAAAATAATGCTTACATTAAAAAAAAAGGGGAAAAAACAAAAGAAAGCATCAAAGTCAAAGAGTTGGTGCTGCAAATTCCTAATTTCTTGAGACATGACAGAATATCTTACAAGCAAATATATATATATATATATACATGATGCAAATTCCATTACAATTTCAGTCCAAAAGTTGGCCCTGCAAATTCTTGATTTCGTGTATATATATATATATATATATATATATATATATATATATGTATCCCTCGCTCACTCTATCTCTCTTTCCATGTGCCTACATATATATAAAAGAGGGATTAGCAAATATAGCCAAGATGAGGTTTCCAATTGCATGAAAGTCAAAGAATTATTAAATTTGCAAGACTAACAAACAAAAATGTAGGATGCCCAAATTACCCTTGGCCATGTGAATTTGACGGCTCATTAATTGGTATGGGAGAGTACAATTTTTTAATGCATGTCAAATCTTACAATTTTTGCATTAAATGATCAACTCAAGACTTAAGCAATCCTTCTTCTTCCCTCCCTTCAATTGGCGCCAAACACACCCTTCCAACTCCATTGCATCTTCTGGTTTTGGGATGAAATAAAGGAGCCGTGTTGAATTGCTTTGACTGGTGGTATTGGTTTCATAAATGAAGGCAATTTATTGTGGTGGTTGTAGCTAAATACGTCCGGATCTTACATGGAGTATTCAATGTGTAAGTAGTGCAATTAAAATTTCTTGAGCAATAAATTAGGGATTTTTGAAATATATGCAGTTCTAGCACTATAATACCCAAATTGTGCAGGCAAAAATGTAGTCCAATACATCATATACTAGAAATTGGATGTATTGGTATTGATATTGTATGTTATATCCCTATATGGTTTCTTGGTAATAGCTCAACGAGAATTGGATGATCCTTGCAATGGCATTATTGTGGATTAAAATTTTAGATTGCATTCCACCCTGGCGGTAATCCTTCAAACATTACTACGAATGATGCATTGTAATAAAGAGCAATAGTGAAATGAAATGAGCATATTGTTGCAAACTTATTTGACGGTAGTCGAGATCGTATTGAATAAACTCATTTGATGATTCATGACAAGGAGAGCAAAATGTGTTTTTTTTCTTTTTCTGGGTAGCAAACTACAACTCTCCCAGCCGTTTAATAGTCAGTGTCATCTAACCCACAATATTTAGCCTCTTTATTGATATAGTCGAGGTTTGGCAATCTTTTTTTGGAATCCATTACACGTTGGCAAATTTATGATGATATGAGCAATGATAAGTTACTGTGAAACGGTAGAATGAAATGACATAACTGCTGGACTAGTTCTGTTTTAGATTCACAATTAATACGTCGACCGATTTTGTGATGCTCGATTTTGGTAACTTCAATTTACGACGTTCTATACTCTAAGGTATATATTATTGAAAAATCCCGAATTACAAAATAGAAATTCAGTTCCAATATGCGTAATTGCTAGTATTCCCGAAAATGATGTTAGACGTGATGAGAATGTACACACAATCCATGGATCGAGTGTAAACCAGGCTGTGAATTGTAACTCTCGTGGAAATGTAGAGGTCGTGCAACATCATTTGGGATTTACTCGGTTTGAAATTGACCAAAACAATCTGACTTCAAATTTCACCAGGTTGAAGACACTGACATGTACGAGTATATAGACGAGTGCCATGAGTTTGACAATATGGTGGACAATGTATTGGACGATGATTCGTTGAATGCCGATATAGTTGAATTCCACCAGGAAAAAATTTGAATTTCGGGTCATTAGGCCAAGCAAGACATGCTATCATGTTGCATGCGCGGATCCCGAATGCAAGTGGTTTGTTCGGTCATCTAGGATAGGAAGATCAGAGATGTTTAAGCTACGCCGTTTGCATTTGCAACACACGTGTGGAGTTGAGTATCGACGTGACAAGCATCGAAATGCAACTACAAAAGTCATTGGTACTTTCATTCGCGAGCGGGTTAGGGACAACCATTTGTATACACCTTCAATGATAACGAAAGATGTTCGACGTGAGCTCGGCATAGGCTTAACTTATTGGAAAGCATGGAGGGCTAGGGAATATGCTCAAATGTTAGATCGTGGACCCGTATGGGCATCGTATGGTAGGTTACCAAGGTATTGTTACATGCTTGAAGCATCTAACCCGGGTACTGTTACTCGTATTCGGACAGATAAAAACAATAGATTTAAGTATTTGTTCATTGCTTTCGGCGCTAGTATCCATGGGTTTTAGGGTTATATTAGGCCGGTGATATGCGTTGATGGAGCTCACTTGAAGGCAACATATTGAGGAATATTGTTGACGGCAACTTGCCAAGACGGTAACAGAAATATATTCCCATTAGCTTGGGGAATAGTGGGGTCGGAGACCAAAAAATCTTGGGTATGGTTCTTCACTTGTCTTCGTGAGTTTGTGGACGATAATAATGACTTGGTATTTGTGTCGGATAGGATGAATGGGATTCCTCCGGCACTGTCTCAGGTGTTTCCCAATGCCCGTCATGGGACTTGTTGTTTGTACATTGCAAACAACAGCAGAAACCGATTCTATAAGCAAACTTATTGCGGGCCATTTATTAAGACTGCCTATGCTTATTGTGTTTCCGAATTTACCCATGGAATGGAGCAGATTCATGCTTTGTCTACCAAGGTTCATGGATACCTTGTGAATGCTGGAGTGCAACATTGGTCTTGAACACACTTCCCAGGCTTGAGATACAATGTCATGACTTCTAGCATGGCCGAATCCATCAACTCTCTCCTTCGTTATGAACGTGAATTACCAATTCTTACTCTTCTCCAAGAAATTCATAGCATCGTGCAGAGATAGCATTTGGAAAGATTCAAAAGGGCTTCCAAATGTTCTACGAGATTGACACCATATGGGCAATCACAGTTGCAAAAAAGCTTTGATGCCGGCAGTACACTTCGTGCAGTTGCCATTTCTCAATTTGAATGTGAAGTTGGTGCAAATGCAGACATAGTTAATCTCGTGCGTAAGACATGCACATGTCGTCGTTTTGATTTGGAGCAAATGCCGTGCAAACATGCGACTAGAGGTGTTTGTCATTTGCTAATAAACCTTTACGAACTATGTTCACCTTATTTCACTATAGAATATTGGAGGCGAGCTTACGAGCGTCAAGTATATCCAACGAGCATGGTGGACCACCTTGTGATTCTAGCCGAGGTTGCAAATAGGGTTGTGTTGCCACCTATAGTTCGTAGACCAGTTGGCCATCCACCAAATAGGCGGCAACGATATAGATCGGAGATCGTAGGTGTCGTATGACGATGCGGATGATGTCGCTCTACTGGCCATCATCGACAAACTTGTACGGCTCCAATCAATTCTATTCCGACGTAGTCATTGCCTTTTCATGTGGTGTTTTGGTACTGCTTCAATCGATTCTATTCCGATATAGTCATTGCCTTTTGATGTGGTGTTTTGGCAGTGAAGTTATATCTTCCTGTCATGATGCCTAATTGTTGCTACTGCATTCAACTATTTTGACATACTGTATATGCTACTGCTATGATTATGCAGTGTTTTGTAAAATATCTGAAGAAGTATTTTGTATTTAATTATGCAATATCTACATGTGCTAAAAAGAAACATATAGGTGTTTGTGATCTATGCTCTTTACATTAGAGGATAGAGTTTAGAAGAAATGCAATTTTCCAAACAATCACACCTAATTGTGAAACACTAAAGACGAAACTCCAAACCCTACAATACTCAATCAAGCTTTTGTACCATGCCTTCTATTTTGTCTATATTGTTCACGAATGTGAGATTCAACGTGAAAGTAAAATACGTGAAGGCAAACGACTGGGAAGAGTTTAAGCAATAGCAGTCATGCACGAGTAAGTTTTGCAAATGACAAAAAAAATTGGGATTGACACGATGATAATGTTTTTTTTTGAAATAAAAAAAGATAATATATTCTCTTCTCCTATGTGTAGAGTGGATTGTATTCTTTAATAATTATTTATTCATTATTTTTTCTGTTGAATTTGTAATTGTTATTAATATGTTATTTAAAAGCTTAGAAGAATTCTGCATATTTTTAACAAAAAATAATAGTGCCATTATAGGCTTATACGTGTTCGATAGACTAACTATATTTTCTTGAAGTGATTATTTATTCTTTACTTTATTTGGATAAAATTATTAATGCCACTTTCTTCTTAATTTTATTTTTAAAATAGTGGTGTATAAGTCATTTACTTTTTCTACGTGTCCAAATTATTTATTCTCTTTTACGTGTTAAATATAGTATATTTGGTTAGCGATTATTTAATTTTTATTTTTTGATGAAATTATTGTTGACAATACTATATTAAACAATGGTCACGAATATTTGTGTACATTATTATCCGAAAATAGTACGGTTGGTTTTCCTCGTATATGATCAGCGGATTATTTCTTCTTAACGATTATTTGCTCTCTTCTTTTCCTTTTCCTTTTCGGAATGAACTCATTATTGTTATTATCATACTAATCGCTCGTTGGTTTGACAATACAATAAATGTGTAGATTTTTTTTTCGAAAAATAATAGTCCTTCTGTCCTCAAATTTCATGAACATACTACATTTTCCAAAAAAATATTTGTTCTTTCTCTTTTTTCAACCAACCATTTTTTTTCTGTGATTACACGCAACAATTCATAATTTTTGTCCACATATGCATATTTGATAATAAAGTGGTGCAAATCCATTTACCGAAAAAAAAATTGATTGAACACAAAGAAACAACCGTTAAGAATCCTACCAATGTATACGGTTAATCATGAGCTAACGAAGCTTCCACCACATGATTAGGTATTTTTTGGACTATTTTGACTTCCATATTAGCCTTTTTAATTAGATGTCAAATTTTTTTGAAAATCTGCGAATGAAGCTTTTTACCTATGGTGCATACTCTATACTATAGAGGATAGAGTATTGAACAGAAAACGCATTACCAGTGAGACAGTCATATAATACTGAATACAAACTTCATTCGTCTAGTGTTTAACTTACATACATTGGATCTAACAGTCTCCCAAACGTGAACCGAGGAAACGGCCGGAAAATGTCTCCCAACCTGTGAACCGAGACCAATGTCGGGACAACGACATTTCGTGCACGAGCACGTTTATGGTTCGATGGTCTGGAGGAAAATACACAGCCATTATACATGGACAACACACACTACAACATAACATGACTAGATATAGTAGACCATAAATTCACTAGACGAACATCAAAACACTTCATCACAATTGCTCGAACACCTAATCATCGTCGAGGATGATAATGTCAGTCCAGTCCTTGGTTTTCTCTGAGATGTAGCGAGGCCTTGCTGTAGTGACACTCGTTGGTGATCCGTCGTCTTCTTTAATTGCCGAGTTCGGGGCAATTTTCTCTTCCACATTGATATTACTATTTTTGGAAGGGAGCGCAACGACAACCTCCTTTTGCACCTTGTTGTCGTCCAATATGAATTTAGGCATATCAACTGCAACTTCGTTGTCCAGCTTGAATTTAGGGATGTCACGAGCCAGAAGAGATATAGGAGAATGACGTTTCTGGGATCCAGTGCCATTGTAATCGGAAATGTAAGCCTCCCCAACGATGGTGGATCGTTTGGCATTCTCAGGCGTCTTTTGCTTGTTGTTTTCCACCTTTACTTCGATCAATGCATTTGGTTTGGCATTACTTTCAGTGGAAGATCGGGGTGATTCTCCAGACATTTTCTGATTTTGAGCTTTGACGGAAGTATTCTTGCATTGTAAATTGGTATACTTCCATGCATGCACACTTAAGGCCTTTTATAGCAAGTTGTGAATGTCATGGTTGTAGGAGATAAACTTGGGTGCACTCAATGGCCTCACCAAAACACGTCACATCACAGATCTTTATATTAAAATGCAATCTTAGCTACTATTTCTAATGTTATATGGAGATCTTCAGTACTTCCCACAACACAGTAGTAAATTGCAGTTTTATGTACTATTTCCAATCCTCTAAACAACTTGCCAGTACCCACAACAAATGAGCACATTGCACAATTTCGTTACAATCTAGTTTGGTTATTGGACATTTTAATTTCAAATTGGACGTAGTAAAAAACACGCAATTAATGTAGAGTTGTTATTAAATTTGCTAGAATTCGTCGTTTATCCTTTGAGGAAACCTACTATGGTATTTGGACTTCGGAGAAGCAATCCGTGGGCCCATAGCGGTCCAAGTACCACAACCCTTTTTCTTGGGTTTTTCTTTTTATTTCTATTTAAATTTTGTATATTTCAAGGTTCCGTCTTTCTATTTGGGCGAAAGTCGAAACGCTTAACTCATAAAGTGCTCGACTTCGTCACAAATCACCCACACTTTGGAGCACGCTTAAAAAAGTGTTGCTTATTTATAATTGCGAGCTTGAACTGTTTGTAATTTTATCTATGCAGAATTTAGGTTTAAAAAGTTAGAGGTGATATTGATATAGTTTATAGACATCCCACTGTCAAGGAAGTCATGTAATATGTGATCGCTCAAAACGTCATATCCAGACTCTTCTAATTGGGTGTGGCAAATTAAGGTACATGCTGCACTGTCCTCTTACAAAATTTTACTAACTAGCAAATGTGTACATTTACACAATTTCGTTACATGTAGTTGGTTACCCAAAAACCATAAATATTGTATTATTTTTCAAATTTATGTGAGATGAAATCACTGGCATTTACTCAATGGAAAATTTGCTAGTAAATTCACTTCAATGTGTAAGTTCTCTAACACGCTACAATGGGATGTTTCATCGATTTACCTTTTGAAGAGGCAATTGATGTACGTGCATTCTCAATGCAATCGAACTACATACTGTGTAATTTCGGTTTCCATGTAGTGTAGTGGTAGTCAGGCCGAAACCATTTCCCTCAATTGCAAAGAGTTGTGTACTGTTCACTGTATGTGACATATCACTCCACATTTTGCTTTCACATTGGAATCTATCATGACCAATCGTATGAAATATTCACAGGGAATATATTCTTCTAGAGCCTTTAAAAGATTCCATAAAGCATGGGTAGTCAGACACCGTAATTGCCGTTTCTCATTTTTACATGTGCTAAATGTATGCTAATTGCCAATTATGAAACAATATAGCTTTGGCCATCACCCCAACCTATCGTAGCACCAAATTAACATCAATTTAGGGTGACACCATATTTTGTGGCAAGCTAGGCCCCAACAGCAACGAATATGACAAACACGGTGTCCTCTTCTTCCTCACCGTTGATGGATGTTGAACGATGTTATTGCGATCTATCGACGCTACTACAACGATCGTCGGACAATGGTAACAGTGGTCGGCTATTCTATGGTTGCCAAAGGGTTGGATATGATGAGTATCGTTTCGAAATTAGCTGAAGTTTATTTTCCATTATTTCCATAATCGTTCTCTCGTACTTGTATTCATTACAACATCACATTTTGCTTTAACATATATTGTTAGATAAATGAAGGATGAGGTTACATTCGTTGGTTTGACAACTCCGTCGTTTGTAGAGACACTGAAGATATCGTTTGCCCCACTCGTCGACCTTCCACCCCAGAACAACATGTCCATGATCTAAGTGTTATGTTGCATGCCAAGGAGGATGAAATACGGAGACTGACTCTTGAGTTACGCCAAGTAAAGTCGAGTAAAGACCAAGTTACGAATAAACTGAACGAAACCCGGGCTTACATAATTGGTCTACTCGGTCTTGTCTTTGTGATGATTGTGCTTGCATTGTCGAAGTGAACCTCATATTATAGATTTAAAATGCAATTTCCGTAGTACCTTAATTATTACTACATTGTGCTTTCATGGTCTTTGTGTCTATGTACGTTAATTATTGCTTCTTCTTATATGCAATTAACAATCTATACATGGTGGAAAACACTCTATTTTCCGTTGTTTTCCAATTTGGTGGAACTAACAAAAAAACGCAGAAAATGTGAATTCTGCGTTTTCAATTTTCTGAACAAAAGTTGGGAATAATTTTCAGAAACAATTTTCGGAAACAGCTTAACAGAACACGTTTTGGGAGCTTTCAAAAATGGAAAATGGAAAATGTTTGGAAAACGTCAAACAGAACAGGGCCATAGTTTTTAGGAAAAAGGATGATATCAAAACCCAAATAAAAAAAGGAAGGAAATGTTCAATAAAGAGAGAAATTTAAAATGAAAACATTAACGGAAAAGATGGATAAGAAAGGGAAGGAAGAGCACATAACAGAACATTGCAACTAACTATACTCTATGGTATAGAATCGGCAGACTATATTTAGCGTCACAGCTCTAGCTATAAATGTGAGAAAACTGCCATGCATGTTCGCTACTATCTTCGTAGGTCAGTTCAATACCTACGTGTTCAAGTATACATGCTGGATATAACATCATTTTGTTACAACATCTTAAAAATAAACTATCGTGTCATTTTGTACCCCATACTCTAGAGTTTCAATTTGCAATAAATCAGATTTTGTCACAAACGTGCAGGTTTGCTTACACGGACTTCCCTATGTCTTTCGAAATATTCAAATGACATGCTGAATAAAGCATTGAATAAAATGAATTTAATTACATGAAATGAAATAGTGCATTTCCCTACAAATCAACCACCATCCCTATTAAACAAAATAGATAATCCTTAGCGGTGCCAATGCCGTAATAGTCCACGACATACACTTGCATCTACTTCCTAAAAAAAATCGATGATGCACACGGAAAGGCGGTTGACAACCATTTAAGGCATAAGAGGTGAACAAAACAAAAATTAGCCCATGAGTAGGCTACAAGCAGTCCAAAATAGTCCCACCACATCCATAATCATAGCACATACTTAAGTTGTTGAGATGAAATATCTGTAGCTAGCTTATTCAGATATATTGGAACATCAGAAGATGTGATCAGTGTGAATGGACATCCATAAATGAGGCACTCTGCAAATTTGTAGCACATGACACCCGAGTAGAACCTACGAAAAAGGCAAACCCAATGCATCACATCTATAAGGTACAATGTGCAATATGGATGTCAATGCTATTGGAAGTTCTTTGTGAAAATGAAACAAACTGAACAACTCACGTTGTGTTTGCTTGTGGTACAATGTCATCTCCATAACGGTTGAACAGTGGTGCATTGTCCGGAACCATTTGATCAATCCCCCTACGATAGTCTGAACGCTTTGAAAGCAAGTTGAAATCTTCAACAATTTCAGCAATCATCTTCAGGTAAGGCGCACAAATTCCAGATAGTTCGCGTTTGGCCATGGATGACGTATGACAGTCCAATGCATGTGCTCTCCAGTTCACTAAGTCAGCGTGAACGAGGACCCATCTACTCCCCTTCACATGTACGGGGAAGATGAGACTGTCCATCTCCACAATGGGCCTCCTCTCAGCGTACATCAATCCATTCACAAGCTTAGAAATACGTGGATCTATTCCCTTGCTCTTACCCCATGCAGAATGAGATGGCCTCCTTGAATTGAATAGGACATCGGTAAATTCACAGTCCATAACTCCTACGTTAGGTCTAAAAGTTTCACGAGCCTTTTCATCCCCATTACGCAATGTCCACATTGCCAAATTTATATCTTGAGAAACCAAGGATATTGTCAAAACATATCGGGATGCCAATGCTTATCATTAGTGGAACAACACTCACGTAATCATGAAATAATTGGGTTTTATTGTGCATATAAAGAAATAAGATTATACCAATGGAGTCTATTCAGTCTTCCCAGCTTCAATATCTTTCACAGTTTTCATCGTAACTGAATAAGGGCCAACAACAACCAACGAACTGTCCAATTGTAGCAGTTATTAGTATTGAAAGATACGGTACGATGGACGAATTTCATACTTAAAAAATCCAAGGTAAGTACAGCTAAACATAGCTTCCAAAAAATGAATCCTAAATCCTAATATCATAACATATGTTGTAGAGTAAAATTATTAACAGGAATCTAATTGCTTTTCCAAGTACCACCTTGATTATCAATGCATAATAACGTGAAAGAAATATATAAGAAACATTGGTCTAACTTATGTATACCAACAGAGAGGAAACCAGATATGGAGACGATAGAGGAATATTCGGAACAAACGGTCATCGTTCCATCATTTAATATTTTCTTCATTATTGTGGCTAGTACAAGACTCAACCCCTCATTCGAAATCAAATCATTTCATCCACCCTTCAATTCCTCAATTTGTTAACATTACTATACCTATTTCCTAGAGTTTATAGTAAATGAAGAATTCAATAGAGCTTCCCTTCCAGCTATGGGTATGAAAATGGAATTCTAATTTCCCAAAATCACCACCAACACATAGACTATATAATATCTACTCAATCCCTACTTCATATATCAATATTTGACTGTCAAATAGTAAGCTTTTTTTGCTCAAATGTTGTTATTTTGAAGTTGAGAAAAGAATTTAGCAACATATGGAAACATTGTATTCCGTCCCGAGTGATTCCAGCTCATTCAATGCACAACCTGATACGGACCTCGTTGGTCTCAATGCCAACGCAACCCAATCCAGTTGGATTAGAACCCCAGAAAAGCCAATCACTGGTCACGATCGAGAACCTGACGACCTTCTACTCACGAAGTGACAACAATAGGCTAAAACCTATCACCTTCAAATGTGCGTAGTAGACAACCGGTAGGGGTGAACACCACAAGAGTTGATCACGCTCTTGAAAAGTTCGTTTTGTTCAAAAGAACAACAAGAGAATTCAATTCTCTCAAGACAAGCATAAGCTCTCTTTTCATACATCAACCAAGATTTTCTTACAAAATGAAAGAGATGAGGATGTTATACTTCCTCTTCAAGCTAAGGAGACACATGGCAAGTTTACAAGTCTTACATGTGTGAAAATAATAAGAAAATACAAAAAAATCTAACCAAAAGTCAAAAATCTACTTTATCCTCGCAGACCAGTCAATACGGCCGTATGGGACCGGTGTTACGGCCGTATGGTGCTTTCTGCCCAAAAACTGGAATTTGGTTGATACGGCTGTATGGACCAGGTGTTACAGCTGTATGGACCTTTCTGCCCAAAAATTGCACAAAACTGGAATTTTGGTTATTACGGCCGTATCGAAAATTCTGCCTGGACAGCCTTCACTGTTTTATTCATAACTTTTGATCCCGATGTCGGATTGGCCCGATTCAAATTGCGTTGGGCACTAGACTAAATGGTCTACAACTCTTCAGAAGACTTCAACTTCAAAATCCAGATCGTATCAAAGTGGTGTAGCTTTGAACCTCAACTCTTGGACTCTCTCGTCTCTAACACTTAGGTAGAGGATTTCTTTGGCTTCAAGAGCTCCCATTGGATGACCCAACCCTTGAGATAACTCTTTAAGGATACTTTGACAAACTTCATCAACCCATGTAATCATTGCTCATCCTACTTTCTTAGTTCGGCTTCGCGTAATCGGCCCGAGCGGCAAGTGGGGTGGTTCGGTAGACGTGGAGCTATCCGGATTTGTATCACAACCTTAAGATATAATAAACACAGCATATGGAACTGTAAACACACCAATTCATTCAAGAGGCAACACATTACAACTTAACTATTTGTCCAATTCTATACTCTAAAGCATAGAAGCAGGAATATGCACTTAGAACGAAAGCAAGTAGAGAAATGAAATAAAGTCTTACCTTCTAAAGAAAGTAGGGACAAGCATCACTCAATCAAGCAACGAACATCCAAGGGCAGGCAACAAAGCCAAACCATGGTACAATGCTTGCCAATGAAATATAGCAGAAAGATAAGGGTAGCAGGGTGGAGAACCAGCAAAAATATCATGGGAAAAAAGTCATTTGGAGCAGCTAAATAAATTCCCTTTATAGGCTCCTTACTTCAATAAACAAGTAATTTTCCAACAGTACAAATCATTTCACACAGGTACGTTGGCAAAGGGGATGGATTCACAGAAAAATACAAAATTGAAAAAAGGTCATTAGTGTAATCCACTTAAAAAAATTGTACCTGTCATCACTGCGATGACGCCAACGACTGTACTATCTTCTCCTCTTAGCATCAACAGCAAAAAGAAAGTCACTGGGAAAGTTTACAACATTTGAATTTTCATCCTAACTTGCCCGATCTTCTGTTTTGTCATCAGATTCATCGCCATCTTCTGCACTCTCCTGCGATTCTTCCTCGGGTTCCACACCATTATAATTTTCTGGACCGATGGCATCATTTTTTTCGGGATCTGCTCCAAGCTCTTCATCATTTTCATCCGAATTGTCTTCATAGCAATCTTCTTGCTCCTCCGAAGCTCGAGGCTGTGGACCATTCGGCTGCTTCGACGACGAAACCCCTTTGTTGTAGTTTAGCAAATCTTCAAATGTTCGATCATCGGTATAATTTCTTCTCCTCCTTTGTATAGGCTGCTCCGACGCTAAATCATCTATTTCAGTGTTCAGCTTCCTAAATCCCTCCTTACATACAGCCTCTACTTTCACCATTTTTTTTTGCAAGGGCACCAATGGCCTCCAATATTGCCGAGTCATCCCTCCTCTTCTTAGTCGATCTCCTACATTGCCCACCATCGCCAACAACATGAACATTATCGTTGTTGTCATTTTCGTCGGACTCGTTATCTTCATAAGGAAGCTGAATATTTACTGCACGCCCCACGAGTTCATCTAGAAATGGATCCGGCACATCATCCATACTCTTAACCATCTCTTTGTAGTAATCCTTCTCTTTCTCTGTTTCATCGGGTTGTAGTGTGGTAAAGATACGCAACTTCACAAGTAAAAGTCGTGTGAGCTTTACAGCTAATGAAATGGCTAATGAAATACCAACACACGATAAAAGAAAGTTTTGAAACATACCCTATTATGTTTGAAAAATAAGTCCATCACATTTGACCACACATATTTCGTTCCACGCCACCTTACCATGCGTGGATAATTATTCGAGGACTTCGTCATAAATTATTGCCCTATTTGGGGAATCGTCTCGTACGCCCATATCTAGGATTTCAAACACAACAGCCATTACTATAGGCATAAAGCTAACTTGCAAAACATAATAATGAAAAAGTGACCAAAACAAGCAATCTTTGTATTTGCATACTTGTATAGCCATTGGAAAACCATAAATATGATAAGTATCCGCACCTTTACCCCCTTCATCATCACACGTGCCTCTAAATCTGATATCCCAGTTTTTCCCCTTCACACTTTGCAGTAGTAACTCGTATGCTCTGGTACCCCAAGGGTATGAATTGAACAAATCCTCAACTTAGGTTAAGGTATTGAATTCCTTACTTACGGTATTGTTTCTATCACTAGGGGTTAGAACACCTGCCAAGCAATGAAGTAAGGCTAGATGATATTTGTCTGCCATGTCCTTTGTATTAAAGAAAGCATCCTCTAAGTCACTAAATTTTACCTCGGACCTACTACAGAAGACCCTATTGTAGAATTGTTGTCTCTTCACCACCTTGTCATACGAATGACCCAATGGACGAGCACCAGTCCTCAAGCCAGTCAGCAGTACAAATTCTTCCAAACCAAATCTCATTAAATTGCCATCAACTTTGAACCACAGTTCCTGATTCTTCTTCGTTTCCACCAGATGCAATATCATCTGATGGACAATAGTACCAGAAAATCTTATCTTCGTCAATGCCAGAAAATTCCCAAAACAAGAATTCTTAAACTTTCCCAAGTACTCATCATTTAAACCTTTCTTAATTTCTGTCATCCTATTCGGTATACTGTGCTGTGCAATCTTTCCGTAACACCTATTCTTGGGCCTCACAATGTATGGATAGTCAGTCCTACATATAGACACCAAAACAGTTAACATCAAAATCCAATTGGCAGCACCATATTGCAAGTTAAAAGGAATTAACATAAAGAAACTTTTATTCAATTGAACGCTATACCCATGTATTTCACATTGCAATGCCAATAGAAAATAAGGAAAAATGCGACAAAAAAGGGAAAAATCAGCTAACGGAAGCCCTAACAACATAAAAAATACGAACAAATCAGCCAATATAATTACACTATATCCATCTATTTCACAGAGCGATGCCCACCCACAAAAATACGGGGAAAATAAAACAATGCTCTCAAAAGCAAGAAAAATAAAAACAATGGAGGCCCTAATAACGCAAAAAATTCGAACAAATAAGCTAATATAATTACACTGTACCCATGTATTTCACAAGGCAATGCCCACAGAAGAATGGGGGAAAAAATAAAAAAAATAATGCGGTCCAAAAATTGTGCAAAATCAGCCAAGAGGAGACACAAATAGCGCAAAAAAAGGGATGAATCAGCTAATATAAGTACATAAACCCTAATTTCATATACTTAATTCAAGTTTCTAATGATAACAAAGAGTAAAAAATAATTTTTTCAGGGAACTTTCGGCGTTGCCGTGGTACACAGATTTTCGGTCGATAATCTTCAAAGCAATATATTCCCCACAAGAAAACAACTCTATCTTAAAGTGATCTTCACTTCTTTCGCCGAAAAACAACCACAAACCGCCTGATTTTTCCAATTTTCGTTCGAAACTGGAAGATCGAAACCCCGAGGGTGGGTTTAGAGAAGAAGGGTACGAGATCAGGTACTGGTGTTCTGAACCCGCTTTGGTCAAATGAAAAGATTGCTACCCAGTTGGGATATTTTGCTCAAGGGTATTTGGGTCCTTACTATTTAATTGATGTTAATGTTGCAAATGTAAAATTTAGATGTTAATAGAGTATTTATATTATCAAAGGTTGACAATCTTGCTATTTTATCTATATAAAATAAATAAAAAATAATAATAATGGCACAAAGGTCAAAGAGTTGGGCCTGCAAGATGCTTAATTTCGTATGGATATTATATATATATATATATATATATATCACTCTCTCTCTCTTTCTATGACATCCCAAATTTCACGAAGCTACGCTGATGATAAGTAGTGTAATGTAAATGTTAAATAATATATTGTGAGTAACATTTGCTTAACTATAATGGCTTGGTTTCTTCATCCAATGCATGCATGGTAGGTTAGTTTAGGTGTACATTGGTCTTGCAAATGCTTAATGTCGTGTATATATATATATATATATATATATATATATATATATATATCTCTCTCTCTATGTGCCTACATGCATTTTTTAAAGAAACCACAGGCACTGGAAAGAAAAAAGAAAGCTACCAATATTCGACGATCGTTGGTGGTCAGTTCCGAAGTTCAACAAAGCCTCGGTGGAAGAGTGGTGATGCGATGATAGGACCGGCTACGGGTTCGAAGAGTAGATTCAATTGAGAAAATGCAATCTTGGTCATGGAAGACAATACAAAACTCCTTGATCAAGATGCTCGACACATCCGAGGTTGATGACAGGTTTCACTCGAGTCATGCCCAAATCCTTTGGCGCTGATCGACAATTGGGACTTAGAAGATGAAAAAAAAAATCAAAACACAAAGTTGTTTTGGAGAATTTGATAAACAAAAAAAAAAAAAAACAGAAAAGAGAAGAGAAATCAAAGTAGAGTTAAAGTAAATATATGATTGGCTCGGAAACGAGATGTCGACTCACGTCGTGTTTTCTCTAAATTGATGCGGGACGGACTGCAAGCAAGACCTCTTGAATGAACTCCAATGCGGGATGTCAATGAAATTGTCGTTTGAGAAATCCGACGTGTCGAAGGCAATGAACGGGGTGCCGACCTTAGACGTGAATTGCCAAAAATCCTCTTCTAAAGCTTTGGTGGAAGGTAAATTGTAAAACATGAAGTTGTATTGAGTTCTAGAAGGCTAACGGCGAGGGTGATGCGAGGTGCAACTGAAATCCGCAAACGCCGGCGATAAGTTAAAATCGAGAAAGGGGCAGATTAAAGGACGACCTTTCTTCGAGCTTTCAATTCGCGATTTCTGAACTTAGCAATACAGAGATGATGAAGGCACTACTCTTGGCTGTGGGCATGAACTAATGAGCACTCCTTATTGGCTTTGATCGAGAGCAAACTACAGACTAAAGAGTCGATGTCGTCAATGCACGAAGAATGACCAATTGCTTAGCGTTGATGACTTGCTGCTATTAAACCAAGTGCATGTCTTTCGTGTTAGCGTGATCTTCATGTAATCTTCCTGTATAATATTTTCCATATTTGTTGTAATCTTTTCATAAGTTGTAAATATCCTTTGTAATATTTTATTTCCTTGTATTTATCCCTAGCATCTTCTAGAATAGGTTTCTCTCTTGTATAAAATACTTATGTTGGAACACGATTAGTAATAACGCCAAATCAAGGACACAATACGCATCAATGAATTCAGAATTATTTGAATTGGATGAAGAATTGAATACAACAAACACAAAATCACGGATTGAGGCTAGCAAGTGCTATTTCCTATAACAGAATTTCGTCCCTACTCTGTGCTTGTAGTTCTACGGGCGTCTGCTATCAGGATTCAACAATCTAACTGAGAAATCTTTGCACTTGATTTCTGGTTCTGGCGTATTGATTGAGTGCGGTTTTCTTGTCTCTTGAAAACTGATCGGGTCGACTTCCTTTTATAGAGATGGATGAACTTGTACGTAGAGATGCGTCCATTGAGAAGCGATACGCCCTTTCTGCAGATTGGCCGTTTGTTTGTTCAGACGCATCGTTTGGATTTTGCAAATAAAAAAGTTAAAGGTATAATTGGGTTTTGATCCCCAAGAGCCCAAGGCCCAAGGCCAAGGCCATCTTTTGACCATTAATATAGTTTTAAATTGCTCTAAAGTCAAAGCCCATTTTGCAAAGCCCACTCTCAAGTCCATTTAGCCTATTTTAATAAGTATATTAAAATACTACTTATAAGGTATCAAATATACCTCTAAACTTCCTATGTGGGATTCTTTACACTTTATTTCTATACAAACCTTTAGAATTTCCCAAGGAATTCCAACAATACCCCACATTTGTATAGCAAATAAAGTCGGTAAAGATAGGATGTGTCGAAGAAAAACCAGACTTGATATGCATCAAGATAGGTGTCTTTTGGACTTGAACCTTCTTTAGTGACTATTTATCGGATTTACCAGTGAATCACTATGTATAGAAGACAGTGAACTGTTCCACTATGTTCAGTAAACCTTAACAATAAATATCGCACATATCGCATCTTTCACCTTTCAATACTTACGGTTGTGTTCATTTTGGTCCTGAACATATCCTGTTTTCATAGAAGCTCTAGAGAACTTAGCCATTTCATTCTCGTAAATGCGACTCCACATTACTTCTATATAGGTGATATATAGTCAGAGTACCCCGTCGTACTTTTGATCTATAACTAGTCACCCTAAACTGCACGGGTAGTATACATTTCTTATCATAGGAACGAGTCATTTTATTGTATACTCTGTTCTTTGAGTTTTACTTGATTAGTTTGCCTTATTGAACCTATGATTGGAACCCAATTCACTAGGTTAAGGTTTCCACCAAGTTACTCCTCATTGAGTTGGCTTTAAGCCCATTCCCCTCAATAAATATAACACTTGTTGTTTAGGTATACCCTTTGTAAGTTGATCAACAATGTTCTCTTTCGATCTTACATAGTCAATCGAGATAACGCATTAGCGATAGCATATGTTTCAAAGTGTTATGTCGGCGCCTTATGTGCCTGGACTTGCCATTATAGATATGACTTTTGCCCTATCAATAGCCGCCATGCGATCACAATGTACGCAAATAGCGAGCACAAAGCTTAGGCCATAACGGAATATCTTCCAGAAATCTTTGAGCCATTCGCTTCTTCAAGTGAGTCTAGTGCTATAATTTGATTCCATTGTTGAGCGAGATACACAAGTTTGCTTTTGTGACTTCCAAGACACAGCAGCCCCGCCAAATGTACAAACATACCCACTTGTTGCCTTTTCGGAGTCATTTGAAACCCAATTTGCATCACTATATCCTTCTAGGATTGGTGGATAGCCTGTATAATGTAGACCATAATTTAAGGTGTATCTCAAGTACCTTAGTACTCGTATCAAAGCTTCCCAGTGAGCCTTAGCAGGATTGCTTGTGTATCTAGCCAGTCTATTTACTGAATAGGCAATATCCGGCCGAGTGCAATTAGTAATATATTGTAGTGTCCCAATTATACGCGAGTATTCCAATTGAGATACACTATCTCCCGTGTGTTTCTTCAAATAACACTTAGGATCAAACGGAGTACTAGCTGGACTACTATCATAATGTCCGAATTTCCGTAGGATTGTTTCAACATAATGTGCTTGACTAAGCACATAGCCGTCGTTGGTTCTTTGAATTCGAATTCCCAAAATCACATCTGCTTTTCCCATGTCATCAACATAAAGGCAAACTATCACACACGAACCATTATTAAATTTCTTGGTGTAGATGCATTTATCACATTCATTAATCCGAAATCCATGTGACAGCATGGTATGATCAAACTTCTCGTGCCACTGTTTGGGAGCTTGTTTAAGTCCGTACAGCGACTTTATAAGTTTGCATACCTTTTTCTCTTGCCCTTTAATCGGGAAACCTTCGGGTTGTTCCATATAAATTTCTTCATCTAGCTCACCATTCAGAAATGCCGTTTTCACATCCATTTGATGTACCTCCAAGTTATAGATAGAAGCAATGGCAATCAACATCCTTATAGATGTAATTCGAGTCACTGGTGAGTATGTGTCAAAGAATTCAAGCCCTTGCTTTTGACGGTAACCTTTGGCTACTAATCTAGCTTTATACTTATCAACCGCATCGTCAGGTCTTAACTTTCTTTTAAAAATCCATTTATATCCAATCGGTTTACACCTAGGTGGAAGGTCCACTAATTCCCACGTATTATTTTGCAAAATGGATGCTACTTCACTATTTATTGCTTCTTTCCAATAAATAGATTCAGATGAGGTCATAGCCTCTGTATAAGATTGTGGTTCTTCCTCAGCTAGAAAGGTTATAAAATCAGGTCCGAAATCCTTGACAACCTTAATTCTTTTCCCTCTTCTTGGTTCTACCTGTTGTTGAACAACAGGTATACTCTCATTATCATTCGAATCAGTATTTTGGACCGTAGAGGAAGATGAAGCATCATTTGTACATGCACCGTCATCTAACTTCCTTTTATTTCCACTAAGTCCAGTTTTAAGAGGAAAGATATGTTCAAACCATTCGACATTATTTGATTCGAGTATAGTGTTTTCTTGGATGTCGGAAATTCCAGATTTAATAACTAGAAATCTATATGCTGCACTATTTCTAGCATATCCAATAAACACGCAGTCAATAGTTTTAGGTCCAAGTTTAACCCTTTTTGGTAATGGAACTTGAACTTTTGCCAGACAACCCCACACTTTCAACATTTTATACGATGGAGGTCTTTTCATCCATTCTTCATATGGAGACTTGTGACTTCCCTTTTGAGGAATTCTATTTAAGATGCAGTTCGCATTGAGTAAAGCCTCACCCCACATATTAAGTGATAATCTGGAGCTATTCAACATTGCATTGACCATATTTTTCAAAGTACGATTTTTACGTTACGCTACCCGTTTGTTGAGATGTGTAAGGTCTTTGTTGTTTGGTGAAGAATTCCATGAGAAGCACAGAATTCAGCAAACGCATTGGAATCATATTCGCCTCCTCTATCAGAACGCAATATTTTTACTTTCTTATCTAATTGATTTTCTACCTCGGCTTTATATGTTTTGAACATGTTCAAAGCCTCGTCCTTACTATGTAATAAGTATACATAACAGTATTTACTACTATCATCTATAAAGGTGATATAGTAATTCTTTCCTCCTCGACTTGGTGTTGATTTGAAATCACCTAAGTCCGTGTGAATCAAATCTAGCAAGTCATTTGATTTCTCAATCACAGATTTATATGACTTACTAGCAAACTTTGATTCTACACAAGTTTCGCATTTATATTTGTTATCCATATTACACTTAGGCAATAATCCGAGGTTTACCATTCGATGTAAAGACTTAAAGTTAACATGCCCTAATCTTGCATGCCACATAAGGAGGACTCAAGCAAGTAAACAGAAGCCTTATTTATATTCATATCACCAACGTTAAGTACATAGAGTTTGAAGAGCCCTTCAGCCAGGTAGCCCTTTCCTACAAATGTTCCACCCTTGGTGAGAACGAACTTATCAGATTCGAATACAAGTTTGAATCCCTTTTTACTAAGCACGGGACTAGAAACTAGATTTTTCGTAATGGTAGGAACATGAAGTACATCCATGAGAGTTAATTCCTTTCCAGATGTTAACTTTAACACTACTTTTCCCTTCCCGGAAACACTAGCAGAGGTTGCATTACCCATAAACAGTTTCTCATATTCGTTGTTGAGGGTGTATGTTTCGAACAGATTGCGATTGCCACAAATGTGCCTAGTAGCACCAGTATCCATCCACCAGTCATTGTTGTCGGTGATCATGTTGGTTTCTGATATAACACCAACAAAGTCTTCTACAATGTTCGATTGGTTTCTAGTTTTGTTGGTAGTCGAATTGTCTTTCTTGTGGCGGCAATCTTGTGCCTTGTGCCCGGGTTTTCCGCATACCCAGCAATCACCCTTAATTCCTTTTGCCTTGAAATGTTTCCCTTTCGGAGCAAGAAATGTTGTGCCTTTATGTTTATATTCTTTGTTCTTTTGGAATTTTGGCTTTGGCTTGGACGTCTCTCCAACCTCAATAACATTGGCTTTGGCTTCTATCGCAACGTTCTTTACACCTTCACTTTTGCGGTGATCTTCTTGCACCCTCAGTTTAAGAACCAGATCCTCCATCGTCATCTCCTTGTTTTTGTGTTTGAGATGAATTTTGAAGTCATTCCATGATGGGGGCAGCTTTTCTATCACGGTTCCAACGGCAAATGGGACGGGCAACACCATATCTTCTGCAACAAGTTCATGAATAAGAATCTGCAATTCTTCCACTTGGTTAACAATAGGCCTTGAGTCTATCATTTGGTACTTAAGGAATTTCCCAATGATAAATTTTTTTCGAACCAGCATCTTCCGATCTTATACTTGTTCTCAAGCGAGTTCCATAACTCCTTTGCAGTCTTATAGAATCTGTAAACATCATAGAGGGAATCATCAAGACAATTTAAAATATAGTTCCTGCATAAAAACTCACTGTGTTTCCAAGCATCAATAGCACTGAGTTTTTCTGCAGCATTGTCATCACCCTCTAACACGGGGCATTCTTCCTTAACCACATTAGCCAGGTTTAACGTGGTTAAGTAGAACAGCATTTTCTGCTGCCAACGTTTGAAGTCCCCTCCTTTAAACTTGTCTGGTTTTTCCGCATGGGGCTTAACAGCATTAATTTCTATGAGAGGCTGTGTGCCACTCGAGCCTGCACCATTAGTGGGTGCACCAGTCCCAGAATCAGGATTTCCAGATTGATCCATGATAACAGTAGCCTTGAATTGGCACTCTTCTCCTTGATGCGAAATTGCAAACCAAATATTCTGTTATAGATTGTTGGAACACGATTAGTAATAACGCCAAATCAAGGACACAATACACATCAATAAATTCAGAATTATTTGAATTGGATGAAGAATTGAATACAACAAACGCAAAATCACGGATTGAAGCTAGCAAGTGCTATTTCCTATAACAGAATTTCGTCCCTACTTTGTGCTTGTAGTTCTACGGACGTCTGCTATCAGGATTCAACAATCTAACCGAGAAATCTTTGCACTTGATTTCTGGTTCTGGCGTATTGATTGAGTGCGGTTTTCTTGTCTCTTGAAAACTGATCGGGTCGACTTCCTTTTATAGAGATGGATGAACTTATGCAGAGATGCGTCCATTGAGAAGCGATACGCCCTTTCGCAGATTGGCCGCTTGTCCTGCTCTCGTGACGCATCGTTTGGATTTTGCAAATAAAAAAGTTAAAGGTATAATTGGGTTCTGATCCCCAAGAGCCCAAGGCCCAAGGCCAAGGCCATCTTTTGACCATTAATATAGTTTTAAATTGCTCTAAAGTCAAAGCCCATTTTGCAAAGCCCACTCTCAAGTCCATTTAGCCTATTTTAATAAGTATATTAAAATACTACTTATAAGGTATCAAATATACCTCTAAACTTCCTATGTGGGATTCTTTACACTTTATTTCTATACAAACCTTTAGAATTTCCCAAGGAATTCCAACAATTTATTGGTGAATACAATAACTATTCTTCTTCTTCCATATTGATTTGCCACCATTAAGGTTCTCTCCCTTTGCTCTCAATTGGCCACTGTGCCTCAACTAAACACCACACTTATTATTTATCTTATATGGTATCAGAGCTGTAAAGCTTAACAGCTATAGATCCATGTCTTCTATCTCCGAAGAAGCCTCCAAAATCGTGTCATCTCCCAAGCAACCCGCCACCACCAACACTATTAAAGAGCCCATTGTCATCAATGCAAAATCACATTTAACAATCAAACTGACCCCATCCAACTACTCAGTTTGGTTTTCACAACTTCACAGTGCTCTCATCGGATTTGATTTATATGGGTATATTGATTGGACCTTGCCTTGCCCGAGTGCCACCATCGTTGTTGATGGACAAGAGGTCTCCAATCCATATTTTTCTGCGTGGATCCGTCAAGATAAACTCATATTGAACGCCATCATCAACTTTCTCACACCTAACTTGGCGACTTTTGTTGTTTCCGCAACGAATTCTCGTGATGCTTGGCTCACGATTAGGAACATTTATGCAAAGCCATGAAGGGCTCGAATCATGGGTCTCAAGGCGAAACTCATGCTGCTTCAAAAAGGCGATGCCTCTATCACTGAATACATGCATGGTGTTCGAGAAATCAAAGACAATCTCGCGGCTCTAGGTGAAGAGCCCAAATCGGATGAATTAGCTCTTCAAGTTGTCAATGGGTTGCCTAAAGATTATGCAGGAATTGCCGATGCTCTTCCAGCATGAGATGCCCCTATTGAATTCGATGAACTTCATGAGAAGTTAATTGCTCGAGAGATGCAGCTAAAATTTGCTTCATCACCTTCTCCTCTTTCTCATCCCTTGACCGCTCAAGTTGCTCAAAAATCCAATCAAAATCGCAACCAACAGTATAACCAACACAATAGATACAATAACCAAAACAACAACAATAACCGCCGCCCTCCCTACAACAATCCCGGTCAAAACCAAAATTCCAACTACGTGCCTAAACCATACCTAGGAAAGTGCCAACTTTGCAATGAACAAGGCCATTCGGCCAAGTTTTGCTCCCGATTTCGCTACACCGCTATCAATCCCACGAACTACAACCCACGACCTTCCTCCACACCTCCACACAATCCCAACTATCGACCCTTCTTCAATAACCCTTCCGCTCACACGGCCATGGCTCAACCACAAACGCAACATGTTGGCTGGCTTCTAGACTTGGGTGCCTCCCACCATGTCACTTCCGATCTCAACAATCTCTATGCATAGCGACTACCTTGGACCAGATGATATCCAAATTGGGGATGGTACCACTCTTCCTATTACTCACACGGGTACTCATACACTTTGCTCACCTCACACAAATTTTCAACTTAAAAATGTGTTATGTGTACCCACTATTTCAAAAAATTTAATTTCTGTGTCTAAATTTTGTTCTCAAAACAGTGCTTCCATTGAATTTTCACCATCCCATTTTTTTGTGAAGGATTTGCAAATGGGGAAGCCGGTTCTGCCCGGCGAAGCTAAAGGAGGTGTTTATGTCTGGCCGAAGATTCAGTCGGATCCCAAAATTGCACTCGCTGTGTCTAAAGAGTCTCTTGATTTACTTCACCATCATCTAGGTCACCCATCTCTTCAAGTTTTAGGTCATTTTATGGAGTTTCAAAATTTATCCTTGCCTAGTCATTTCAATTTTAATTGCAATTCCTTTCAATGTAACAAAAGTCACAAACTTCCATTTTATGACTCTAGTCTTCGTAGTTCTTGTTCCCTTGAACTCATTTTTTCTGACGTTTGGACATCCCCCATTATTAGTAATGAAGGCTTTCATTATTATTTAATCTTTGTTGATCATTTTTCTCGTTACATCTGGTTGTATAGTTTGCGCAAAAAATCGGATGTTAAAGATACTTTCATTCGATTCAAAGAATTAGTTGAAAATTATCTCCACCTCAAAATTAAACAACTTTACACCGACAACGGAGGAGAATTTATTGCTTTATCCGATTTTTCGAGCACACATGGCATCACCCATCTCACTACTCCACCTCATACCCCGGAGCACAATGGTTTTGCCGAAAGACGACACCGTCACGTGGTGGAAACGGGCCTTAGACTTCTTCACCATGCGTCTGTGCCAACAACATATTGGCCATATGCTTTTCATACGGCGGTTTATCTCATTAACCGTATGCCCAAAGCTAATATGGAGTACAAATCCTCATTTGAAACAATCTTTTCCAAATTACCAAATTTTCAAAAACTTCATGTCTTCGGCTGTCTCTGTTATCCATGGTTACGACCGTATTCTAAACATAAATTAGAATCCCGGTCCACACCGTGTGTCTTCTTAGGTTACTCTAGAACTCAAAGTGCATATTTTTGCCTTGATCGCACTAGTAACAAAATTTTCACTTCCCATCATGTTACGTTTAATGAGTCTATTTTCCCATTTACAACTCCCTTTCCTTCTACCAGTTCACCCTCGTCTAACCAGTGCAATACATGGGATCCCAATGTCACTCTACTTCGGTCGACATCCGTGTCTCCTTCATCCTTCTCCCCGCATACTCCGACTCCCCGTGGCATCTCCGTTCACCCATCAACTCCGCCTCGTTCACTCCCATCTCCCCATGCATGCATGCCACCACCCTCCACCCCTCCTCATGTGTCCTTTCCCTCCACAACCTCCCATGTCTCGTCCTTCTCCCCACACACCTTTTCTTCGCCCTCAAGTCCCCCTCTACGCACGCGCCCTCTTTCAGACTTGCTCCAACACACTGTCCCTATTCCTCTCCCTCTCTTCCCTAGTCCTACTGAGCCTTTGGTACCTTCACCCGCCGTTCAACCACCACCACCACCTCGCACCCGTACCCACCATATGCAAACCTGTGCCCAAACCACAGCCCTCACCCGCAACCAAGCCAATCTTACCCTCTTTCTTGATTTCAATGCCCATGAACCAGCTACCTGGAAGCAAGCTTTAGCACATCGTCGTTGGTTGCGAGCCATGCAAGACGAGTATGATGCACTCCTTCGTAATGAAACACGGGCTCTTGTTCCCTGCTCTCCTGATCACCATGTTATCGGCGCTAAATGGGTGTTTCGTCTCAAGAAACGGATCGATGGTTCTATTGAGCGCTATATGGCGCGTCTTGTCGCCAAAGGGTTCCAACAACGGGCTGATGTGGATTTTTCTGAGACCTATAGCCCGTTGTTAAACCCATGACAGTTCGTTTGGTTCTTACTTTGGCCGTTCAATATGGATGGACGCTTCGACAACTTGATGTTAATAATACTTTCCTCCATGGACAGTTGACTGAAGATGTTTTTATTGGTCAACCACCTGGCTTTGCTGATCCCACTCGCCCTCACCATATTTGCCACCTCAAGAAATCTCTTTATGGGTTGAAGCAAGTTCCGCGAGTGTGGTTTCAAACTCTCAAAAATTATCTTGGTCGTCTCCTCTTTCGCCAGTCACCTTATGATGAAACTTTTTTCATTTTTTCTCATAACAGCACTATCCTATTTATCATTGTCTATGTGGATGACATTGTTGTCACTGGCAACTCCATTCCCGCTCTCACCCATCTTATCTCTACCTTACAAGCCCATTTCTCTCTCAAGGATCTTGGTTCACTTCATTATTTTTTGGGCGTTGAAATCACTCCCCAACCTCGTGGCCTCTTTATGTCCAAACGCAAATACACCATTGATCTCCTTAATCGGGCTAACATGCTTCACTCTAAACCAACTCCCATTCCTCTCACCCCAACGTCCCTCACCACTTTTGTCGTCGGTGTGCCAATTGAGAATGCAAAGGACTATCGCTCCCTCCTTGGTGGACTTCAATATTTCTCATTTACCCGGCCTGATATATCCTTTGCTGTTAATAAGTTATCACAGTATATGCACACACCGCGCAGTACACATTGGACAACACTTAAACGTGTACTGCAATATCTATGTGGTACTCTCAATCATGGTTTAGTTCTACGCCCCTCTCCCTACTTTTCCCTTTATGCTTTCTCTGATGCAGATTGGGGTGGGTCTCTCGAAGACCGTCGCTCCACTGGTGCCTATATTGTTTATCTCGGGACCAACCCAATTTCGTGGAGTTCCAAGAAATAAACAACAGTCGCTCGATCCTCTACTGAAGCTGAATATCGTGTTGTTGCCTCCACCACTGCTGAAGTTCAATGGCTTCATACTATGATTCGTGATCTCGGTGTTCTCCTTCATAATTCTCCTGTCATATACTGTGACAATGTTGGGGCCACGTATCTCTCTGCTAATCCGGTGTTTTAGTAAAAAATGAAGCACCTTGCCATTGATTTTCATTTTGTGCGTCAGCTTCTCCAAACAGGTCAACTTCATGTCACACATGTCTCTTTCTCCGATCAGTTGGCTGATGCCCTTACCAAGCCTTTCTCCAGCTCGCAGTTTCCTCTTGTTCATTCCAAGATTGGAGTGCTCCACTCTCCATCTTGAGGGGGGCATGTTAGCGTGATCTTCATGTAATCTTCCTGTACAATATTTTCCATATTTGTTGTAATCTTTTCATGAGTTGTAAATATCCTTTGTAATATTTTATTTCCTTGTATTTATCCCTAGCATATTCTAGAATAGGTTTCTCTCTTGTATAAAATACTTACTGGTGAATACAATAATTATTCTTCTTCTTCCATATTGATTTGCCACCATTAAGGTTCTCTCCCTTTGCTCTCAATCGGCCACTGTGCCTCAACTAAACACCACACTTCTTATTTATCTTATATTTCGGTGGTCTTTAAATTAATCAAGTGCAGGTTATCTCATTGGCTTCACAATTGAATTTCTAATGCAAATAGAACTCTTTCACATGGGGGCAGCGACCACAATTCGAACAGGTTTTAAAAAAAAAAACCTACCGTAAGGTGAGGATCTAGAATTGTTATCAATACTTTCGCCATCACTGAAATCCAAATTTTAGTGGGAGTCTACGTGCAAGTTTGTTATTATCCTCAACTGAATTCATTGGGACTAGAGGTAAAAGAAATGAAGGTGACATCAATCTTGCATGTTTAGTTAAAGGGAAAAAGACTTACAGCCATGGGGAAGTTCAAATGCTAACTGGACTCTTGTTTGTGGAGATTTTTTCATTATCCATGTAACGAGTCCTACAACTTAGCCAAATGTTTGGAAGTCGGTGTCACGATTATCAACAACGACTTTGCATGGATTAAGGATAGTCACATGGGTAAAAAAACTAGAATTCCATTTTCAAATTTCAATGCATAGCAAGTTTAATCTGCACAAACTCTATTGAGGTGTCCAATGAAGATATAGAATTGGTTTTATATTTTATTTGGATGTATCCCTTAGACGTTAGAGCCATCACGAGACACTAAATTTGAGAAGCGGCTACATCCGGATGGCAAGTGATATCTTGAGCTCAAGTTGGTATTGGATTATACTACTTTGGTAAAGTCTCCGAACACCATTGGAACTTAATGATAATAATATTTGAGAAAAATTCAAGATTTGAAAAAAAAAAAAAGAAGAAGAAAATTTTTTTTATCTTGGATAAAATTCAAGATTAAATCGAACTTGGAAAAAAAAAAGTTTTAAAATCAAGGTACAATATTTACCAATTTATTTATTAAATAAATTGATAAATATTGAGGGGGCATTTGTAGACATAAAAAAATAAAAAAGTAAAATAAAAAAATTTAAACAAAATTCCTTTGGGGCAATTTGATTTTAATTAGCCCATTAAGTCTATTGGACCAGGTTGATTTTAATTGATCGATCCATTACGTCAATTAAAACCCAAATGTCTATTTAAAGCCCATATTTCAATTTAAAAGCCCATGAGGCCCATCCTACTTTTCTTAGCCTATTTACTTAATTTATATTAAAATATATTTAATAAATCATTTAAATTAACTAGGATAATTATTTAATAGTGATAATACTTATTCAAATGAAATGGATAGGTATTAATTAGTTACAAAAAAATCTGAATATGCCTATAAATAGGCAACTAACCCTATTGCAGAAAGGGGGGTAGCAGTCAAGAAGAAAAGAGTTGCAAAAGTTCTAGAGCCGGATATAAGAAGAAGAAAGGAGAAGAAGAGCACAAACACTTTTCAGTTCTCCAAAACCAAGCCAAAGTCAGGCAAAGGAAGAAGACGAAGAATAAGAGAATAAAATTCTCTTCAGTTCTTTGAATTAACAACGAGGTAGGAGACAAAGCCCTCCTACAAAATCAAATCAAAATCTACAATTGAAGAGTCAAAGCAAAGTTCTTCAACAAATCCACACCGTCAACAATCAAATCATTTGGAGTGTAGGATCAAGCCACGTGACCCCTAACCTCCAACTGTAGATCGTTAACCAGAGGATCGCTCAAGTTAAGGGAACTAATCCACTACAAAATATCAAACTCAATTTGTAACACATTTTTATTGTATTATTTTAATACAAGAGAGAAATTTGTTCATTACATATGCATTCTTCCAAAAATCAATAAAAACTTTTTGAAAAAAATCATGCAAAATAAGTTCAACCAGACGAATATTCAATCTTAGCCCTCGTTTGAGAAGAATATTTACCCGACGACTATTTTATCTAATTGTTCGTTACACCCTCCGACGCTAGGGAAGAAAGGACATAAGTGAGCATCGCAGCTGAAGATGTAACCTTTGCTGCCACTGTAGCTACTACAGATTTAGGATCTTCAATTTGGGAAGATTTATCCATAAAAGGCACCCCTTGTGTACATTAGTGGAGCATATTCTTCTCTATTTCTAGACATGAAGTTGTAAGATAATTTAAATGAAAACAATATCAGCAAGGTGTTGCATATTCTGATTAAAGTGCAGTCTTACTTGCTCACATAGAGCTTCTGGCAAAAGAGAGATGAGTTTAGTTCTTGAGGCTTCAATGGTTGTTAACTGCTCAATACTATATGCTTGCCTTTCAACTCATCCATTATCCTAGGTTGATTCAAATGGCCTGAAACAATTCTGGTCAATGTGTTTCCAACAACAGGTTTCTGGTAAAGAAGGAAAGAGACAGTAAACATTGGACTACATTTTGAAACCCTAAAAATAAAAAAAAATAAAAGGCTTACAAAAGCAATTCAGCAACATCACATGGGACTACCAGTTTTGATCCACAATGATTTCATTTTTATTATTGATGTTGGCTGGCCGTTTCTCATAAACTCTTCCTTGAGAATTTGCCCGCGTGAGCCAAATACTTTTCTCTCAATCCAAATGCCGATCTATACATGGACAAATATGCCTTAATCTGCAACATTCGGTATTTGATGTATATATGCCAGTGTTATATTTGAGTGCGAACATTAAAAATAATAAATAAAATTCATGAGTGAAAATGAGACAAGCAAATTAGAAATTATTGTAAATTCAATGATAAAGATTAATGAAAGACGTCCATATTGAAGCTGGGAATCAAATAACCAAAAAGATATAAAAGACACACTTCAGATTTAAAGGATGCGACATTAGTAAAAAATAAAATAAAATAAAAAATACAAAAGCCATACCAACATTAAACAACACATTCATGTTCGCATTAACCTTTTACTAAATTGAAAGGTATAATTAATTGAAATTTACTTCAAATGCTTCAAACTTTGTAGATTGGAGAGGTCAAATTTGAGAGTTGGAGTGAGCTCTAGGCCATCAAGCTTTATGTTAAAAGTAAAACAAAATGTAATTTATTGAATATTTACAATCATGGTAATATCAAGTAACATCCATATATGATATAGCATTGAGTTTTGTAGATGGATAACTGATAAAATAGAGCATGAAACTTCAACCCATGATTCTTGGCAAGGATCTCGACCGTCTAATTTAAACAAAAATTAGACGGTGGGCTGTTCAGATGTCCAGACATGTGCTTGATTGGATACTCATCAGAGAGATGGAACCACCCCTCTTTGAAACAAAAATCACCTTCGTGCTAAATTCCTCGATTAGCTTTAAACATTTACCCAAATTCCCCAATTATAATACTAATAACAAAAAAGAGACACAAACAATGATTGAACCCAAAGCCACAACCATAAAAACATCAAAGCCACTAAATGACGACATTAACGATTAATACGGAGCTACCTACCGTATATACTGTACATTCCATTCACCCTTGAATTCCAAGCATGGTCTGATAAAAAACAAAAAAAAAGGCAGAAAAGTCATTTATTAAATTGATCATCTTTTGTGTCAACAAAAAGGGCAACAAAAGAGAAGCATATTCACTACTACACCGCAGAATAAGTTTCAAATGATCAGATAAAAAAGTGCATGCTCATTTCCCAATATTTACACCATCCATCAGGGTTTAGTGGTTAAAGCTTTTCCCAATGTCTTGACTTCTGCAAGATCTTGACAGCATATTCACGTAATATACATCAAAATAACTCAAAATTACTCCAACACTAAAAATGAGTATCTACTTATGCATGTTCCTAAATTAACATGTGAAATTAGCAAAGGGAGTTTTCTCAGTGCCTGCTGATGGTACGTTGGACAACCCTTCTTTCTGAAGCTCCTTAGCTTTAAGGTTGAACTCCTCAAGCTATAGCTACACATTAAAATTTAATCATAACCCCACCACATATAAATAACATTAAATTATATGTCGTTGAAAGTAAAAATGACTCAGCCTATGGGCAATGGAGTCACCCATTTACGCATGTTTATGGACTTCAATTTTTCTGGCTATACCTATTCAGGCTTCAATTTGTCTAGCTACACTTATTCAAGTACAAAGAGAGAGATAGAAACTGCACATTAGGAAATTTGAAAATGCGTTGCTGTTAAGGTAATAAGTATAACATACACAAAAGGTCATTGAGTAGAAGATTGATTAAATATTTAAATTGTGATAGAAAAGATAAAACATTATAAACCATTTAGTGATAAACCAGATTAGCTTATTGACATGGATCTATAGACTATTGAATCAATATTTGTAGGTATTTTCGACTCACTGTAGAGGCCCATGACTGCCAGAATAGTACGCAGTAGTGGAGTTGAGATACAAAAACCCATCTAGTTTCAATGCATCCATAGCCGACCTCAAAAAACTCGATTTACTACCAAATGTATCAATTAAATCAAAGTAATCTCGCCTTAAATAACACTCTGTCATCACCCGATTTGCATCTAAATGGGTAACAATCAACCTCTTATTTTCCGATCCTTCAACCATGCAATCCAAATGACAAAATACAGAGACCATCAATGCAACTATCAAAAGACAAACAGACAATCAATCTATCAACAATGAAGTTAAAAACTTATTCTAATCAAGGAAAAGGGACAACATACTCAAGAGTAGCTTCGGCACTTCCGGTGGTTACTTTGTCAACATACTTGCCAGGACTCCAATTGCAGGCCAGGACTTGTGCATATCAAGAACAGAAAATCAATCAGACAAAGGTATTGTGCATATCAACATCAGCAAATCTCTTCAAATTGGGAATGATGAGATGATTAAGAAGGAATTGGATTATCCACGTGATTGCAGCGTTGGGAGGCATGGAATTTGATCTTATGGGTGTGAATTCCAGCCGGGATCTGCGGGAGTTGATGAATTGGGTGAGGGATTTGATGAAGATAGAATGATAATAATTGGGTTAGAGATTTGCTGAAAATTAGGAATCAACTATCGCAATTCTGAAAATTAGGAACCGATGATCTCATATTAGCCGTGTGAAGTTTATCTCAATTCTGAATCCTAAATCGTAGGTGAATTTTTTGGAGGAAATCAATTGCGGGGTCATTTAATCTTTATATTAACAGCTAATAAAATAACTATGACTGATTATTGGGTTAGAGATTTGTTGAAAATTAGGAATCAATTATCTCAATTCTGAAAATAATAAAATAATAATTATTTAATTTAGAAAATAAGTAGAATGAGCGGGAAAAAGAACTGGTATTATATATATATATAGATATAGATTACCACTTTAGAATTGCATGCAATATTATTCCCAACATTGGAGACTTTAGTTCATTTTGAAGTCTATAGAGAAATAATATGGACATTTGAAGATAAAATTTTCTTTTTCAAAGTAAGATAAAATTCATTATAAGAAAGTAACTTTTTGGAATTCTTTTAATCAATCTACAGCAATCATGTTATATCATTTTCTTAATCAAATTATAGTCAATCATGTTATGTAGCAGGGAAATAAGATACGCTTAATATAATTTTTTTTATTCAAAAAAATCCTTTGCTGATATTTCTCATTGGTTTACGAGGCCAATATTTCATTTGTGATTGCCAAAGCTACATGAATATATGAACGCTTTACGCATATGTGAAGTTCTATGAATTTCTTTATTTTTATTTTTTTGTCATCTGCTAGAATCGAGGCTTAACAATATTAGTAATTTTTGTGCACCAAATGGATCTCGAACACACGGGTACTTTGTCCATTTTATTGCTCTTTTAGAATGCTCTTGTGGTTAAAAATAATTAACAGTGCACAATTTAGGAGGCTTATGCAGTTCAAAGATCTTATTTTGCAAATATAGCAAACTCTTTTTCTCAACACATTGATATAATTTTTGGAGCACTTATCTCTATTATATATATATACCCATCTTGAAAAAGGAATCGATAGCCTTAATATCCAACAGCAAGATTATAGATTATCGAGCATTGGAGATTTTTTGATATCGAGGATTATAGATTTTTTGATAAGATCCTATCGAACCAGTTATGTAGGTAATGAGGTTATAATCTTGATACCGATTTTTAGATGAGAGAATCTTTTCAAACATGGTTAGATTTAACATATTATTATTATTATTATTATTATTATTATTATTATTATTATTATTATAACCTAAATGTTGGGTGCTATTCTCATGTATGATGCAATTATTTCTTAATAAAGTCTTACTTAAAAAAAAAAAAGGTAGCCTGCCTGGAAACTATGATGCATACAAGATTGTTTTTTTGGTTGTATTTAATTCGTTATATGCAAAACAAATAATTATCTAACAAAATTCTTTTTTACCATCCGAGTTCCCGGGTTTGTTACCTTTTTGACATGATTTTGCAATAAGAACAAGATAACTATAATCAATGTGTCTCTAATAAAGTCAATGAATTGGTTCCAATACACTCAATGGATTGAGAAGAGTGAAACATGAAAAGAGCAAATTGACAATGTCTACAAAAACAGTTCGCTGACAGAATATGTTGAGATGTGAGACCAATATCGAATTGAGAAATAGATATTGTATATCTATATCTGGAAACTATTTTTATTTAGACATGTAGAGATATAAATTGCAAACATAATCCATTTTAAACTATAAAACCTATCAATTAATAGAATGGAATAATTTCGAAACACATTAATAGAATGCAAAAATTTCAAGTACAAATAAAGACACATGTATGTGAAATTATTCACTATATGATTAACTCAATGTAAATCACTAGCATATTGATTCTCATATAAGAAGCCTTTAATAGTAATATCATTGCTGATTACCAACAAGGTGTATACAAACATATAACATCAGTCAGTTGCCCTATATTGCGCCCATGGCGAACACAGTGGCGGGTGTGGCAGCATGTCACTATGTGGGACAAAATGTAAATCACTTTACATGGGACAAAATGTAAATCACTTTACATTCTTTCATCAACAAAGTTTCAGTCCTTCCCGGTCCAATTACAAAGTTTCACTCTGCTCATTCGAGATCGTAGTGATTTTTTTTTTGAAATAATTTTCAGTACTTTCAATGGTAATCTATTTATATTTATGAGAATTACGTGTTACAATACACGGGTGTTACCGCTAGTTTTTTTTAATAATAATTAAATACGACTTGGTATCGAAAGTATCCTTTCGACATCGAATACATGAAATGTCAGTGTTTACATAGAAAATTAATATAATAATGAGTACATAAGTAATTAAAATTTTAACTCACATTTTTACTAACAAAATATTGAAAAACATACCTATCTTAACATTTTATTGTTCCATTTTTTTAGAAAAAATCCCAAAAATGGTATACTTTAAAATGATAAAGGCATTTGTAAAAACTCTTTTTACAAAAAGACATTAATGGCAAAATTTTCAAAAGGCATAGACCAAAATAGCCTTGGGCGAGTTTGACTAAGTCAACCTACTATGAGAGCTATATGCACGAAAACCTATATTCTATATTATAGGATACAGAATCTTGTGACTATTCATCTTCTCTGTAGACTAGTTCATATTCTATGGTGACTGTTCATCTTCTCAGTGATTCTTATGGCATTTGAAGCCAAGAATTTCAATAATCTTCCATCTCAATTCATCAGCTGGTACTTTTAATCACCACTTTTTAGAATTCAATATCATCACCAAAAGAATATCCGATAGAATTTGTTATCTGATAATCGGTCTTTAATTTTATTTTCGCAAAAATTTCATGCTATTCCTCCATAATTGGACTGGGGAAGTTGAGTGTGGTTGGTGTGGAAGAAGAAGAGGAACAATGGAAAGGAAGGACCGAGTGATGAACAGTAGCAACCGAGTCATGAACAGTAGCAACAAAGGCACAATGGATTATTCAATTTGAAACTTATGCTGTTTTTGTCTTTTAAGAGAAACAATTGATACCGATGGGATTATAAAAAGGTGATCTGCTGTTTTGCTCCTTTCCTCTTTTTTTTTTTATATGTAAATTTCTAAACCAAATATTACACTTATTATATTTGTGCACATGTTTAATTATAATTTTGTGTGCATTTTTTACTCTGAAATTTTTAATCAAGTTTAATTTTTTCAATGTGAGATTTTTAATCTTTTTTAATATGCGACTTTTATTTAAAAAATGTCAATAAAAAATTAATTATTTAATCTAAAATGAAAAAAAATTAAATTTTGCTAAAACTTTGTCTCATATATTACATAATTCAGCATCCTTCCTTTTTTAGATGACACCTTTTAAGCCAAGTATGACTCGTTTTATAGTTGTGTGTGTAATTAATAGTTTCGAGTGACTATTTTTATTGTTAACTTTTTAATCAGGTGGATTTGTTCTTACCATAACCTTTTAATTTTTAATCTACAACTTTTACTTAAAAAAATACTAATAAATATGTAATTATAAAAAAAAATAAAATAAAAGCTTAACCAAATTTTTGTTTGAAATTAAATTAGATTAATCTACATTCTCTGTATGAAAATAATCATTAAATTCAAGACTAAAGAACAAAAATATCATATAGAGTTCTCCTAAGTTGGAATTACGTGTCTTTTCAATCAAGTATATTTATTTCATATTTTTAAAAATATTTAAGAAAAACTCTCTAATTGTCCCAAAAATTGTTCAAATAAGTAACTATTAGACCCAACTTATATATTATGAGTTTAAGAAGAAAATTAAAAAAACAATGCTCACGATACAATTGAAAAAAAGGTCATATGTGTTTGTCTTTGAATAAATTTAATGAACAACATGATTTATTTTGGTGTACAAAATGCACATTTGTCTTTATTGAATACGTTTCCTCCATTTGTTGCTTATAATAGTTGATCCTGATAGAAGTTCTACCAACGAATATCTTTAATCATCAAATTTGAAGTTGAAATGATTTAGAATTCTTTAGGGTGATTTTCTCTTATATCCTATAGGAGCTTTTCTTATAAATAAATTTTTTATAGTCAGTTATTTTTATTCTTTTCTCTTTATGATTTACTCGTACTTTAATAGCTAGATGTCAATACATTTATATAGCACAATTTTAGTTGACACCTTATTGATATTTCAAAGAGCATGATTTTGTTTAAATTTTATGCTGCTAGGTTCACTTGTTGGACGAATTTTCTTTTTTCAGTTGACAATTATTATTTTTAATTTGGTCACTATTTTTCAGTCTTATATTTTTTTGTGGTCCGTATTATTCAAGATAATTGAATAACATTTTTTTGACATGGAAAGTTTTTTTTTTAATTTATCCCTTTGTAAAAAATTAGATTTGCAGCCACGGTTTCTCAAGTGTCCATGAAGAACGTTTCTTTCGCTCTGGAATCCAATTGCATGGTGATAAAGTAAATCTGATTGATATTCATGCTCATTAACTCACTATGCATTATTGCTTCCCTACTACTAGAGTGAGGAGTGATTGGATACACATCAAAATTATTAGTGGAATATTGAATTCATCGTTTGTGCCATCTCAGTTTTTTATTTTCTTTTTTTAAAGAGTTTGTAATTCAATTTTTTAGACCGCTCTTCTTGTGGGAGATTGACTCAAGTTCATCATTTAAAGTTTAGGGAACTTACGATCTAACTCTAAGATTACTAGATTAGATTTTTACTTTTTTCTGATATCCTTTGTCATTGAATTCAATCTGTGAACTTAGTTTTTATCTTTTATTTTATATATATTTGATCGATCAATCTGTTTAAAGGGTAGAATTTCACTTATTTTTTATGTGAACATACTTCACTGTAATTCTCCATAGCTTTCAGTAAAATTGAAGATAAATAAATTATAACAACGAAACAGAATTTTAGATTTTCAACCTTAGTTAAAATCCAAGACCAGCATATGAATAGCACACACTAATATTATTGATATCTATAAAGTTGACATGTACTCAGAAATGCATATTTCCATATTGGTTGCTTCCTTGTTTGCTATAGCTCGAGATTGTTTGCAGCAATGTTACTAAAAAAAATTGCCATATATGAGAAGCACAATTTTCCATATTAGATGTTGGGCAGTTGGCTTGGCTGTTGCCCAAGATTCTTTGCAACAATGTTTTAAAAAAATGTCATATACGAGAAATACGTTTTTTTATATTGGATGTTGGCCAGTTCACTGTTGCTCAAGACTATTTATAGCAATGTTTAGAAAAAAGAAAAGAACACAATTAGGAAGGAAGCTATGTGTAAAAACACACACTGGGGGAAGGCCTTTTATGCATTATAAAGATTTCTTTTCAAAAATATAACTAGCAGTAACCCCTGTGCGTTGCACGGGGAGATATATGTATTAACACGTATTCCCATAATTATAAATGGAATAGTATTAGTAGTACTGAAAATAATTATAAAAAACTTGTAACGCCCCAAGTTCTAAATATCTGGAATGCCATGTTATCTTTCTAAACTAACTTTTGAAAACCGAAAGCAATAGTAATGAAGGAAATCTAAACTTCGCGAAATATTATTTATCAATCAAATATTGATATTTCAAACTTTGGCATAAATTGATGTGGAAATAAATTAATGAAATAAAAAAATAGTTTAACATCTCGGCATAAAATAGTAAAAATAAGTAAATCTTAGATGAGCTTTTAATAAACTCTTTATTACTGCACCACCAATCGCCACGCCGTCAACTCATTGATCTGTAAAGGTTTGGTTAAAGAAAAATATGAGTATTTCATAGAAATGGTCAACAGATCTCACGCATGATAATAATTCTGTATTATCTATAAACAAGTGATCATGTAATCCAAGCAATAAATTTCATCAACAAATAATAAATACAAGTTCTAGTCCAGTCTCATGCATTTAAGCAAGTAATTCTCATTTATCATGTGCTTGAATAAGTAGGTAATACTCTCATGCTTGAAATAAAGCAAGTAATTCATGGAAGTACACACCACATGCAAACACATAATAAGAATTAATCCTCTATGCACAATTTTAAAAATAAAAATATTTGTAGATAGAGATCTACCTCAAGTCTAGGCGTTTGAGCCGTAAACTACAAATCTCCAGTGTTGTCGCATCTCGTCTAGTTCTAAAATAATAAAAATAACTCTAATTAGGCTCTTGGGCCAATAAAGTCTCAAAAATAAAGGAAATCATTAGAAGTAGGGTATAATAGATCAAATATAAAGTTTAGTGATTTAAATCAATAAATTTTAAAAGTTGGGGTGACATCGGAAGTCAAACGATAGTTGAAGGGTCAAATCTGCAATTGACCGTGCCTGAGAAATATTGGACTCGATTGAAAATGAATTAAAACTTTGGGATCTCTTGCGTAAATAAAGTATGGAGACTAATAGCCCGTTAGTCATCAACTTTTTCCACTTTTTACCACTTTTTACAGCTTTTTTATCAATTCTTTCTTTACTCTATATCAATCACATCCACATATCTCATCACATCCACAAATCTCAGCCACTAAACTCCACTCATTCTCTCTCCTCTTTTATATTAAAAACCTTAAAAAACTATTATAATCTATTCCCTATCACCCTTTAAATTGAAAGTCAACCAAAAGTTTGTCGGGTTTAAAATGCAATTGACTTGAATTAAAACCATAGGACCAACTTGAACAAAAACTTAAAACTTCTACCTTTGAACTAAATAAAATAGGAGGACTAGCATAAATAACTAAAGAGAACTTGGGGACTTGGAGTGCAAAATGCTAAATAAAATCAGATTTCCCCTTCCAGCCTCACAGATCATGAATTGATCAAGGAAGCAAGACGGGTCTCCACCCATCACCCATCTCCGGCAGGAAATCTTGTAGGTGATTGTCGGTGGAATTGGCTCCACTGACGCGTTCGTGGTTTGCTGATGGAGGATGCACAGAGAGAGAAAGAAAGAGAGAGAGATCACGGCAAAGAGAGACGGAGGTGATGGTAGGGGTGGTGACCAATGTGATGCCGGTGAAGGCAATTGGTAGGTTCGTCTCACTCAATTTCTCCATTTTCTTGTCTGTCACTCTTCCTTCTCAGTCATATCACAGTGTGTGTATGTGTGTGTGTTCTTGAGATAGATGCTGAAAGATTATGGTGCTAGGAATTACCGAGTTAATGAAATTGGATTTTGGTGATATAACGTGGGATTAAGTGTTGTATGTGTAGGAGTGTTTAAAAATCGTAATTAAGGTATGTCTTGGGAAGAAATTCTTCCCTAAATTGCGAAACCCTAAGTTGATTATGGAAAACTCACAGATGAACCCTAAAATGTAACAAGAATTAGGGTTAGAGTTCTTCTCAAATTTTTTTTTTGGGAGAACCACCAACCAGACCCGTACATCAGTTTTACACTTCCACCGTCCTTAGATGGTGAGGGTTCGGAATTCCCTTACCTTTTTATTAATAACCAAAAATATAAGTACAAAATGAGGGGGTATAAACCCAACCTCTTGAAGAATAAATGCAATAAAAGAATAAATGAGGAGGAACTTCCTCCCTTATAAAGGAAAAATAAATAGCGTTTGACACTAAGGGTGATTGGAATTGATTTTTAATGGTTTTTAAAAGTTTTTAATGTAAAGGAGGAGAGAGACTGAGTGGAGTTGAATGGTGGAGATTTGTTGATGTGATGTGATATGTGGTATGATTGATTTAGGATAAAGAAAGAATGTATAAAAAAGTGGAAAAAAGTGGTAAAATTTTGGAAAAGTTGTTCCCAATCACCCTTACTATGAGAAAGCGATAAATAATAAGGGACTCCTTTCCTTACAAGGTAAGAAATATCATAAGAAATAAAAGAATAAAAGAAGGAAGGAGAATGCAACCTTCACGAGAGACCACGAACTGATGGGAAGTCATGGTGGTCCATCTGTAGAAGAGCCCTAGCATGAGTCGGTAGCTAATGTGACTCGTACTCGATGTATTGCTCTCGCAATAAGCCCTCTAAAGCAAGGGCTTCAACAACCTGATTATCCTTACGAAAGATGTGAGCGCCCACGTCCCTCTCCATCCAGAGAAGCTAACGAATACGTCGAATAAGAAGCTAAGAGACCATGGACCTCCTCCCCGAATGTGCAAATAGTAGTCCGTCAAGTGTGGTATGGAGTTTAGCCTCCAAGATGGTACAGTCACCATAAAAAGAGCCAAAGGTCCGAACACAGTGCCAAAGATGGTCCCTGATCACCCCGCCCCCTCCAGCTCTACCATCAACCATAGAATCATCTGTGCTCACCTTATAGACCCCCATAGATGGCCTACGCCAGAACACCAGAATAGGAAGGGATGAGGGAAAGTAGCAATAGAAACCCCAAATTTGGCAGCCAAGTCAATATCTCTTCCCTAATCTCGAAAAATTAGGGTTAAGAATCAATAGGGGATAAATGAAAATTAGGGTTGATAATTTAGGGGTAGACAAGAATTGGGGGAAAAGTTCATTAAAACAAACTTTTTGTGTTAAAATTTTTCGACTGCTACTGGCGTGGTTGTCGCAGTACACAAAAATTTATTTTATTTTGTTACTCGGTTTCAAAACTACCGATTAATGTAGAAGTGGCAAGTAAGAGTCGAACCCAAAAGGAACGGTATTTAGTCTAGTCGTTTTTATCAATTAATATAGAAAGGGGGTTTCGTGGAGTTTGAATGAAATTCGAAAACAAAATGACAAAATAAAAGATATGAAACAATTGAAGATATATCTAGTTCGCGAGTTCGTCTGTGTTAATCTTTCCCATGCAACGTGTTACTATTCCTTCTCCAATTTATCAACTCCAATTAATCAAGATGGTGTGATTAACGAATTCTTCCTTGAGTGTATTAAATTAAAGTGAGTTCTTTAACTTAACATCTAACTATTGGATAATCCTAAACAAGTTCTTAGGATTTCATGCAATGCTAGTGTGAAATGAATGAGGAGAATGAATTGAATTAGATGAATAATTTCACAAACTCAAATTAATACATCTAAGTTGATTTATTAATAAATATACTGGATATTCATTTGCTACTTTGGATTAGAAGCTAATGATAATTACGGATTAAAAGTTTCAATCCTAACATGCAACTTGAATTTAAAGATTAATTGATTCAATTAGCCAAAATGAATGCAATAATCATATAAACTCAAAAACGGATTTAAAAAGCATAACAAATCAACAAATTGAAGTACAGCAATAGATAAAACGTTACTAAGAAGTTAGAAAAGATAACGACATGATAATTGCACAAAATGTGCCCCTTGAACTAGATAGAGAAGTCCAACTACTCATATTCGCGGGTTAAATACTCTTTAGTGATATAATCGCCGTGTATCACCACTACTATATGATAGATTATACTTTACTATCACAAGTAATATATAAAAATATAGAAAACAAGTAAATAAATGCTAAGAAATAAATAGAGAAGTTTAATCACTCATATACAAGGGTTAAATACTTTTAACGGCGTAATCGCCGTGTATCACTACTGCAATATATGAGACATTATATTTCTCGAACATGAAAAATAAAAAGAAGAGAGAAACTAGCAAAGAAATGCTCAGCTAATCATATTCACGGCCGAAGTATTGTCGATCGATTATTAGTTACTTAAATTAGGTTTTCACTTCCGCCGGAATATGAGAAACTATAAGCTTTCAAGTTAGAACTAAGAACAAATGAAGAAGATAATTTTATTGAAGAGAAAGTTCGAGAGAATCACTATCTACTTCTCTCCACAAAGTTGGGCATTTTGAGCTTGGAAATGCCTCCATTTATAGGCAAAATATTGCAACAAAAAATATTATAAAAATTATAAAAGAGATCTCCAATGAGTCTATTATGGTGTGCTCAAGTTGTATTATCTCAAAGGAGTCAAAATTGGCTAAAATCCTCACCAAACTCCAAGTTGTACAAGTGTAGATGCAAATGGGTGCAATCTGCCAAATTTTTAGCAACATACAGTTTGGTTCTCAATAGTTTTGAAAATTGACACTTTTAGTCATTTTCTTCAAACGGTCATAACTTTCACTAGGAAACTTTGATTTGCAATCCGAAAAAAGCGTGAGAATCCTCTTTTGATGTTCTTTCGTATTAGGACAAGAAAAAATTTTTTAAAAAAATTTCATAAAATTGCATCGAAGGCCCTCCATTTTTGGTTCGCTTGCATTTTGGTCCAGAGTTTCGTTTTGCTATCTTTTCATCCATTTTGGCTCTTTTTGATTCCATGTCACTCTAAAAGCACAATAAAGGAAAAAAACATAAAAACGAACATATAATACTAATAAAATACGCAAATATGTAGGATAGAAGAGTTATTTAAGTGCTTTTCGAGCACTTATCAAACTCTCCCACACTTAGACTGTTGTTCGCCCTCGAACAACAACCATATGACACAAAACAACACACTGGTTTTACATGAGATAAACGACTTTAAACATTGAAATCCAACTACAAATAGTAACTTGCTTAATAAACATTCTCCCGAGCTATGAAAATTTCACTTTTTCCCAAATACACAACGGCTTGTGAGCGTGTGCAACTAAGGTTATCATTCCATCACGATCTGGAAACAAATGAAAGCTTACGATGTTCTATCCGAATGCTGATCCGAAATGGTCAAATATATCCTTTCATCTCTTGTGATTCCACTCTTATTTTACAATATTTCCCATGGATCCTAAAAATTGCACCGTTCACCAAAAATCACCAATTATTAGCACTGCGAAGTTAAACAAAGCATAGCAGGTATTTTATCGCCAATATGTTTTCGATTTTAAGAGTTTAATTTAGCACTTCAAACCACTGAGTAAATTTATTTATCCACCCTCACACTTAATTCGATTTTTTTTTTTGAAAAGAAGACAGAAGAATTTTGTAATTTTCTTTTCAGTTTTTACCCCACGAGTAGCTTTCACATTGACCCTTTTCATTGGACCGCCTTCTTCACCCATTCGAGGTGACGATCTTCATACTCTGGGACAAGTAACTCTTTCTCATGGTCCCTCTCATTATTTTAAACATAAAAGTAGAATTTATTCTCAGTATAGGTCAGTGCTTCTTCCAAACTTTTAAAACTTTGTCAACAAAACACACATTCACAAAAAAAGGAGACCATGGAATCTTTATTCCACCTTGTTAACAAATGATGTTTTCAGATTACTTTGAGCAGGATAAATGGATAGAAAAAGAGTTGGTTTACTATGGTCCAAAAAGAAAACAAAAAAAAATTATCAACATTTTCAACCTTCAATTCTATTTCCAGAAAATGATAGTAAATTACCTTATAAACATGTTTGGATAAATTAGTCCACTGTGCATAGAAAAGAATAGAACACAGCAAAATTTTTTTTTTCGAGATCCTCCAGTTTCAGCTAAGTCATGCAAATTGAGCTCAATCATATTTAAAAGTTGCTAGCTCATGTAAAACTAGAGACATAACGAGGAAAAAAAATTCACAAATATACCACAAATATTTCACTCCCATTCCCCCACACTTAATTTCTACATTGTCCCCAATGTGAAATTATAGAAAGAATGAAAAAGATAAGAGAGAAACTCCCTTTGGGTACATAACGAGACTAGGTGGTAGTTGGTGGATGTTCTTCAAATTCAGCATCCTGTATGACTAGTCAATCAAATAAAAGCGAGAAATTCCTGATATCAACATATGTATAGGACAAGGAAAATGACAGTGGATTTTTTTTAAATACAAATATTATAGTAGGAATTAAAACCAACAAATATATAAAAAAACTTTCAAACTAACAACATTAGAAAATAAGTACAAAATTAAAGTGGAATTCGGGTGCACTTTGGGCCCCATAGGCAGTTTCTTCAACTTCAATTTTGTAAGTTATAACGATCAATTATTAAAACTGAAATAGAAAGTAGTGAACCTGATGCCATAGCTTGTTTGACCCCCATCTGCCATTGAAGGTACCCAGGGAAAGATGGTACAGGTTGATATTGTCTTCAAAGCAATCCCTCATTGCCCCGGCTATATCACAACTTAGTTTTTGGCGAGACAACAAAGGCCATTCTGTGATCCCATAGATAGGTTTGATTTGTTGACTAAGTGAATCTTGTTATAGTCAATCCCCTACTACCAAAGGTGGTTTTAGTCCAACCTCCAACTTAAGCACCATAATTTCAAGTTTTGAAAACAAGAGATTTGCTACTCAATTTAGATTTAGGCTAAAGGGTTCTTAAGGAAAGGATCTCAGACCAGAGTTTGGAAGGCTACATTCCAAGCGAATGCATGTTAACCATTCAATAAAGAACAGCCCCATAAGAACCGAAAAATGGGAGAATATTTATAGCATATCGTCTAACTCAGACACTTCTCAAATGAATGAGATGTAGCTTTACATCTTCGGATGGGTGCTAGTGATCACACTCAAAAAGTTGCTGCTCAATGGTTAGGCCATCGAATTTGGTTTCCAATAGACGTTGCCGTTGGTCCAACAAATTCTCAAAGTCTTTAACACTTATTGCGAGCTGGCTATTTCTCCTAATAGACTTTTCGGCCTTGCACCTAACCGGCCCATCCTTGAAGAAAACAATATATTCAAGTTGTGAATAAGTTTGATTTCTAGTATAATGAGACCCCTCCAATAGCTTTCCACATCTTAAGCAACATTTAAGGCACTTAGTACGTCGTTTGCGAGCAAAACGTGATGATCCTGCCCCAAAAGCGATGACATTCCAAAGAGAGTGTTCATACTTATCAACAAGTTGAACAATATGCATCCTGATCTCAGTAGGTATAGAAAAGAGTCGAGCACTTATATAAGAACAACAATACATAGAGGAGATGCCATTGAGAAAAGTTAAAATTCAATCTTTAATGTGTATCTGAGAAAGACCGGAGAAAGGAATGAGAAATAAAAGAAAACCAGTTCTTTAAGGTCTCTGAAAAAGACCAGTTTAATACCTTTGGGCGTGATACAGAAACTAGTATCCAGGGCTTTTTTTGTCTATTACAAAGTGTAACACAGATGTATTCCAGAGTTAAACTCTGTATTCTAACATCTGAAGTTAGCTATTCCACATTCACAACCCTAACTCTAAATCCAATTCATTCGGATCTCTTCTCTTTTCGCGTAATTCCTCTGGCCAATTGATTACAGGCAATTCTATATTCATTTGTGGTACATAAGCTTCTAATTTCTCCAATAATTCCTCAATTGATGGTGCAACTAAAATCATTTTTTGTGCATTAGGAGAAATCAGTTTTTGATGAATTAAAAATTTGAGAAACACCAATAAACCATTGAAATGGTTTGAACGTTTAAAAGACCAATTGGCTTAGAGTGTTTCAATGTGGCCCAGGAAATTATGCAAAAAGATTTGTTCCATAGTTTCAAAACCCATTGGCAATACAATCAAAGCATCCGAATGCATTACCATTAGTGTTAAGCATTCAAACAATGATCTAGCCTTTGCCACAAAGCCAATGGTTTTACCATATGCCTGTTTTAAAGGTGGCACAGTAACACCAATCACTGTTGATCCTCAAACGTACACAGAATGAATGGCACACCCTATCAGTCCACAGTAACATCCTCCGTATATTATCTTACCCTTTTGATCTCCAAGTACAATTCCACCTTTTACTACCGGTGTTAGAAGCGTCGGTTGTCCCAGATTGATTCCACCAAAGAGACTTATGACTCTCAATTTCCTCTTTGAACTCCCAGTTCTGGCAGAAGTAGTAGCCTCCATAAGTTGTCGACTTTGTACACTAAAAACTGATATAAGAACACAAAAGAGTTAACAATAACAATATATACACGTAGTTGTGATTGTGGCTCACATCTTCCGCTAGTTTTACATCATGAAACGGCTTAAACGCCTTCTATGAGTCGGAGATAGGCTTCCCATCCAGTTTTTCTTATAGACTGCAAACAAAGTCGTTTAAAGTAAGATTCTCAAGACTATATCATTCTCGTTCTTTTTTAAATTCACTCCACAAATTGAGAAGTTCGATTTGCATCATTCCACTAGGATGCATCTCAAGAGTTTGATGGATATCATTCAAAGACTCCTTACTTTTGGCATCCTTAATGAAATATATTTTATCTTCTCGATTTATGGACACAAATCCAATGGAACTATTACCTGAGCTGCAGGTCCATCAAGTGCATTTATAAAGCCATCTAGCACATTTCTAGCATACATTCATTCTTTTTACTCTTCATTTCTTTGCAAAATTACTTTTGCCTAACCTTGGTGCATATTTAGTACTAAAAGCTGGAATTTCACCTCCTAATCAGACCTTTGCTTCAATCAACTAGTGGATATCCTCAGGCATTTCCTTTTCCATCAATATTTTTAACCATCCCACTCTAGAATAATAAATCTCTTTCAAAGTATTCAAAGCCAATGACGGGTAATATTTGTGGATTTTGTAAAATTTGTTATCCATTGAAAATTCAAGTGTTATGGAGAAGCAGAAGAAAAGAGAGTGCTTGGGCTGCCTCCTATGTAGCGCCTTTGTTTATAGTCGTTCGTTCGACTAATTTTTTTTTTAACGTAACACACGAAAGAAAAAAAAACTAAAGTAATAAGATTAAACTATCAAAATCACTAAGTATAATAGACTATCACACTCTTCCATATTTTCAGACAAAATAACGAAGAAGAAAAAAAAACAAAATTTGAATTACATAATCAATTAATATGAGGAGAAGACATATATATACAAAAATATCACCCATGTCCATACTATAATAAAAAGAAAAAGAAATATGAAGAAGAAGAAGAAGAAGAAAAAGAAAGAAGAAAGTTACCTAATCACTGCTAGAATGAAGTACTCACAGAGTGATTTGAGATTGTGATTGTGGTTATAAGTGAAGAAAGATCCCAATTTATAATCAAGTGAGCACTTGTTTCAACCGATAGCCATGCATGTAGAGTGTGCTAAAAAGAGTATATTGGGAGGAGTATCGAGAAAACGTGTTGACAAATTATTCGTTATCAATAATTAACCCCCACACATTATCAGTAACTGTTGCTAATCAACGATTTGTGCACCATCATGTCTCTTCCCAAATAATTGATCTCGAGATATCTTCCTCCAATAGTTACAAAGAAATAGCTTCCTCAATACGTTAGATAAAAAGTTGAGAAATAAAAACAAAAGTAACGAAAATATCACAAGAAAAAAATGCTTGGGCTGCCTTCCAAGAAGCGCTTTTGTTTAAAGTCGTTAGGTCAATGCAGTTCCCATTTTCCAAGTAGGATTTCTCAAATCCAACGCAACTCCATTTTGTCTTTGATAGCTTCCTCCGAATGTCTTGATTTCTTGGTGCTCCACCTTGAATCCTTCTCCAAACTTTTGGTTCTCAATTCTCATGGCTTCTTTCTTCAAGATGAGCTAATTATTCTTTGGCTCAATTTTATATGGCATGCTGGTTCTGTAATTCAACTTACACATTTTTTTGTACAAAAATATTAGTTGAATAAATTACAAAGACAGAACAAGCGTTATTAGGGCGCAACAAGCCATCAAAAATACTAAAGTTTGTTTTTTCCTCATCAAATTCCATGGATAGTATACCCTCATAGACATCAATTTTAGTGTGAGAAGTGTAAAGAAATGGATGTCCCAATATGATAGGTGTGGGGTGAAGTGAATGTTCATCGGCCATATCAAGTACGTGAAAATCAGCAGGGAAAACTAAGCCATTTATTTTGACTAGCGCATCTTCTATCAGTCCATCTGGGTATGCATTAGTACAATCAGCTAGTTGCACAATTATGTGAGTTTCTTTTAGTTTTTCTAAATTTAGTGAAGCACATAGGGATCTAGGCATGAAATTTATGGATGCTCCTAAGTCTATAAGTGCTTTGTCAATTTGGTTATTGCCTATAGTGCAAGGGACAATGAACATACCAAGGTCTTTGCATTTTGGAGGCAACTTCTTCTGAAATACCGCTTAAACTGTTTCTCCCATTTTTATCATTTCATTCCCCATCAATTTCCTCTTGTTAGTGCAAAGGTCTTTCAAAAACTTAGCATAGCGTGGGATTTGCTTGATTGCATCTAATAAGGGAATGTTGATTTCTACTCTCCTAAATGTGCTCAAAATTTCTTTTTCCTTGTCTTCTTTGTTAACTTTTGCTAATCTACTAGGCAAAGGGTGAGGGATCATTTTAGTAATGACAGAAGGGTTAGGGCTTACCTCATTGTCTAAGTGATTGATGGCAGTTGCCGACTGACTCATTTGATTTTCCAAGTTTTGAATGCTCGATTTGGAACCTGTTGGAATTTCACAGTGTTAGTTGCTAATGTTTTCACCATATCCTCGTGAGACATACCTGATGATTGAGGTTTTTGTTGAAATGGCCTTTGGGGTTGGAAATTTCCTTGTTGTTGGAATGCCCTTGAGGCTTGTTAGGGAAGAAAGCTGGGGACTTGTTGGTTCCATAACTCAGATTGGGGTGATCTCACCATCTTGGATTATAGGTGTTTGAGTATGGATTGTACTATTGCCTCGGGAATGGAAAATTGCTTGCTGAATTCACTTGTTCATTATTATCCACTTGCAGAACAGGACAAGCATCTGTAGGGTGTCCTAGATTTGTGCATATGCCACATGCTTTGACTTGTGGATTGTTTCCTACAACAATTTGTTCATCATAGCTCCTCCACTAGTAGCATCAACTATGTTTCTGTCTGGTTGACACAACCCTTCATAGAAATATTACACTAGGAGGTTTTCACTGATTTGGTGCTGCGGACAACTTCCAATGAACTTTTTGAAATGCTCCCAATACTCATAAAGAGTTTCTCCATTCTTTTGGTGTACTCCAGAGATATCTTTCCTAATATTTGAGGTCTTCGAAGCGGGAAAGTATTTTTTGAGGAAAAATTGCTTTATTTGATTCTATGTTGTGACTGATCCTGGTGGTAAAGCATATAACCAATATGTGGTGGCATCTTTTAGTGAAAATGGACAAGCTCTGAGCTTGATTTGCTCTTCAGTGATGCCTGGGAGTTTCATACGATCACACACCAAATGAAACTCCTTCAAGTGTCGATACGAATCTTCGCCGAATCGTCTATGAAAAGATGGTAGAAGATGTATCAAACCGGATTTCAGTTCGAAAGCTTTCCCTTCTTCTACGGTTGGAAAGGTGATACACAATAGTTGTTAAGTAACTTCAGGAGTTGCCATTTCTTTAAGAGTTCTTTCGATGTTGTTTTCCTCCATGTCTTGTTCCGTTTGTTTTGCTTGTCTTATTCGTCTTCGAATGGATTTCTCGATTTCGGGAGCAAAACTTTCAAGAATTCAATTAGTAGATCGAGTATTATGCATGCAAGTGATTTTTTTTTTGAAATTAACTAATAAATGCAACTAAATTGATTAAGCGTTCCCCGGCAACGGTGCCAAAAACTTGGCGTGATTGTCGTAGTACACCAAAATTTATTTTATTTCTTTACTCAGTTTCAAAACTACAGATTAATGTATAAGTGACAAGTAAGGTCGACCCAAAAAGGAAAGGTGTTTAATCTAGTTGTTTTTATCAATTAATATAGAAGGGCGGTTTTGTGGAGTTTGAATTAAATTCGAAAACAAAATGATAAAATAAAAGAGATGAAACAATTGAAGATATATCTAGTTCTCGGGTTCGGTTGTGTCAATAACTTGCGTTAATTTTTCCCATGCAACGTGTTACTATTCCTTCTCCAATTTATCAACTCCAATTAATCAATACGATCTGATTAGCGAATTCTTTCTTAAGTGCATTAAATTAAAGTGAGTTCTTTAACTCAACATCTAGCTATTAGATAACCCTAAACAAGTTCTTAGGATTGAATGCAATGCTAGTGTGAAATAAACAAGAAGAATGAATTGAATTAGATTTTCACAAACTTAAATTAATATATCTAAGTTGATTTGTTAACAAACATGCACGATATTCATTTGCTACTTCGGATTAGAAGCTAATGATAATTAAAGATCAAAAGTTCCAATCCTAGCATGTAACTTGAATTTAAAAATTAATTGATTCAAATGGCCAAAATGAATGCAATATTCATATAAACTCAAAAACGGGTTTAAAAGCATAACAAATTAATAAACTGAAATAAAGGAATAGATAAAATATTACTAAGAAGTTAGAAAAGATAACAACATGTTAATTGCGCACAACGTGCCCCTCGAACTAGATAGAGAAGTCTAACTACTCATATTCGCGGGTTAAATACTCTTTAGCGATGTAATCGCTGTGTATCACCACTGCTATGTGATAGATTATACTTCACTATCACAAGTAATATACAAAAATATAGAAAACAAGTAAATAAATGCTAAGAAATAAATAGAGAAGTTTAATCACTCATATACACGGGTTAAATACTTTTAACCGCGTAATCACCGTGTATCACCACTGCAATATATGAGAAATTATTTTTCTCAAACATAAAAAATAAAAAAAGAGAGAAACTAACAAAGAAATGCACCGCTAATCGGATTCAAGGCCGAAATATCGTCGATCGATTATTAGTTACTTAAATTAGGTTTTCACTTCCGCCGGAATATGAGAAATTAATAGTTTTCTAGTTAGAATTAAGAATAAATGAAGAAGAGAATTTTATTGAAGAGAAAGTTGGAGAGAATCACTAGCTAATTCTCTCTATAAAGTTGTACATTTTGAGATTGGAAATGTCTCCATTTATAGGCAAAATATTACAACAAAAAATATTAAAAAATTATAAAAGTGACCTTCAATGAGTCTATTATGGTGTGCTCAAGTTGTATTATCTCAAATGAGTTAAAACTGACCGAACTTCTCACCAAACTCCAAGTTGTACAAGTGTAGATGCAAATGGGTACAATCTGCTAGAGTTTCAGCAACATGCAGTTTAGTGATCAACAGTTTTGAAAATTGACGCTTTTAGTCATTTTCTTCAAATGGTCATAACTTTTACTAGGAAACTCTGATTTGGAATCCAAAACGAGTGTGAGAATCCTCTTTTGATGTTCTTTCAGATTAGGACAAGAAAAATTGCAAAAAAAACTTCTCATAAAATTACATCGGAGGCCCTTTATTTTTGTTTGCTTTCATTTTGGTCTCCAGTTTCCGTTTTGCTCTCTTTTCATCCATTTTGGCTCTTTTTGATTCCTTGTGACTCTAAAAACACAATAAAGGAAAAACACATAAAATCGAACATATAATAGTAATAAAATACGCAAATACATAGAATAGAAGAGTTATTTAAGTGCTTTTCGAGCACTTATCAGCTACAACCTGTCTCATTTAAAATTATTTCATCCTCGAAATTTAACTTAATTGATTAGTGAGAATGTCTTCTTCTTTCTCCCAGGTGGCTTCATCTACTCATGCTTATCCATTGGTCCTTAACTAGAGAACCTTCTCCGTTCCTAAGAGCATGGACTTTTTATTCTAAGCTGGGCACGGGACACACTTCATATGTTACATATGGTCCAATGCCAATTGACTAAACGTTCACCATATGGCTTAGATCATGTGTATACTTTCTTAGTGGGGAATATAGAATACAGTATATGCTGATGAAAGTTTTGGCGGCAAAGTCTGGTGATAAGCCACATTCCCAACTTGCTCTAGTATCTCGAATGGACCAAATAATCTGGGTTCAATTTTCCTCTCTTTCCAAAATGGAAAATTCTCTTTATTCAAGTTACTTTAAGAAACACTTTATCATTGGTTTGCAATTTTAACTCTTTCCTTCTCCGATTAGCATAACTTTTTTGTATATCATGGGCCGCTTTGATTCTCAATCGAATACGATCTATCACTTCTACCGTCTTCTTAATTAATTCTAGTCCCAACATTTTTCATTCTCCAACTTCATCCCAATAAATGGGTGATCAACACCGACGATCGTATAGTGTTTCATAAGGAGCTATACCGATGGTGGCTTGATAGCTATTGTTACATGCGAATTCTACCAACAACAAATGGGTTTCCCAACTGCCACCCAAGCCAAGTACACATCACCTCAACATATCTTCCAAGATCTGAATAGGTCACTCAAACTGTCCATCGGCCTGAGGATGATAAGCTATACTAAACGTCAATTTAGTTTATATTGCTATCTGAAGGCTCTCCAAAATCTTGAAGTGAACATCCGGTCTCTGTGTGACACTATCGATATTAGCACACCATGTAGTCAGATCGGACAATTTCTTAAATATAAAGGTGTGCCAATTGGTCCATATTAAATGTCATTTGGATGGGCAGAAAATGCGCTGACTTTGTGCATTGATCCACGATGACCATACAACGTCATGTCCTGGTCGTTGTCTTTGGACGACTAACGATGAAGTCTATAGAAATCTTTTTCCACTTTCATTCTGGTATCTCTAATGGATTCAAAAGCCCTGATGGCCTTTGATATTCGTCCTTCGCCTATTGGCAAACCATACACCTAGCAACAAATTTGGCGACGCTTCCTTTCATAGTCCTCCACCAAAAAATACTATGCAAATCTCTATGTATTTTGGCTCTACCGGGATGAGCCGTATAAGGGGCAGAATGAGCTTCAGTCATTATCTTATCTTTGATCTGTTCATCCTTCGACACACAAAGGCGGCCTTTGAACATGAATGCCTTGTTAGTTGAAACCTCAAAACCAATCCTTTTCTCAGTACCAACTTCAGATCCAATCTTCTACAGAAATAGATCGCTCTTCTGTGTGGTAATAATCTGGTTTCTCAGGTCTGGCTTAACTGTCAAAGTTGCTAATCTAGTCGGCATTTGAGTCGACAAAGCAATAACTTCAATCCTCAAATTCTCAAAATCTCGTACTAACTGATCTGGTATGGGGCCCAATGAGACAAATGTCTCGTGCATTTTCTGCTTAAAGCATCTAGGACTACATTAGCTTTACCCAGAATGTAAAGTATATTGTAGTGACAATCTTTTACTAGCTCTAACCTCCTTCGTTGCCTCATGTTTAGCTCATTCTGGGTTAAGACGTATTTGAGGCTCTTGTGATAGGTGTTGATCTCGAATTTACTTTTGGACAAATAGTGACGCAAAATCTTTAAAGCATGCATAGCTGATGTGAGCTCCAAATCATAGGTCGGGTAATTCTACACGTACTGCTTCAGCTGCCTACAAGCATAAGCAATGACTATCCTGTTCTGCATAATTACACAACATAATCCGTGGTTTGATGCATCACTGCAAATGACGAACCTATCTGAGCGGTCAGGAATAGTCAAAACGAGGGTAGTCACTAGCCTGTCCTTCAATTCCTGAAAACTCTACTCACACTTCTCCATTCAATTTAACTTCACTCGTTTCCTTATCAATTGTGTCTAAGGTTGTGCAATCTTAGAGAAACCTTCTATGAATCGCTAGTAATGCCTAGCTAACCCAAGAAAGCTTTTTACCTCACCAACATTAGCAGGTTTGAGCCAATTACTAACCATTTCCACCTTCAAAGAGTCAACTTCAATTCTTTTAGCTTTCAAAATGTGGCCAAGGAAACCCACTTGTTCCAGCCAAAATTCGTACTTCTTGAATTTGGCATACAACCTTTCTCTTCTTAAAGGCCTAACACCATCCTCAGATGCTCTTCATGTCATTGATAGTCCTTTGAATAAATTCGCATATTATCAATGAAAATGGTGACAAAATTATGCAAGAACTCTTGAAAGACTATTCATTAAGTTCACGAACAGCGCTTGGGCCTTGGTTAAGCTGAAGGACATTACTGTAGATTTCTAATACCAATAGCATGTCCGGGATGCGATTTTTGGCATATCCTTGGATCTAATCTTCAACTTCTCATAGCCTGGCCTCAAATCGATCTTGGGAAATACTGCTACTCCTCTTAGTTGATCGAATAGGTCCTCAATCCTCGAGAGTGGGTATTTTTTCTTTACTGTCAGCCTGTTCAGTTCACGACAATCTACACACATCCTCACCTCACATTCTTCTTCTTTGCGAATAGCACTGGGGCACTCCACGGGGATATGCTCGGTCGAATAAACCCTTTCTCAACGAGATCCTCCAGTTGACCTTTCAACTCTTGCAACTCCTTGGGTGCCATATTGTACAAAGCTTTAGGTACCAACTCGATGCCAAATTCCAGTTGCCTCTTCTGTGGATTTGTGGGTAAGTCCTCCGGGAATACGTCATAATAGTCTCATGCTATGGGTGCTTGCTCCGGACTCAACTCTCCAGTTGACTGACATTGCAGGCTAACCAAAAATTCTCGGCAACCTTCCTTTCACAGTAGTTTCCTGGCTTTGATGATCACGATGAGATAGGGAATAGCCCTAAATTTCGTCCCGTAGAACTTGAATTCTTCTTCTCCATTCCTCTCGTGGCAGTTGATCATTGCACGGTTGCTACTTAACCAATCAATTCCAAGAATAATATCTAAATCTTTCATCTTAATTACATGGAGGTCAGCTCCTAAAATTAGGCTGTCGAAGTCTGTCAATACGTTCCTAGCCATTACATTAGTTTCAATTGTACCTCCTAATGGCATACTAACCTCAAGGATATTATCAATTTTCTCTTCCACTAATTCCAGTCTAGTAAGGCATGTAATAGATATGAAAGAATGCATAGCACAAGAATCAATTAAAACATATACAGGGATGCCAGAGATGCCAGCATACCTGTAATTATGTCATTGTCCTGGATACCATCCTTGCGGGTGATAGCAAACACCTTAGCTTTCCCTTTCTTTGCTTATTCAATCGGCTTAGCTGCATTATTGCTGTTAGTTGATACAGAGCGACATTCTGACACCACATGGCCCAGTTGGGCACACCTATAACACACTACTTTGCCCTAGAAGCATTCTCTTCGCTTGTTTTTCTTGCACTTAGGACATATTGGAGTGGTTCTTGAAGCCTGTCCTCATATTAACCGATTGTTAGGACTCTTGCTGGGAACATTTTCCCTCTTTTATTTGTTATCTTGCCACTTTCCCTTTCCCTGATCTTGCTGGTAACTCTGCTACTCAGGCTCATCATCAGCAAAACATATGGCCTGAGCTTTCTTCCCATCTCCTGATAGGTTGGTACTTCATGTCCTGTCATGATTCTATGAATGTCCTTTCGTAAATCGCACTGGAAATGTCGTGCCTTGTTTGCCTTAACATCCACCAAGTGTGGGGCATAGTGTGAAAGTTCTTAACATTTCCTCTCATATTCAATGATCTCCATGTTGTCTTAGACGAGCTGTAAGAATTCTTCCTTCTCCTTATCTTGTAGTCCTTGATAGAAGAATGTTTCTCTGATTTGCTCTTTGAATTAAGCTCATGTTATAGCTGCCTGTTCAACTTCACTGTTTGATTGTACTGCGAGGCTCACTACTGAGCAGCCGGACCTAGTAAAATAAACTTAGCATATATGCCACCTTTTTATTCTCTGGGCATTCGATGTGCTCGAAGATGTTCTCAGTTTGTCACAACCATTCCTTAATTGCTAGTGGGCTTTTATCACCGTCGAAGGTAGGAGGATAGTACCTTCAGAACTGCTGAATGGTTGACATAGCCGATGATGGCAGGGCTTATCTTAATGCTTGCACAGCTGCCAATAGCTGTCTTATAATATCAGTTTGTCGTGCCATCACCTTGGTAACACAACAGTAGATTTATTGCATTTGAATAATAATAATCCAATATTAAGAGGCGTAGGAAGTCACCTAATATAAAGAGGTAGATGATGGCATTCAATAAACCAAAAAGAAATAAGTTTTATTGAAAATCTCAAATTCTTCGATGAGGGTACATAGATAAAGTGGTAAAACAACTCAAATTAAAAATTAATGATCAACTATTGTCAAAACTTCCCTCCTTGTCCAACTATCTAGTCCCTCAATCATCGTCAGTAACACAAGACTCTACCTCTGAGACTCCCCATAGTGCTCCCTCCTCATTCACCTCTTGTTCCTCTTCAAGTTCTACTTCAATATCCTTTACTTAGGAGTCCGTTTGATGTTCCTCTTGAGGTTCATACTCAGGTTCCTCCTCCGAGTCCTCTTTTGGCTCTTGTTAGGATTCCGGCTTTGGCTAAGTTACCCCTTGTTCTCAGTACACTAGCTAGAAATGCATAAGTGTTTCACAGAACATGTTGGAGAGGATCTAATTAGCAACTCCTTGACTAATAGGACCTTCTGCGTCCATCAAATGGTCGATGGTACGTACATCATTTGTCTAGAATCCCATCTTATAGCGCATTGCCAAGCTTCGCAAATACGCTCTACCCAATCATAGATATTCCCATGCAGTGGAGCCATGGGACTTTACTAGTCCATTATAGTGTCACCTGCAAAATTAGCAATAGTCTCATTATTTCTAGCCATGTCCCAATCCAATTACGAGAGGTCCAGTTAGTTGTGGTTTTCTTACATTTCTTAGTTAAATATCGAGGACATAAAAGGACATGTTATGCTCAAACTCAACTCTAGTAGGACACACTGATCATCTCAAAGTTCTTGTAAAATTTTCTAAGTCTCCAAGTATCCGAAAATAATAAGCAAATAAATAACTCCTAATCTCTTTCATTACCTTGGAGTTTGTGGAATGGACGATGGCGGATGGAATCTCTTATTCTAGAAAATGTCCCTAAAACTACTTTTTTTACAAGTCTACGGAAATGTAGACCTGCTTTGACGCCAAGCTATAATGCTCGGAGTTTTAAATACCTTGAATGCCACGTGATCTTTCTAAACTTAATTTTGAAAACCAAAAGCAACAATAATAAACGGAAATCTAAACTTCATGGAATATTATTTATCAATCAAATGCTGGCATTTCAAACTCTGGTGTAAACTGATGCGGAAATAAATTAAAGAAATAAAAAAACCAAACAGTTTAATATCTTAGTACAAAATAGTGAAAATAAGTAAATCTTAGATGAGCTTTTAATAAACTCTTTATTAGTCCACTGCCGATCGCCACGTGGTCAATTTATCAATCTACAAAGGTTTGATTAAAGAAAATTATGAGTTTCATAGAAATACTCAGCAGATCTCGTGCATGATAATAATTCCGTGTTATATATAAACACGTGCTCATGTAATCCAAGTAATAAATTTCATGAGCAAGTAATAAATACAAATTCAAGTTTAGTCTCATGCCTTTAAGCAATTAATTCTCATTTATCATGTGCTTGAATAAGCAAGTAATTCATGGAACTAGGCACCGCATGCAAACACATAATGGGAATTTATCCTCTATGCGCATTTTTGAAAAATAAAAATATTTGTAAGTAGAGATCTACCACAAGTCTAGGAGTCTGAACTGTAAACTACAAGTCTCTAGTGTTATCGCGTCTCGTCTAGTCCTAAAATAATTAAAATAACTCTAATTATGCTCTTGGGCAAATAAAGTCTCAAAAATAAAGGAAATCATTGAAAGTGGAATTTAAATAGATTAAACATAAAGTTTTGGGATTTAAATCGGTAAATTTGAAATGTTGGGACGAAAACTGCACTTGACTGTGCTTGAAAGCTATTGGACTCGATTGGAAATGTATTAAAACTTCGGGATCTCTTGCATAAATAAAGTATAGGGACTAAATTGAAAGTCAACTGAAAGCTTGTAGGGTTTAAAAATGCAATTGACTTGAATTAAAATCATAGGAGCAACTTGAACATAAATTTAAAACTTGCACCTTTGACCAAAATAAAATAGGAGGACTAACTTAAATAACTAAAGGGAACTTAGGGACTTGGAGTGAAAAATGCTAAATAAAATCAGATTTCTCCTCCCCTCTTCACAGATCGTGAATTCATCAGGGAATCAAGATGGGTCTCAACCCGTCGCCCATGTCCAACAAGAAATCTCACCAGTGATCATCAATGGAAGTGATGCCGCTGACAGCACCGTGGTTTGACGTCGGAGGACCAACAAAGAGAGAGAGAGAGCGATTGAGACAGAGAGAGATCGCGAAAGAGAGGGAGAGAGATCACGGGAGAGAGGGACGGAGGTGATGATGGAGGCGGTGGCATGTGCGACGCCAGTGAAGGCAATCGGTAGGTCCCTCTCACTCAATTGCTCATTTCTTCTCCTTTTCTCTTCCTGCTCGGTTATATCATAGTGTGTGTGTTCCCTTGAGATAGAGGCTGTATGGTGGTAGGAATTACTGAGTTAGTGAAGTTGGATTGCTATGAGATAACATCGGATTAAGTGTTGTATATATAGCAGTGTTTAAAAATTGTAATTAAGGTATGCCTTGGGAAGAAATTCTTCCCCAAATTGCAAAACCCTAAGTCAATTATGGAAAACTTTTAGCTGAACCCTAAAACGTGAGTAACAAAAATTAGGGTTAAGGTTCTTCTCAATTTTTTTTAGCAAAGTGCCAACTAGACTCGTACCTTGGTTTTATGCATCCGCCGACGTAGCTGGTGGGGATTTGGAATCCCCATACCTTTTTATTAATCTCAAAAAATAACTACAAAATGAGGGACATAAATTGGAGCTCCAAACAATGAAAAAAATGAAAAAAGAAAACCATGAAGGAGCGCAAAGCAGTGAACTGTACCCTCACTAAAGACCACGAACCGATGGAAATCCATGATGATCCATCTGTAGGAAAGCTCTTGCCAGGGCAGGCAACTGGTATGAGTCATACTCTGTATATCGCTACTGCAGTAACCCTCCTGAAGCCAGTGCATCGGCAACCTGGTTGCCTTCACGAAAGATATGCAAGACCAATTCCAGGTCTCTGCGGAAGAGTTGACGAATACGTTAGATAATAATTTGTAGGGACTACGGACCGCCTCCCCTAACAATAGAATGAACCGCAACTGATGACTTTGCCTCCACCCAAACTGTAGCAACACCCGAAGAATGTGTAAGCAAAAGTCTGTCTAGAATCGCATGGAGCTCGGCCTCCAAAATAGCCTAGTCGCCATAGGAGGACGAAAAGGCTCGGACACAGTACCCAAGACTACCTCGGATTACCCCACCCCTGCTAACTCGACCATCAACCACACAACCGTTAGTGTTGACCTTAAAAGATCCTACAGACGGCCTACACCAGAATACCAGAACTGGTGGGGGAGGAAGTGAAACAGCAATAGTGACGCCAAACAGGGTGGCTAAGTCATGATCACCCTGCCAACAAGAGAGACTAAACACCTTAGCGATGTGCATGATAGAGATAGCCTGGTAGATACGCCAGATGATCTGCCGAGAGTCAACAAGAATGCCCTGATACTTCGAGTCATTACGTGCTGTCCAAAGATACCAAAAAATGAAAATAGGCACAATGATGCGAATGTGGCCCTGCCTGACAAACTGACCGGAATAATGTCATCGTTGGGCATAGTGCCGGATATTATCAGCAGTAGGGGAAGGAATATGAAAAATGGCTGAAAAGTGCTGCCAAACACGAGACGCAGCCTCACTACTGATGAAAACATGTTGAAGCGTCTCCTCATAAGAACAACATTGGCAACGTAAAGGCATCTGCACATGAATCCACTTCCTAACCACGAGATCAATGGGCACAAGGCTCTGCAACAACCTCTAATGGAAAAATTGACACAGTCACTGGAAAAGCAGGTTACCATAAATCCCAGAATACTGGTCGTACATCAATATGCTGCTGCAGTGACTCCCAGGCAGATTTAGCTGTAAAGCAGCCATCAGAAGTATCCTGCCACAGCACCTTATCGGGAAACCCAGTGTCCAATGGGACAAAAGAAATCGAACGGCAAGGTCGGGAGGGATTGCTTGCAGTAAGTGCCCAAAGTCCCACCACTATCATCAAAGAAGTCATGCACCCTGGTCGAGGAGGGCCTATAATCAGGTAGTATATCACTGAGAGGAGCATCATCCATCCAACAGTCATGACAAAAGAACACCCGCCATGACTAAGCTGGTAGAAAATGAGGGGCTCCGCAGTCGCCCGAATATCCAATAATCACCGCCAGCCCCGAGACTCGAGATAGGCCGACTGAACCTATGTAGGCGGCTGCCTACGACAATATCGGCCTCGGAAGTAAAGAGCCTAAAGAGAATCATGAGAGCGAAATCGCCACTAGAGCTTCAACGAAAAAGCATCAACCACATCCCCTAGTCTCCTGAAGCTAAGGCCACCCTCCTCTAGAAGACGGCACAACTACCCCCCAGCGTCTCCAGTGGATACGATGAGAACTATCCTACGAGTCCCACAAGAAATGGGCGAAGAAGCTAGAAAGCTACTTCAACACAGCCTTAGGAGGCTGTAAAATCTAAAAGAAGTGAAGCGGCATGGAGAAGAGAACGGATCTGATCAGAGTGATATGTGCCCCAGGAGATAGCAACCAACTGGCCCAACAGGAGATCCGGCCGCGGATCTTCTCTATCAAAGCATCAAACAAGAAGATCCGACGAGCACCCTTATACAAGGAGACACCAAGATAAATGATAGGAGGTTGGCTGTGCACAAACCCCGTGAAGATCTCGCACTGATGAAGCTGAGCAAGAGTAGCTCGACGAGGAGCAATCAACAAACTCTTACCTCGATTCACCAATTGGCCAAAAGCCCCCTCATAGTGCCCAATGTATGCCATCAACTGCAAAATGCCCCGCTTCTGACCGTTGGTGAATACAATAATATCATCAGCAAAGGACATATACGAGACAAGTGTAGGACCCCATCTAGGAACTGCATAGAACTGTGCTATTGGAATCGATGAGTGAGCAGCTGAGAGAAATAATATACAGCAATAACAAAAAATGCCGGAGAAATCGGATTGCCCTGTCGGAGACCCCGAGTGGAGGGAAAGAAATCAATAACTTATCAAACCAAAACTCTTCCATCATTGAGATCAAGGAATCCCACTCCATTCGATCGAAAGCCTTAGCCATATCAAGCTTGAGGATAACGTTGCCCCCTAACCTGCCTATCAATGCTATGCACCATCTCCTGCGCGAGCAAAACCTTATTCGCAAGCAAACGCCCGGGCATAAAACCACTCTGTCGGGCGAAATAATACATGGTAAGAGCTCAGTGACGCGGGTGTTCAACAGCTTCGTAATGATCTTGTTGAACATCGTGCAAAGGCTGATAGGCCGAAAATCCGTCCAACCACAAGCCCCTTCCTTCGTAGGCAGAAGGACAATAGAAGTAGCTGTGAAGCCCCGAGGGAGCAGAAACCCCCCCTCCCGAAGAAGTCAATCACTGCCGATATACGTCCTCCGAAATATATCCCAACACTGTTGATAGAACAAAGACGTAAAACCATCCGGTTTCGCGACACTATCCCCATCAGTACTGAACACAGCTTCACAAACCTCCTGAATAGTAGGAAGCCGATTCAACCTAGCATTATCCTCTGGGGTGACGAGTGAAGGAATAATACCAGGCTTAAGTGGCTGTTGTGGGGTCCCCGGAGAGGAAAACAACCCCTGGAAAAAGTCCACAGCTGAACTCTGGATGGATTGTTGATTAGATAAAACAACACCCACAGGAGTCTGGATGTAATGAATAACATAGCGAATACGGCGCCCCTGGACCAAAGAATGACAATATCTGGTATCACGGTCCCCCTCAGCCGGCCAACGCACACCTGACTTCTAATGCCAAAATTCCCCCTAATAGACAAAATACGGTTCAGGTCAGCCTGAACCCACAGTGCCCGGGCAAAGGGTCATGATAAGTGCTAAATAAGCACTTAAATAACTCTTTTATTTTATGTATTTGTGTGTTTTATTAGTATTATATGTTCCTTTTTATGTGTTTTTCCTTTATTGTGGTGTTTAGGGTCACAAAGAATCAAAAGGAGTCAAAATGGATGAAAATAAAGTGAAAATGGAAACTCGGGACCAAAACGCAAGCGAATCAAAGATGGAGGACCTCCGAAGTAATTTTATGAAAAGTTGTTTTTACAATTTTTCTTGTGCCAAAGTCGAAGAACATCAAAAGAGGATTCCTAAACTTTTCCGGATCTCAAATCGGAGTTTCCTAGCGAAAGTTATGGCCATTTGAAGAAAAAGGACTAAAGCGTCAAAGCCAAGCTGTGGGGACAAGCGCAACTTTTCAAAGTCTGGGGACCAAAGTGAAACTTTTCAAAATTGGAGGACCAAAATGTAATTTGTCAAGGACCAAAATGAACAACATTCAAAAGTTGAGGACTTGGTGTGCAATTTTTGTGTGACTCGGGTGACTCGAGTCACGCCGCGTGATCAGTCGACCGCCAGTGACTCGAGTCACGCCCGATCATGATCGAGTCAGCGCCGCCAAGTGACTCAGTCACCGCGCAAAGTGATCGAGTCACGCTGCAGCGAATCCACTGGCCTCTCCGGTTCCGCAGCGGCGGCGACTCGAGTCATGCGACGCACCTTGCGATATCGTCGACCGGCGGACTCCACCTACCATAAAGCGTGTTTTTGGTATTTTCTTGACTTCTTAGAGATAAAACAACCTAAGCACACCACAATAGACTCATGAAGGAAGACTTTTATGATTTTTAATATTTTTTGGTGTAATATTTTGCCTATAAATAGAGGCATTTCCAAGCTTGAATCACACAACTTGTAGAGAGGAATTGGCTTGTGATTCTCTCTAACTTTCTCCTCAATAAATTTCTATTCATCATTTGTTCTTAGTTGTAGCTTGAAAGCTCTTAGTTTTCATATTCAGTGAGTAAGAACCTAAATATAGGTTCGAAAAATCAATCGACGATACTTGTACGTGAATATGATTAACGGGTATTTCTTCTCTAGTTTCTTTCCTAATTTTATTTTTCATATTTGAGAAAGATAATTTCTCATATATTAGAGAGGTGATACACGTTACGCGTTATAAAGTATTTAACCCACATATATGAGTAGTTAGACTTCTCTATTTAATTCTTAGCATTATTTACGTGATTTCTATAGTTTGTATATATTACTTGAGATAGTGAAGTATAATCTATCATATAGCGATGGTGATACCAGCTAATATGAGTAGTTAGACTTCTCTATCTAGTTCGAGGACGTTGTGTTCAATTATCATGTTGTTATCTTTTCTAACTCTTTGCTAACGTTTTATCTATTCCTCTACTTCAATTTGTTGATTTGTTATGCTTTTAAACCCGTTTGAATTTATGTGATTATTGCATTCACTTTGGCCAATTGAATCAATTAATCTTTAAGTTCAAGTTAAGTGCTAGGATTGGAACTTTTGATCCGTAATTATCACTAGATTCCAATCACATTAGCAAACAAATGTCGTGCATATTTGTTAATAAATCAACTTAGATGTATTAATTCAAGTTTGTGAAATTGATCATCTAATTCAACTCATTCTTCTTGTTCATTTCACACTAGCATTGCATGAAATCCTAAGAACTTGTTTAGGGTTATCCAATAGCTAGATGTTAAGTTAAAGAACTTACTTTAATTTAATACACTTAAGGAAGAATTAGATTGTCAGGCTTCTTGGTTAATTGAGAGTTGATAAATTGAAGAAGGAATAGTAACACGTTGCATGGGAAAGATAAACACGAGATGTTGACACAGAACCGGAACTAGATATATCTTCAATTGTTTCATTTTCATATCTTTTATTTTGTCATTTTATTTTGAATTTCATCCAACTACAAAACCCCTTTTCTATATTAATTGATAAAAACAACTAGATCAAATAGTTCCTCTTGGGTTCGACCCTTACTTACCACTTCTACATTAATTTGTAGTTTTGAAACCGAGTAAGGAAATAAAAAAAATTTTGGCGTCTTTGCGACAACGCCCAAGTTTTTGGCGGATTCTTGGGAGCAGTTAGCTGGGCGTGTTGTCGCGATGCCAAAATTTATTTTATTTCCTTACTCGGTTTTAGAACTACAAATTAATGTAGAAGTGGTAAGTAAGGGTCGAACCCGAGAGGAACAGTTTAATCTAGTTGTTTTTATCAATTAATATAGAAAAGGGGTTTTGTGAAGTTGAATGCAATTCGCAAAATAAAATTACAAAATAAAAGAGATGAAAATGAAACAATTGAAGATATATGTAGTTCTCGGGTTCGGTTGTGTCAACATCTTGTGTTTATCTTTCCCATGCAACGTGTACTATCCCTTCTTCAATTTATCAACTCTCAATTAACCAAGAAGCTCGATTAACGAATTCTTCCTTAAGTGTATTAAATTAAAGTGAGTTCTTTAACTTAACATCTAACTATTGGATAATCCTAAACAAGTTCTTAGGATTTAATGCAATGCTAGTGTGAAATGAACAAGAAGAATGAGTTGAATTAGATGATCAATTTCACAAACTTGAATCAATACATCTAAGTTGATTTATTAACAAATATGCACGACATTTGTTTGCTCTTGTGGATTGGAATCTGAGTGATAATTACGGATCAAAAGTTCCAATCCTAGCACATAACTTGAACTTAAAGATTAATTGATTCAATTGGCCAAAGTGAATGCAATAATCACATAAATTCAAAGCGGGTTTAAAAGCATAACAAATCAACAAATTGAAGTAGAGGAATAGATAAAGCGTTAGCAAAGAGTTAGAAAGATAACAACATGATAATTGAACACAACGTCCCCTCGAACTAGATAGAGAAGTCTAACTACTCATATTAGCGGGTATCACCAACGCTATATGATAGATTATACTTCACTGCCTCAAGTAATATATAAAACTATAGAAATCATGTAAATAATGCTAAGAATTAAATAGAGAAGTCTAACTACTCATATATGCGGGTTAACATACTTATAACGGCGTAACGTGTATCACCTCTGCAATATATGAGAAATTATCTTTCTCAAACATGAAAATAAAAGAAGAAAAGAAACTAGAGAAGAAATACTCCGTTAATCATATTCACTACTAAGTATCGTCGATTGATTTTTCGAACCTATATTTAGGTTCTTACTCATTAATATGAAAAACTAAGAGCTTTCAAGCTACAACTAAGAACAAATGATGAAGATAAATTTATTGAGGAGAAAGTTGGAGAGAATCACAAGCTAATTCTCTCTACAAGTTGTGTGATTCAAGCTTGGAAATGCCTCTATTTATAGGCAAAATATTACACCAAAAAATATTAAAAATCATAAAAGTCTTCCTTCATGAGTCTATTGTGGTGTGCTCAGTTGTTTCATCTCTAAGAAGTCAAGAAAATACCAAAAACACGTTTTATGGTAGGTGGAGTCCGCTGGTCAAAATCTGCAGTGGTGTCAGTGACAGTCACACGCCGACTCGAGTCACGCGCGATTCGCTTAGTCACCGCTGGCGGGCGAGGAGGCCAGGGCGGTTGCAGCGTGACTGAGCACTTGCGCGGTGACTCGAGTCACTTGCGGCGTGATCGAGATGATCGGCGTGACTCGAGTCACTTGCGGTCGACTGATCACGTCGCGGCTGACTCGAGTCACCCGAGTCACCCGTAAATTGGACACCAAGTCCTCAACTTTTGAATGTTGTTCATTTGGGTCCTTCACAAATTGCATTTTGGTCCTTTAACTTTCGACAAGTTTCACTTTGGTCCTCGACTTCTAAAGTTGCACTTTGGTCCCCAACAGCTTTGGCTTTGACGCTTTTAGTCCTTTTTCTTGAAATGGCCATAACTTTCACTAGGAAACTCCGATTTGCGATCCAAAAAGAGTGTAGGAATCCTCTTTTGATGTTCTTCGACTTTGGCACAAGAAAAATTGTAAAAACAACTTTTCATAAAATTGCATCGGAGGTCCTCCATCTTTGATTCACTTGCCTTTTTGGTCCCGAGTTTCCGTTTTCATCCGATTTTCATCCATTTTGACTCATTTTGATTCTTTGTGACCCTAAACACCACAATAAAGGAAAAACACATAAAACGGAACATATAACATTAATAAAACACACAAACACGTAAAATAGAAGAGTTATTTAAGTGCTTTTCTTGCACTTATTAAACTCCCCCACACTTAGAATGTTGTTCGCCCTCGAACAACAACCATACGACACAAAACAACACAATGATTTTACATGAGATAAACAACTTTAAACATTGAAATCCTTCTACTGGATAATGACTTGCTTAATCAACATTCTCCCGAACCATGAAAATTTCACTTCTTCTCAAATACACAATGGCTTGTGAGTGTGTGCATTTAAGGTTATCATCCCATCACTAACTGGAACCAAATGAAAGCTTACGATGTTCTATCCAAATCTTGACCCGAAGTGGTCAAATATTTCCTTTCATCTCTCGTGATCCCACTCTTATTTTACAATGATTCCCATGGATCCTAAAATTACTCAGCCACCTAAAATCATCAACCGTTAGCACCGCAAAGAAAAAAAAGGGGCATGGCAGGTGTTTTATCGCAAATATGTCTTCAATTTAAAGAGTGTTTAGATTTGGGCACTTCAAACCACTGAGGGAATTTATTTTTCAAACTTCACACTTGGGTAACTATCACATTTCTTGCGATTTTCTTTTTTTTTCTTTTTTTTTTCTTTTTTTGTTTTTTGATGAATAAGAAGAAGAAGAAGAAGAAGAAGAATTTTGCAATTTTCTTTTCAGCTTTTACCCCACAGGTAGCTTTCACACTACCCCTTTCATTGGAGGCAGCCTTCTTCACCCATTCGAGGTGACGGCTTCACACTCTGAGGTAGGTAGCTCTTTCCTGTGGTCCCTCTCCTTATTTTGAACATAAAAGTAAAATTCATTCTCAGCATAGGTCAATGCTATTTCCAAACTTTTTAAACTCTGTCAGTAAAAGACACATTCACAAAAAACAGATACCATGCGATTATAACTCCACCTTGCTAACAATTGTTGTTTCCAAGTTACTTTGAGCAGGACGAATGGATAGAAAAAAGAAAAGAAAAAAATTAGTTTACTATGGTCTAGAAAGTTAGAAAAAAAAATCAACATTTTCAACCTTCAATTTGTGTTCCAGAGAATGATAGTAAATTACCTTATAAATGTGCTCAGGTAATTTAGCCAGCTATGCATAGAGAAGAACAGAACACAATAAATTGATTTTTTTTTCGGGATCCTGCAGTTTTAGCTAAATCACGCAAATTAAGCTCAATCATATTCAAAAGTTGCTATCTCATGCAAAATTGTAGACACAAAAAAAAAATCACAAGCAGATCACAATATGCCACTCCCCCACACTTAAATTCTACATTGTCCCCAATGTAGAAATATAAATAGCATGTAAAAGACAAGAAATGGAAACTCCCCTATGGTAAGCGAAGAAGTAGTAGCCGCCATAGGTTGTCAACTTTGCACACTAAAAACTGACACAAGAACACAAAAAAAAAACAATTAAAAATAACAATATGTACACGTAGTTGTGATTGTGGCTCACATCTTCCTCTGGTTTTACGTCCAGAAACGGCTTAAACGCCTTCTATGAGTCGGGGATAGGCTTCCCATCCAGTTTTCTTATAGACTGACAAACAGGGTCTTTTAAAGTCAGATTCCCAAGACTATATCGTTCTCGTTCCTTTTTAAATTCACTCCACAGATTGAGAAGTTCGATTTGCACCATTCCACTAGGATGCGTCTCAAGAGTTTGATGGATATCATCCAAAGACTCCTTACTCATGCCATCCTTAATGAAACATATTTTATCTTCTCGATTTGTGGACACAAATCCAATGGAACGGTTACCTGAGTTGCAGGTCCATCGAGTGCATGTATAAGGCCATCTAGCACATTTATAGCACACATTCATTCTTTTTGCCCTTCGTTTCTTGGAAAAATTACTTTTACCTAACCCTGGTGCATATTTAGTACTTAAACCTGGCATTTCACCTCCTAATCGGACCTTTGCTTCAATCAACCAACGAATATCCTCAGGCATTTCTTTTTCCATCAACATTTTTAACCGTCCTACTCTAGAATAGTAAATCTCTTTTAAAGCATTCAAAGGCAGTGACGGATAATACTTGTGGATTTTGGAAAGTTTGGTATCCATTGAAAATGCAAGAGTTTTGAAGAAGTAGAAGAAAAGAGAGTGCTTAGGTTGCCTCCTAAGTAGCGCCTTTGTTTATAGTCGTTGGCTCGACTATAATTTTTTTTTTTTTTTAGTTACGTAACACACGAAAGAAAAAGAAACACTGAAGTAATAAGATTAAAACCATCAAAATCAATAAGCATAGTAGATTATCACACTCTTCCATATTTTCAAAGATATTGAAGAAGGAAAAAAAATAAGAAAATTTGAATTACATGATCAATTAATATTAAGAACAGACATATATATACAAAAATATCACACACGTCCATACTATAAAAAAAACAAAATAAATAGAAAGACGAAGAAGACGGTGAAGAAGAAAGAAATTATCTAATCACTGCTAGAAAGAAGTACTCACTGAAAATGAAGATTGTGGTTGTGGTTTCGAGTGCAGAATGATCTCTGATTTATAGTCAAAGTGAGCACTGTTTCAACCGACAATCGTGCATGCAGAGCGTGCTCGAAAGAGTACGTTGGGAGGAGTATCCAAGAAAACGCGTTGACAAATTGTCCATTATCAATAATTAATCCTCACACATTATCAGTAACTATTGCTAATTGCCGATTTGTGCGCCATCATGTCTCGTCCCAATTAATTGAATCCCGAGATATCTTCTTCCTACAGTTTCAAAGTAATATCTTCCTCAGTACGATAGATAAAAAGTTGGGAAATAAAAACAAAAACAACAAAAATTCAAAAGAAAAATAAAAAAAATAAGAGAAAATGCTTGGGTTGCCTCCCAAGAAGCGCTTTTGTTTAAAGTCGTTAGCTCGACTAAATTTTTTTTTTTTTAAAGTTAACTAATAAAAACAACTAAATTGGTTAACCGTTCCCCGGCAACGGCGCCAAAAACTTGGGCGTGTTGTCGCAGTACGCCAAAATTTATTTTATTTCCTTACTCGGTTTTGAGAACTACAAATTAATGTAGAAGTGGTAAGTAAGGGTCGAACCCAAGAGGAACGGTGTTTAATCTAGTTGTTTTTATCAATTAATATAGAAAATGGGGGTTTTGTGAAGTTGAATGCAATTCGAAAATAAAATTACAAAATAAAAGAGATGAAAATGAAACAATTGAAGATATATCTAGTTCTCGGGTTCGGTTGTGTCAACATCTTGTGTTTATCTTTCCCATGCAACGTGTACTATCCCTTCTTCAATTTATCAACTCTCAATTAACCAAGAAGCTCTGATTAACGAATTCTTCCTTAAGTGTATTAAATTAAAGTGAGTTCTTTAACTTAACATCTAACTATTGGATAATCATAAACAAGTTCTTAGGATTTAATGCAATGCTAGTGTGAAATGAACAAGAAGAATGAGTTGAATTAGATGATCAATTTCACAAACTTGAATCAATACATCTAAGTTGATTTATTAACAAATATGCACGACATTTGTTTGCTACTGTGGATTGGAATCTAGTGATAATTACGGATCAAAAGTTCCAATCCTAGCACATAACTTGAACTTAAAGATTAATTGATTCAATTGGCCAAAGTGAATGCAATAATCACATAAATTGAAAAGGGGTTTAAAAGCATAACAAATCAACAAATTGAAGTAGAGGAATAGATAAAACGTTAGCAAAGAGTTAGAAAAGATAACAACATGATAATTGAACACAACGTCCCCCTCGAACTAGATAGAGAAGTCTAACTACTCATATTAGCGGGTATCACCACTGCTATATGATAGATTATACTTCACTATCTCAAGTAATATATAAAAACTATAGAAATCACGTAAATAATGCTAAGAATTAAATAGAGAAGTCTAACTACTCATATATGCGGGTTAAATACTTATAACGGCGTAACGCGTGTATCACCTCTGCAATATATGAGAAATTATCTTTCTCAAACATGAAAAATAAAAGAAGAAAAGAAACTAGAGAAGAAATACTCCGTTAATCATATTCGCGGCCGAAGTATCGTCGATTGATTTTTCGAACCTATATTTAGGTTCTTACTTCCGCCGGAATATGAAAAACTAAGAGCTTTCAAGTTACAACTAAGAACAAATGATGAAGATAAATTTATTGAGGAGAAAGTTTGAGAGAATCACAAGCTAATTCTCTCTACAAGTTGTGTGATTCAAGCTTGGAAATGCCTCTATTTATAGGCAAAATATTACACCAAAAAATATTAAAAAATCATAAAAGTCTTCCTTCATGAGTCTATTGTGGTGTGCTCAGGTTGTTTTATCTCTAAGAAGTCAAGAAAATACCAAAAACACGCTTTATGGTAGGTGGAGTCCGGTCAAAATCTGCATGGTGTCGGCGTGACTCGAGTCACGCATGTGACTCAGTCACGCGCGATTCTGCTTAGTCACGCGCGAAGCGAGGAGGCCAGGGACGGTTGCGGCGTGACTCGATCACTTGCGCGGCGACTCGAGTCACTTGCGGCGCTGATCGAGCATGATCGGGCGTGACTCGAGTCACTTGCGGCGCTGACTCGATCACGTGCGGCGGTGACTCGAGTCACAGGAGTCACCCAGAAATTGCACACCAAGTCCCTCAACTTTTGAATGTTGTTCATTTGGGTCCTTCACAAATTGCATTTTGGTCCTTTAACTTTCTGAAAAGTTTCACTTTGGTCCTCCGACTTCTAAAAAGTTGCACTTTGGTCCCCAACAGTTTTGGCTTTGACGCTTTTAGTCCTTTTTCTTCAAATGGCCATAACGTTCACTAGGAAACTCCGATTTGCGATCCGAAAAGAGTGTAGGAATCCTCTTTTGATGTTCTTCGACTTTGGCACAAGAAAAATTGTAAAAACAACTTTTCATAAAATTGCATCGGAGGTCCTCCATCTTTGATTCACTTGCCTTTTGGTCCCCGAGTTTCCTTTTCATCCGATTTTCATCCATTTTGACTCCTTTTGATTCTTTGTGACCCTAAACACCACAATAAAGGAAAAACACATAAAACGGAACATATAACATTAATAAAACACACAAACACGTAAAATAGAAGAGTTATTTAAGTGCTTTTCTAGCACTTATCATTAACAAATTTAGTTGCTTTTATTAATTAATTTTTAAAAAAAAAAAAATTTCTTCTTCACTTGTATGCATAATACCCGATCTACTAATCGGATTCTTAAAAGTTTCGATCCAGAAATCGAGAAATCCATTCGAAGAAGAATAAGACAAGCAAAACAAACCGAACGAGAAATGGCTGATAACAACAATGAAAGAACTCTTAAACAAATGGCAACTCCTGAAGTTACTCAACAACCATTGTGTATAACTTTTCCAACCGTAGAAGAAGGTAAAACTTTCGAGCTAAAATCTGGATTGATACATCTTCTACCTTCTTTTCATGGACGATCCGGCGAAGATCCATATCGACACTTGAAGGAGTTTCATGTGGTGTGTGATAGCATGAAACCCCCAGGCATCACTGAAGAGCAAATCAAGCTCAGAGCTTTTCCATTTTAACTAAAAGATGCCGCCACAGATTGGTTGTACACTTTACCACCAGGTTCAGTCACAACATGGAATCAAATGAAGCAACTTTTCCTAGAAAAGTACTTCCCAACTTCAAAGACAGCAAATATCAAAAGATATCTCTGGAGTACGCCAAAACAATGGAGAAACTCTTTATGAATATTGGGAGCGTTTCAAAAAGCTCATTGCAAGCTGCCCGCATCACTAAATCAGTGAAAACCTCCTAGTGCAATACTTCTATGAAGGCTTATGTCAATCAGACAGAAACATGGTTGATGGTGCTAGTGGAGGAGCTCTGATGAACAAAACACCTATTTCTAGATTAATTGATAAGAACAACTAGATTAAACACCGTTCCTCTTGGGTTCGACACATACTTACCACTTCTACATTAATTTGTAGTTTTGAAACTTGGGTGTGATGTCGCAGTACGCCAAAATTTATTTTATTTCCTTACTCGGTTTCAAAACTACAAATTAATGTAGAAGTGGTAAGTAAGGGTTGAACCTAAGAGGAACGGTGTTTGATCTAGTTGTTTTTATCAATTAACATAGAAAATGGGGGTTTTGTGAAGTTGAATGCAATTCGAAAATAAAATTACAAAATAAAAGAGATGAAAATGAAACAATTGAAGATATATCTAGTTCTCGGGTTCGGTTGTGTCAACATCTCGTGTTTATCTTTCCCATGCAACGTGTACTATCCCTTCTTCAATTTATCAACTCTCAATTAACCAAGAAGCTCTGATTAACGAATTCTTCCTTAAGTGTATTAAATTAAAGTGAGTTCTTTAACTTAACATCTAGCTATTGGATAATCCTAAACAAGTTCTTAGGATTTAATGCAATGCTAGTGTGAAATGAACAAGAAGAATGAGTTGAATTAGATGATCAATTTCACAAACTTGAATTAATACATCTAAGTTGATTTATTAACAAATATGCACGACATTTGTTTGCTACTGTGGATTGGAATCTAGTGATAATTACGGATCAAAAGTTCCAATCCTAGCACATAACTTGAACTTAAAGATTAATTGATTCAATTGGCCAAAGTGAATGCAATAATCACATAAATTGAAAAGGGGTTTAAAAGCATAACAAATCAACAAATTGAAGTAGAGGAATAGATAAAACGTTAGCAAAGAGTTAGAAAAGATAACAACATGATAATTGAACACAACGTCCCCCTCGAACTAGATAGAGAAGTCTAACTACTCATATTAGCGGGTATCACCACTGCTATATGATAGATTATACTTCACTATCTCAAGTAATATATAAAAACTATAGAAATCACGTAAATAATGCTAAGAATTAAATAGAGAAGTCTAACTACTCATATATCTTGGGTTAAATACTTATAGCAGTAGCAGTGTATCACCTCATAATATATGAGAAATTATCTTTCTCAAACATGAAAAATAAAAGAAGAAGAGAAATTAGTGAAGAAATGCTCCGCTAATCATATTCACGGCCGAAGTATCGTCGATTGATTTAACCCGCATATATGAGTAGTTAGACTTCTCTATTTAATTCTTAGCATTATTTACGTGATTTCTATAGTTTTTATTTATTACTTGAGATAGTGAAGTATAATCTATCATATAGCAGTGGTGATACCCGCTAATATGAGTAGTTAGACTTCTCTATCTAGTTCGAGGGAGACGTTGTGTTCAATTATCATGTTGTTATCTTTTCTAACTCTTTGCTAACGTTTTATCTATTCCTCTACTTCAATTTGTTGATTTGTTATGCTTTTAAACCCATTTTGAATTTATGTGATTATTGCATTCACTTTGGCCAATTGAATCAATTAATCTTTAAGTTCAAGTTAAGTGCTAGGATTGGAACTTTTGATTCGTAAATATCACTAGATTCCAATCCACAGTAGCAAACAAATGTCGTGCATATTTGTTAATAAATCAACTTAGATGTATTAATTCAAGTTTGTGAAATTGATCATCTTATTCAACTCATTCTTCTTGTTCATTTCACACTAGCATTGCATTAAATCCTAAGAACTTGTTTAGGGTTATCCAATAGCTAGATGTTAAGTTAAAGAACTTACTTTAATTTAATACACTTAAGGAAGAATTCGTTAATCAGAGCTTCTTGGTTAATTGAGAGTTGATAAATTGAAGAAGGAATAGTAACACGTTGCATGGGAAAGATAAACACGAGATGTTGACACAACCGAACCCGAGAACTAGATATATCTTCAATTGTTTCATTTTCATATCTTTTATTTTGTCATTTTATTTTCGAATTTCATCCAACTTCACAAAACCCCCCTTTTCTATATTAATTGATAAAAACAACTAGATCAAATACCACTTCTTCTCAAATACACAATGGCTTGTGAGTGTGTGCATTTAAGGTTATCATCCCATCACTAACTTGAACCAAATGAAAGCTTACGATGTTCTATCCAAATCCTGACCCGAAATGGTCAAATATTTCCTTTCATCTCTCGTGATCCCACTCTTGTTTTACAATGATTCCCATGGATCCTAAAAATTACTCAGTTCACCAAAAATCATCAACTGTTAGCACTGCAAAGAAAAAAAAGGGCATGGCAGGTGTTTTATCGCAAATATGTCTTCAATTTAAAGAGTGTTTAGATTGGGCACTTCAAACCACTGAGGGAATTTATTTATCAAACTTCACACTTGGGTAGCTATCACATTTCTTTTTTTTTTTTATGTTTTTTTTTTCTTTTTTTTTCTTTTTTTTCTTTTTTTTTTTTTTGATGAAGAAAAAGAAGAAGAGTTTTGCAATTTTATTTTCAGCTTTTACCCCACAGGTAGCTTTCACACTACCCCTTTCATTGGAGGCAGCCTTCTTCACCCATTCGAGGTGACGACTTCACACTCTGAGGTAGGTAGCTCTTTCCTGTGGTCCCTCTCCTTATTTTGAACATAAAAGTAAAATTCATTCTCAGCATAGGTCAATGCTTTTTCCAAACTTTTTAAACTCTATCAATAAAAGACACATTCACAAAAAACAGATACCATGCGATTATAACTCCACCTTGCTAATAATTGATGTTTCCAGGTTACTTTGAGCAGGACGAATGGATAGAAAAAAAAGAAAAGAAAAAAGTTAGTTTACTATGGTCTAGAAAGTTAGAAAAAAATCAACATTTTCAACCTTCAATTTGTGTTCCAGAAAATGATAGTAAATTACCTATTAATGTTCTGAGCTATGGAAACAACAAGCCCCCAGGATTCTTCCCTAACAAACCTCAAGGCCAATTCCAGCAACAAGGGAATTTCCAAGCCCAAGGGCAATTTCAACAAAAACCTCAACAATCAGGTATGTCTCTTGAGGATATGGTGAAAACATTAGCAACTAACACTGTGAAATTTCAACAGGATTCCAAATCAAGCATTCAAAACTTGGAAAACCAGATGAGTCAATTGGCAACTGCCATCAATCGACTGGAAGCACAATCTGGAGGGAAGTTACCATCTCAACCTGAGGTAAATCCAAAGAATGTTAGTGCCATAACCTTAAGGAATGGAAAAGAGATCGAAAACCCTCACAAAGAAGTTTCCACACATGAAGATAAAGAAGAAAAGCTTGAAAAGGAGGCAAGTCCTACCTCTCATATCATTGCTAAAACAATTCCTCCCCCTTTCCCTAGTAGATTAGCGAAAACCAACAAAGATGACAAGGAAAAAGAAATTTTGGACACATTTAGGAGAGTTGAAATCAACATTCCATTGTTAGATGCAATCAAACAAATCCCACGCTATGCTAAGTTTTTGAAAGATCTTTGCACTAACAAGAGGAAATTGAAGGGAAATGAAATGATCAAAATGGGAGAAACCGTTTCAGCGGTATTCCAGAAGAAGTGGCCTCCAAAATGCAAAGACCCTGGTATGTTCACTGTCCATGCACCATAGGCAATCACCATATTGATAAAGCACTTATAGATTTAGGAGCATCCATAAATGTCATGCCTAGATCCTTGTATGCTTCACTAAATCTAGGAAAACTAAAAGAAACTCACGTAATTGTGCAACTAGCTGATCGTACCAATGTATACCCAGATGGAGTCATAGAAGATGTGCTAGTCAAAATAAATGGCTTAGTTTTCCTCTTTGATTTTTACGTGCTTGATATGGTCGATGAACATTCACCTCACCTTACACCTATCATATTGGGACGTCCATTTCTTTACACTTCTCGCACTAAAATTGATGTCTATGAGGGTACACTGTCCATGGAATTTGATGAGGAAAAAGCGAACTTTAATATTTTTGATGGCTCATTGCGCCCTAATAAGACTTGTTCTGTCTTTGCAATTAATTCGACTAATCCTTTTGTGAAAGAAATGTGTAAATTGAATTGCAAAGCTAGCATGCCACATAAGATTGAGCCAAAGCACAATTACCTCATCTCGAAGAAGGAAGCCATGGAAAGAAATGAGACCAAAAAATTTTGGAGAAGAATTCAAGAAGGACTGTTAAGAAATCAAGACACTTTCGGGAAGCCATCGAAGACAAAGTGGAGCTGCAATGGATTTGAGGAATCCTACTTGACAAATGGGAACTGTGTCGAGCTAACGACCATAAACAAAAGCGCTTCTTGGGAGGCAACCCAAGCATTTTTCTTTTAATATTTGTATTTTTTTTTGTTTTTAATTTGTTTACTTTTCATCTAACGTATTAAGGAAGATATTGCTTTATTCTTTGGGGGACGATATTTCGAGACTCAATTATTTGGGAAGAGACATGATGGCCCATAAATCGGTGATTAGCGAGAATTACGGATAATGGGCAGGTTAATTATTGATAAATGACAAATCCGTCAAACACGTTTTCTCGGATGCCCACTCCAACGTATTCTTTACAGCACACTCTGCATGCACGATTGTCGGTTGAAACAGTGCCCACTTTGACTATAAATCAGAGATCATTCTCCACTCGAAACCACAACCACAATCTTCATTTTCAGTGAGTACTTCTTTCTAGCAGTGATTAGGTAATTTCTTTCTTCTTCACCGTCTTCTTCTTCTTTCTATTTATTTTGTTTTTCCTAGTTTTATAGTATGAACGTGTGGGATATTTTTATATATATATGTATTTTTCTCATTTTAATTGATTATGTAGTTCAATTTCTGTTACTTTTTCTTCTCTTTCGTTATTTTACTTGAAAATATGGAAGAGTGTGATAATCTACTATGCTTATTGATTTTGATGGTTTTAATCTTATTACTTCAGTGTTTCTTTTTCTTTCGTGTGTTACGTAACTAAAAAAAAAAAAAAATTTATAGTCGAGCCAACGACTATAAACAAAGGCGCTACTTAGGAGGCAACCTAAGCATTCTCTTTTCTTCTACTTCTTCAAAACTCTTGCATTTTCAATGGATACCAAACTTTCCAAAATCCACAAGTATTATCAAATCACTTTGCCTTTGAATGCTTTGAAAGAGATTTACTATTCTAGAGTGGGACGGTTAAAAATGTTGATGGAAAAGGAAATGCCTGAGGACATTCGTTGGTTGATTGAAGCAAAGGTCCGATTAGGAGGTGAAATGCCAGCTTTAAGTACTAAATATGCACCAGGGTTAGGCAAAAGTAATTTTGCAAAGAAACGAAGAGCAAAAAGAATGAATGTGTGCTATAAATGTGCTAGATGACCTTATAAATGCACTCGATGGACCTGCAACTCAGGTAACCGTTCCATTGGATTTGTGTCCACAAATCGAGAAGATAAAATATGTTTCATTAAGGATGGCATGAGTAAGGAGTCTTTGGATGATATCCATCAAACTCTTGAGACGCATCCTAGTGGAATGGTGCAAATCGAACTTCTCAATCTGTGGAGTGAATTTAAAAAGGAACGAGAACGATATAGTCTTGGGAATCTGACTTTAAAAGACCCTGTTTGCCAGTCTATAAGAAAATTGGATGGGAAGCATATCCCCGACTCATAGAAGGCGTTTAAGCCGTTTCTGGACGTAAAACCAGAGGAAGATGTGAGCCACAATCACAACTACGTGTACATATTGTTATTTTTAATTGTTTTTTGTGTTCTTGTGTCAGTTTTTAGTGTGCAAAGTCGGCAACCTATGGCGGCTACTACTTCTACCGGAACTGGGAGTTCAAAGAGGAAATTGACAACCATAAGTCTTTTCGGTTGAATCAATATGGGAAAACCGACACTTCTCTCACCAGTAGTCACAGCTGGAACATTCCTTGGAAATCAAAAGTATAAGCTAGTCTACGGAGGAGGTTGTCGTGGGCTGATAGGATGTGCAATTCGGTCAGCATATGCACGAGGGTCTCGATGGTTGGCGTTATTGTACCACCTTTAAACAAAGCAGTATGGTAAGACCATTGGTTTTGAGGTACATGCTAGATCATTGTTTGAACGCTTAACACTAATGATAATGTATTCGGATGCTTTCATTGCAATACCAGGGGGTTTCGAAACTCTGAAACAAATCTTTTGCATAATTTCTTGGGCCGAGATGAGACTACACTCTAAACCAATTGGTCTTTTAAACATTGACAACCATTTTGACGGTTTATTGGCATTTCTGATTTCTAGCTCATCAAAGTCGATTTCTCCTAATACTTTGAAAATGATTTTTATTACACCATCAATTGAGGAATTATTGGAGAAATTAGAATCTTATGTACCACAAATGCGTGTAGAAGTGTCTGTCATCAATTGGCCAGAGGAATTAAGCAAAAGGAACAGAGATCCGAATGGATTGGATTTAGAGTTAAGGTTATGAATGTGGAATAGCTAACTTCAGATGGTAGAATACGGAGTTTAACTCTGGAAACACATCTGTGTTACGCTCTGGAATTAAAAAAAAAAACAAAAAAAACAAAAAACCACCTTGAATCTTGGTTTATGTATCCCGCCCAAAGGCGTTAAACTGGTCTTTTTCAGTAGACCTTAAAGAACTGTATTCTCTTCTATTAACCTTCTTCTTTCAAGTCTTTTGCAGATACCTCAAAGTGCACTTAATTTTCATTTCTTTCTTTGGCATCCCCTCTACGTATTGTTGCTCTTCTACAAGTACTCGACTCTTTCTCTATGCCTCTTGATATCAAGATTCACATTGTTCGACTTGTTGACAAGTATGAGCGTGCCCTTTGGAATGTTATCGCTTTTGGGGCAGGGTCATCCCGATCTGCTCGCAAACGACGTGCTAAGCGCCTTAAAAGTTGCTTTAAATGTGGAAAGCTATTAGAGGGACCTCATTGTACTCGAAATCAAACTTATTCACAATATAGACATGTTGTTTTCTTCAAGGATGGACCGATTAGGTGCAGGGCCGAAAAGTCTATCAGGAGAAACAGCCAGCTCGCAATCAGTGTGAGAGAGTTTGATAATTTGTTGGAACAACGACAACGTCTGTTGGAAACCAAACTCGATGGCCTAACCATTGAGCAGCAACTTTTTGAGCGTGATCATTAGCACCCATCCGAAGATGTAAAACTACGTCTCATTCATTTGAGAAGTGTCTGAGTTGGACGTTCTGCTCTAAACGTTCTCCCATTTGTTGGTTCTTGTGGGGCTGTTCTTTATTGAATGGTAAACATACCTATGTGTCATGTGGCGATTTGGAGGACCCTTTCATTAAGGTTGGTTGTCAAACTGTTTTGTAGAGAGTATGCTGATTCAGATAGTTTCCATGCGGATCAGACTTGATGGAATCATATCATTAATTTGATGTGAATACTACTGCAAGATGTTCAGAGGGTTGTCAACTCCCAAAGTCGCTTTGTATATATTTCTCTTCTTCATTGAAAAAAAAAATTTCAGTTGTTGTTTTTCTTGTTCTGTAAATATGTTGATTGCAGGTCTGTTACTCTTGGATTGTTGACCTGTTCCTACGAAGCGCTACATTGTGCAACCACCATCCCCACTCGTCACCACTCATGGCTTACCATAGGGGAGTTTCCATCTCTTCTCTTTTACATGGTATTTATATTTCTACATTGGGGACAATGTAGAATTTAAGTGTGGGGGAGTGGCATATTGTGATCTGCTTGTGATTTTTTTTTTGTGTCTATAATTTTGCATGAGCTAGCAACTTTTGAATATGATTGAGCTTAATTTGCGTGATTTAGCTAAAACTGCAGGATCCCCAAAAAAAAAAAATCAATTTGTTGTGTTCTGTTCTTCTCTACGCATAGCTGGCTAAATTACCTGAGCACGTTTATAAGGTAATTTACTATCATTTTCTGGAACACAAATTGAAGGTTGAAAATGTTGACTTTTTTTTTTTAGTTTTTTTTAGACCATAGTAAACTAACTGTTTTTCTATCCATTCGTCCTGCTCAAAGTAACCTGGAAACATCAATTGTTAGCAAGGCGGAGTTATAATCGCATGGTATCTGTTTTTTGTGAATGTGTCTTTTATTGACAGAGTTTAAAAAGTTTGGAAAAAGCACTGACCTATACTGAGAATGAATTTTACTTTTATGTTCGAAATAAGGAGAGTGGCCATAGGAAAGAGCTACCTACCTCAGAGTGTGAAGCCGTCACCTCGAATGGGTGAAGAAGGCTGCCTCCAATGAAAGGGGTAGTGTGAAAGCTACCTGTGGGGTAAAAGCTGAAAATAAAATTGCAAAACTCTTCTTCTTTTTCTTTCTCTTCATCAAAAAAAAAATAATAATAATAATAGAAAAAAAAAACCGGAAGAAATGTGATAGTTACCCAAGTGTGAAGTTTGATAAATAAATTCCCTCAGTGGTTTGAAGTGCTCAAATCTAAACACTCTTTAAATTGAAGACATATTTGCGATAAAACACCTGCCATGCCCTTTTTTTCTTTGCAGTGCTAACGGTTGATGATTTTTGGTGAACTGAGTAATTTTTAGGACCCATGGGAATCATTGTAAAATAACAGTGGGATCACGAGAGATGAAAGGAAATATTTGACCACTTCGGGTCAGGATTTGGATAGAACATCGTAAGCTTTCATTTGATTCCAGTTAGTGATGGGATGATAACCTTAATTGCACACACTCACAAGCCATTGTGTATTTGAGAAGAAGTGAAATTTTCATGGTTCGGGAGAATGTTGATTAAGCAAGTCACTATCTGTAGAAGGATTTCAATGTTTAAAGTTGTTAATCTCATGTAAAATTAGTGTGTTGCTTTGTGTCATAGGTTGTTGTTCGAGGCCGAACAACAGTCTAAGTGTGGGGGAGTTTGATAAGTGCTAAATAAGCACTTAAATAACTCTTTTATTTTATGTATTTGTGTGTTTTATTAGTATTATATGTTCCGTTTTATGTGTTTTTCCTTTATTGTGGTGTTTAGGGTCACAAAGAATCAAAAGGAGTCAAAATGGATGAAAATAAAGTGAAAATGGAAACTCAGGACCAAAACGCAAGCGAATCAAAGATGGAGGACCTCCGAAGTAATTTTATGAAAAGTTGTTTTTACAATTTTTCTTGTGCCAAAGTCGAAGAACATCAAAAGAGGATTCCTAAACTTTTTCTGGATCTCAAATCGGAGTTTCCTAGTGAAAGTTATGGCCATTTGAAGAAAAATGACTAAAAGCGTCAAAGCCAAACTGTTGGGGACCAAACTGCAACTTTTCAAAAGTCTGGGGACCAAAGTGAAACTTTTCAAAAAGTTGGAGGACCAAAATGCAATTTGTCAAGGACCAAAATGAACAACATTCAAAAGTTGAGGGACTTGGTGTGCAATTTCTGTGTGACTCGGGTGACTCAGTCACCGCCAAGACGTGATCGAAGTCGACCGCAAGTGACTCGAGTCACGCCCGATCATGATCGAAGTCGCCGCAAGTGACTCGAGTCACCGCCGCAAGTGATCGAGTCACGCCGCAACCGCCCCTGGCCTCCCTGCTTCGCTGGTGACTAGGCAATCGCGCGTGACTCGAGTCAGCGCGTGTGGCGACTCGAGTCACGCCTGACACCACTGCAGTATCGTCGACCAGCGGACTCCACCTACCGTAAAACGTGTTTTTTGGTATTTTCTTGACTTCTTAGAGATAAAACAACCTGAGCACACCACAATAGACTCATGAAGGAAGACTTTTATGATTTTTTAATATTTTTTTGGTGTAATATTTTGCCTATAAATAGAGGCATTTCCAAGCTTGAATCACACAACTTGTAGAGAGAATTAGCTTGTGATTCTCTCCAACTTTCTCCTCAATAAATTTCTATTCATCATTTATTCTTAGTTGTAGCTTGAAAGCTCTTAGTTTTTCATATTCCGGAGGAAGTAAGAACCTAAATATAGGTTCGAAAAATCAATCGACGATACTTCGGCCGTGAATATGATTAACGGAGTATTTCTTCTCTAGTTTCTTTCCTAATTTTATTTTTCATATTTGAGAAAGATAATTTCTCATATATTGCAGAGGTGATACACGGCGTGACGCCGTTATAAGTATTTAACCCGCATATATGAGTAGTCAGACTTCTCTATTTAATTCTTAGCATTATTTACGTGATTTCTATAGTTTGTATATATTACTTGAGATAGTGAAGTATAATCTATCATATAGCAGATGGTGATACCCGCTAATATGAGTAGTTAGACTTCTCTATCTAGTTCGAGGACGTTGTGTTCAATTATCATGTTGTTATCTTTTCTAACTCTTTGCTAACGCTTTATCTATTCCTCTACTTCAATTTGTTGATTTGTTATGCTTTTAAACCCGTTTTGAATTTATGTGATTATTGCATTCACTTTGGCCAATTGAATCAATTAATCTTTAAGTTCAAGTTAAGTGCTAGGATTGGAACTTTTGATCCGTAATTATCACTAGATTCCAATCCACAGTAGCAAACAAATGTCGTGCATATTTGTTAATAAATCAACTTAGATGTATTAATTCAAGTTTGTGAAATTGATCATCTAATTCAACTCATTCTTCTTGTTCATTTCACACTAGCATTGCATTAAATCCTAAGAACTTGTTTAGGGTTATCCAATAGCTCGATGTTAAGTTAAAGAACTTACTTTAATTTAATACACTTAAGGAAGAATTCGTTAATCAGAGCTTCTTGGTTAATTGAGAGTTGATAAATTGAAGAAGGAATAGTAACACGTTGCATGGGAAAGATAAACACGAGATGTTGACACAACCGAACCCGAGAACTAGATATATCTTCAATTGTTTCATTTTCATATCTTTTATTTTGTCATTTTATTTTCGAATTTCATCCAACTTCACAAAACCCCCCTTTTCTATATTAATTGATAAAAACAACTAGATCAAATACCGTTCCTCTTGGGTTCGACCCTTACTTACCACTTCTACATTAATTTGTAGTTTTGAAACCGAGTGAGGAAATAAAATAAATTTTAGCGTACTGCGACAACACGCCCAGGTCACTATCAAAGACCTGCTCACCCTCATCAACAGACAACTTGGCATCTCGCACCCGATCGAAAATGTTCCTGAACACATGTTGATTCCGCCCATCAAGCCCCTATGGCAACTGAAAGAATTTCTCCCAAAAAGCAGCTATTCCCATGTGACGAGAGGGATATGACCACTTCTGAGAGGCAAACGACTGGAAATCATAATGATGGGCCCACACACTAAGGAAATGGAACATGCGGGCTGCCATCTATGGAAACAACTCCCACTGTACAAGTAATGGCGAATGGTCTGAACAATGCCTCTTCAAATGGCGAATAGACAGCTGATGAAAGAAATTGGCGGCGTCGGGATTCATTAGGATCCTATCCAAATGCTTCCACACTCGATGATTAGTCCACGTGTAAGGCTCCCTAACAAAACCAACATCCGAGAGATCACAATCCAACATCATATTACGAAAATCCGAAATACCCTTATCCCTCGCACTGAAGCCAGTGCACTCACTCTCAGCAGCGATGATATTAAAATCACCACCAACCAACCATGGCCGATCCATACCAACAGAGATATCATACAAAGCAATCCACAACTAGTCCACAATCATTTCGAAAAATTAGGGTTAAGAATTAATAGGGGATAAACCAAAATTAGGGTTAATAATTTAGGGCTAGACAAGAATTTGGGGAAAAGTTGGTTGAAACTAACTTTTCATGTTAAAATTTTTGGATTACTACAACTGACAATGAATCAATATACAAATTTTCTCAATTGAATTTGATGCCCGTCATTGAGGTTTTCTCTCACTTTATGTAGAATTAAAAATACAACTTATAACCCTAATTTTCCTAATTTACAATGAGCCTATTCTATACAATAAACATACATGTAAAATCCCCCCTCAAATTGATGCGAGAGGTTCCGAGAGCATCAATTTGCCCACCAAGAATTGGTGATAATGACGAGATAAAGCGTTGGTGAAGACGTCTCCAGTTTGGAATTCCATGGGAATGTGAGGAAGATCGATCACACCTCAATCACATGCCTCATGGATAGAATAACAATCGACCTCAATATGTTTAGTACGCTCATGGAAAATAGGATTCTCTGCAATTTAAATAGCACTAGTGTTATCTGCATGCAGTGGAGTAGGAGAACACTGAGGAATACCAAGCTCGCCCACTAAACCACGAATCCACACAATCTCTTAACAAGCTAAGGACATGGGACGATACGCTAATTCTGTAGAGGATCGAGAAACCCTTTCTTGAGTATATTTGTATTGATGCAAGAGAGCACCAGTAGAAGAAAGAACTTCAAGGCCAAGAAATTAATGGAGTAGACTAAGATCTTTCATACGAAAAAAAGACTAAAGATGCTGTTGTAGTGTCCTAATCGACTAAGCATCAAAAATAGTAAAATAATATCATCCACATAGACCAACAGAATATCATCCACATGGACCAACAGAACCACAATCCCAGTAGCAGTCTTCTTAAGAAAGAACGATGAATCAGATTGGCTCTAAGTGTAGTGGAACCTAAGGAGGGTGGCACAAAGTTTCTCAAACCAGGCACGGGGTGCCTCTTTTAACCCGCATAATGAACGTCGCAAATGACAAACTGCAGTTAGATTAGTTAAGAAATAGCCTAGGAGGTGGGGCCATATAAATATCCTCTTTTGAATTTCTATGTAAAAAGCCATTGTTTGCATCCATCCGGTGCAGAGGGTAACTCTAAGTGGTAGAGACAGCCATAACAGTTCGAACAATGGTCATTTTAGCAACTGGAGCGAAAGTCTCATCATATTTAAGCCCATATTCTTGCCAATTGCCAAGTGCTACCAATCGAGCTTTGTATCTATCAATAGTTCCATCAGACTGGAGTTTAACGTATATACTCACTTACAACCAATGAGATTGACTCCTTCAGGGTGAGGTACAATATCCTAGGTATAGCTCTCCAGAAGTGCCTCAAGTTCTTCATCCATAGCTTGCTTGCAACAAGCTTGATCGGCTGTTTGTGAATATGACTTAGGAATAACAGTGGTCTTCATAGTAGTCTGATTAGTAGTGTGACAGAATCCGTACCTATCATGTGGTCGGGATATACAAGAATTCCTTCGTGGTACAGATGGAGTAGAATCAGACATCTGTTCAGGATCTAGGAGGGGCGTCGGTACCCGAGGAGAACGTCTTTGATACACTATTCCTTTCCAATGATCTATTGTCGATGTATCATGATTAACCGTAGGAAGCGACGCAGTCTCACATGCTGGATAAATATAGGACTGGAAGAAATATTCAGTTTCAAAGAAAATAACATTTCGAGAAATGGTAAGTTTATTCGCAGTAGAATCATAACATATGTAACCCTTATGAGAAGGACTGCACCTAAGAAAAGCACACATTGCTGTTTGTGCTGTGAGTTTGTTTCTTTCCATAGGAGATAAGTGAACGAAGAAGACAGAGCCAAAAATACGAAGAGAATTATAGTCTAGGACGACACCAAATAGACGATAATATGGAGAGTCAAATTGAAGGGCCTGAGAAGGCAATCGATTAATCAGATAGATCGCCATAGACAGTGCTTCTACCCAGAAACGTGAAGGGGCTGAAGATTCAAGCAATAGAGTACATACCATATCTAAAAGGTGGTGATTTTTACGTTCGGCTATTCCAATTTGTTGTGGAGAATATGGACAAGATTGTTGAGACAAAATTCCCTTAGATTTGTGAAATTGGTGAAACTCGATAGACATGTATCCCCACCCCAGAATCAGATCGTCAAATCTTAATATGAGCATAAAATTGAGTTTGAACAAGTGCAAGAAATTCTTGAAATTTGGAAAACACTTTAGATTTAGAGCAAAGAAAATATATCCAAGTGAAACGATTGTATTCATCAATAAAAGTAACAAAATACTTATATTGAATATATGAAATAACAAGACTAATACCCTAGACATCTATATGTACAACCTCAAAACATGCCGAAGCACGACTCCCATGAGAAGGATATGGTAAACACTTACTTTTACCCAATTTACAATTAGTGCAATCAGAAGATATATCAGAAAGTGAAATTTTATTTCCCAAACAACCAGTCGTGAAAAGATGAGATAAAACAACTTTATTGGGATGGCCTAATTTCTTATGCCAAACATCACTATCGTTAATAATAGTAGAACAACCTACTCAGTTGAAACCAGAATTAATAGAATTGGAAAACTGGAAAGGAAATAGATGTCCAACTTTAGGCCCCTTCGCAATCACCTTCCCGATGTTTGATCCCTGCACACAACAACCAATACGATCAAAGTGAATTTCACATTTATTATTCACAAATTGTCCAACAGAAATTAAATTTGAAGATAACTTTGGGGAAATAAGAACATTATGAAAGGTGTCTCCAAAAGATCCAATAGTAGTGATAGGAAGAGCACTACCAATTGCTATTTGAATAAGCTCATTACCTGTATACTTACAAATATCACGTAAGGCGGTCTGATTTTCAGTCATATGATCTGAAGCTGCTGAATCAACCAAGCAAGGAGAAGTATGAGAATGATTCGTACCTTGGATACCAATTGCAGATAAAGCGAAGACAATCATCTGTTGGGCCATTTCGGGAGTCAAAATAGATGGAAAGTTGGGTGGAACAGGTTGGTTCAGAGTATGCACAAGAGTAATATCTACTAGATTAGACTGCATGGAAGAATTAGAATTTTTCCCTTGTCTATTTTTGGGCTAGATTTGACAAGCTTTAATGAGATTCCCATCTTTCTTACAGTAATTACAGAACTTCTTTGGGCAGTGTTTTGCGATGTACCCAAACTCTTTACAACGATGGCATTGTATCTGTACGGTAGTTTTTCTTTTTACTTGAGACACATATTCAATATTCTTCAACTCAGTGGGGGCAAAGTCTTGATTAGGACTTATGTGAGTTGTTAAAAGTTGTTCTTCACTCAATAATTCACTTAAGCAAGTATCTAAGGATGAAATAGGATTGAGACTGATTAACCCAGCATGTGGAGTCTCAAATTATGGGCGAAGCTTCATCAAAAATTGATCTCACTAGCTGTCATCATGAATTTTCTTTAACAATTCTAATGCCTCCTGTGGAATTACAGAAGAAACAATTCCAGAATATTCACTCCAAAGATTTCAAAATCCAGAATAATACTGCTGAATAGTAAGATTGCCTTGTCAATAACTAGAAATATCTAACTCCAGCTGATATTTCCTAGTAGTGTTATCCTCTTAATAGATGCATCGAATACAATCCCACATCTCCTTTGATGTTGCAAAAGGCCGGAGATCATTTATCATATGAGGTTCAATCAAACCAAGTAACCAAGTTATAATCTGTACATCTTTAGTCACCCACTGAGCAGGCTCCTTAGGATTCGTAGGAGCCTTCGTCATACCTTCTACGTGACCCCACAGATCGTTTCCTTTAACATACATTGAGAATTGAAATTCCCAAATACTATAATTCTTCCCATTAAAACGAATAATAGAAATCTTATCTTCACCAATTATTCAGACTCAAACACTTTAATTGTTGAACTTAACCACAAAACCAACAAAAAAAGTGGAATTCACCACAAGACCAAATACAAGAGTGAAATCCACTCAAATATCGCACCAGAAATGAGAGATAGTATCGAAAGGCACATTCACTATGTGAAACCGAGAAGGAAAGTGTGCGATGAACAGTAAATACGGTGACTAGTGCTCGATGACCAGTGTCGGTGAATAGTATAGCGAAGAAATAGTAATGCGATGAACAGTAGCGTGAGGATAAGGCTAATATACGACAAGCAGCTTTTGACCAAGTAACAATCGTAAAATCAATCAACGCATAGAACATGGCTCTGATGCCATGACAATGAATCAATATACTGATTTTCCAATTGAATTCAATGCCCTTCATTGAGATTTTCCCTCACTTTAAATAGAATTACAAAAACAACTTATAATCCCAATTTTCCTAATTTAGAATGGGTCTATTTTATACAATAAATATACATGTAACAACAACCACAATCCAGAACATTACACAATTTAGGTAACGCGTATTAAAATTTTGTAAGAATTTCAATAGAGTTTCGTTTGTACTTCGGACAATTCCATCCCATAAATATCCTATAGTTTAGGTATTTATTTACTGCTTAACAATATAATTAATTTTGATTAATTTTTTATTTAATTTTTTTATCACACAAAAATTAAATTTTAGCTGAAAGTTTTAGTTTTAATTAATTTTCATGTTTTTCATTAATTTTATTTTTAAAATAATTAATTATATCTAAAATTAATTAAACGGTCCAATCTATTTTTTGTATTTTAATGGTACACGTTTCTTTCAATTTTTCTGTAAAATTTTAAATAATTTTTATTTTTTAGCACACCAAACTTAAATCCTAGAAAATCTTTTAATTTTAATTAATTTTTATTTCGTTTCCAATTATTTATAAAAAAAAATGAACGGTTATTTTTCCAAAGCCCGTTCAAGTTTATAACAATTCCAACTCCGTTCTTTTTCTTCAAGTGTGGAACCCCAAAATCTTTAAATTAAGTGTCACTGGAAATCCCTTTCTGATGATTCCATCCAATTCAATCATTGAATTTGCGTTTTTGTACTGTTGTGCACTAAAATTTAGAGGTAAAACTTTAAATAATATTTTATTTCATAATTTTAATAGTTTTAAACTTCACAAATTTTAAACAATAAGCAATTCAGTGCTAGATCTTTTTAAACATCACAATTTTAACTTTAATTTTTTAATTTGGGCCTAATTTTTTTATTTCACAATTTCAACATAATTTTCGGAAAATTGGTGGAAATGGTCCATAAATTTTGTGGTTGCAGTGAAATTGGTATTAAAAAAAACAAAAGGTAGTGTGATATTAACTTCATTGAATTAATTAATTTGATATTAATTTTATTTGGTCTATAATTAATTTTATCGAATTTATTTGACACCTATTAAATAATTTTTATCGACAATTGTTTTAAGAAATTAGATTTGACCAATTGTATTGTTTGGTCGAATATAATTTTTTTATTTAAAAAATAGCATAACTAAAAAATTAAAACAAAATCTGCTACGTTTAGACATGAAAATCGATTGTGTTAATAAAAACCTCTATGTGTGTGTGTGTATATATATATATTATGGATAGTATATATATAGATAGATTTAATAAGATTCGTAGCCGTTAATAATAACTATTAAGGAATTTAAAATGGATTAGGCAAGAAAGAAAGAAAAAAATTAGATATTAATTAAAAAATTAGCAAATAGGGGGAAAATCTCATCGTAGGAGAGAAAAATAGTCCAAAATCAATATTTAAAAATACTGAAAAATGAGCGAAAAATTCCCGCCAAGAGTGGTCTGCTTGTCGTTATTAATATATAGATTATGGTTATGTACAAAACCATATTTGTTAAAAATCATGGAAATCTAAATTGAGAAAAAATTGTATATTGCCAAGAAATTTAGATGAAAAGAATTACTCATGGTTTTCTCTTATTTAAACTAATTATTACAGCCGACTTTTTTGGCCAAGAGATACAACACAACCATGCCGAGGCTTCGACAATCGCCGGTCGTCTTCTAGATTTTCCCTCGATGAACAATACTAGTGCATCGCGACTTGGAGAACAACGTGCTCAAGGTTCTACCATTTCCTTCCTTCTCTTTCCGTTTCTTTTTTTTTTCTTTTTTCTTTTTTCTTGATTTCTTGACAGGTTTAGATTCCCTTATTTTCCCTTTTCAAATTTATATGTTTTATTTTGTTTCTATTATTGCTTTTTTTCATTCTTTTTCTTTTCGGTATTTTCAACTTTCCTAGCTTGCTAAATGGTTGACTCTTTTTGTGTGGTCCAACTATTTTTGTTTTATTTATTTTATATGGCATGCCTTTATATATGAACCTCTCCAGCCTCATTCTTCTTGTGGTTCGATAGCATGCGCATTCAATTTTTCCAAAGTTTTCATTTGGTTTGTGAGTCAGAAAATACTAATAGAAGTCTCGAGTTGAAATAGAATCCTCTATTTTTGGTTCTTAATTTTGAGATTTTGATCCATGGTTGTTTGCAGCGCCCAAGTATAGATTAGTCTATTTCTTGACTATGCGCTGTGAAAGACAAAAAATAAATAACTAAATTTTTCGTTGATAAATTCTTTCTCTTTAAGGGCCAAAGTATCCATTTTGACCTCCCAAACCTGAGGACGTGGCAACTATATACTATACTAGCGGAACCACATGTTAGGAAATCAACCCGAATAACATTTCGGATTAACCCCAAGACCTTGCCTTCGGGTTGAGAAATATCAAGTGAACAGGAGAAATAAAGACATGAGACAATAACAACACAAGATTTACGTGGAAAACTCCAAAGTTGGAGAAAAACTACGGCCCGTCAGAGGTATTCCACTATATGAAAAATTTGTACAAATCGTATAGAATGTCATGCTTGCTAATCCCAAGTGTAGGAGTCGCGTAGTAGTATAACTCGGAGTACGAGTGTCATTCCACCAGGAGCAATGAGAAAGTTTGCAAAATTATTATAAAAAGGGAAATAAATCAATTAAAATGATTAAATTGAGATTGTAATAATGAAATAAATGAACTTGAGTTGTAATAAACTAATAAGAGAGAAACACTAAGGTGCCGGGGTTCCACCGTCAATTATCAATGCTGCATTATTGATTAGATTGTTTTCTTAAAACCTATTTAAGAATGGACATTGAAAAGATAAATTCAGTTAATGGTTGTTTACACAATAAGCACAAATAATTTACTATGAAATTAATCTCAAGCATAAACTGTACCTACGACAACAATCTATCAAGAAATAATTTCGTTGAAATCACAATAGATCAATTGGGTCTCCAAAACCTCAAAAGAATGGTTGTTTTTACCAAACAATAGGAAAAACTTGATTGAACCTATGAATTAGATTATATAACCATCAATCACCTCAATAAACAAACCCAATACCAAATTAACAATCCAAAAACTCAAATCTGCATAAAAGTGATTGTCTAAAGCAAATCAATAATACCACATAAATAATTTAGGTTTCTCCCCTAACCCTAGTTGGCAGATTAGGTCCTCATAGAAAAGAAACAATAAACCATGATTTAAGAGGAGAACTTGGAGAAGAAGCACTAAATAGCGTCTTGTCCCCTGGCTTTTTCTCTGTTTCTTTTTTGGAGTTCTTCCCAGCCGTTTTTTCTTTTTCTTCTTTTCCAGCCACTTTTTGTTGACTTTTTCCTCCTTTGTGCGTGTATGTATCTAAGATTTAGCCCACTACCTCAACTAATGCCAAGACCCAATTTCACGTTGTATTCCCAGGCTCTTTCTTTGACTCGTGTATGTATATATCCTCTCTATCAAAGAATGAGTCCACTAGTTAATTTAGGTGCAAGGGCCATCTACTAATTACAAAGGCCCATGCATTTATATAGGATAGTATGCATATATTCTGGTCCCCTAATTCTCCTTCTTTTCATATCCGTTTGTGCAGGCAAACATCCTTTTTGCTTAAAATTCCTTCTCTCTAAAAAGTGGTCAACCTGAGAAAATAGTATAAAAACCATTTAGTTCGTTATTATTATTAGAATCAATTGCTCAAAATATATAAATTAATACAAAATAAATATCACTTTTGAACACTAATCAAACCCTCCAACTAGCTTATTGCTAGTCTCTAGCAATTGAAGCAACTCAATCTAACTCATTTACTTCCCATGACTAACTCAGAGATAACAAAAATCGCATATAGAGAGTCACAATTTCAAAAGTGGTCGCAAGAGTAAGCAAAACTTCTAAATATCTGTCACCACAAAGTTTAGTTCATAAAAATCGATAATAGCTCAATCAATATTAGTAAACTCCCTTGCCCCAGCTTCCACATAAACCAATAATCACAAATAAGCCTCAACTTCAAGTCTCGCCATGGAAATGTCACTCAGAATAAAATCACTCTTAACTAAGTGTTTCACTCAATCGATCTCATAAGAGGTGCCGCCATATGCTTGCTTGCTTACCAAGCCTTAACTATCAATATGACAATATTACTTGAATCAAGAGGTCTTTATATAGGGTTGTAATGGGGTTGAAAGTTAAGGTTAAAAGAAAGGAAGTGTATGGGATAAACAACGGATTCCAGGAACTAGTATAGCACATGTGGATGTAAGAGATATCAATCACATGAAACTCCCATCAACTTCTTACCGAGCTTGTATCATCATTCTTTTTTTCTTTTTTTTTTCGTACTTCATTAACATGTCAATAGTACCACAAAGAATCAAACTCAACTTTCTCTTCTTTTTTTTCTTTTCTTTTTTTTTTTTGAACTTTTTTTTTCTTTTTCTTTTCCCTCCTTTTTTTATTGCATTCAACTTAACACACCCCAACTTGAATCATTCAATCATGCAACCATCAATAGCAAGTAGCCTTCAATACAAAGATCTCATCGATGCTATGCCAATTCCATATAATAGGGTAGGATAAAGTGTTTGAAGTTTTCAGGTAAGAATGCCTGGTTTAGAAAGAATACTCTTATTTTAACTCAAAGGGGTTAACTAGGGGGTAAAAATTAAAGGACATAGGATAATTTGGCAATGGAGGTATATCCTAAGTGCCTCTGTCATCTACAAGTCGTTGCCAAGTTGACGTATATTTGAACTGGTTCACTGCAAGTTCTAGAGTATACGCACAAAAATGAGATCATACGCACATGAATAAGTGTGATTGATGCATAATGTTTCAATCATAAGGCTCAAAAGCTCACAAGGGTTTATACACGTCTACACCTATTCATGCCTTCTCAGCTCATGCAAATTCCAAGACAGTGAAACACACCAATGTGGCTGCGATATTATAAATGGCATGAAAAACACTGTGGGGAAAAATATAGAGAATTGGTGTTCACAACTCATAGCAACCCATTGAATTCGTAACATCAAATATCATCCTTTTTTATGCCACCTTGTAAATACACCAACACATCTCATCATTGATGGGAAGCAAAAATCCTATACCCCCGAAAAAAAATAAAATAAAATAAAATAAAGAATAGACTATCAGATTTTCAAATTTTCTTCAATTTTTTTTCAATTTTTTTTTTTTGCCTTTTTTTGCCTTTTTTTCTTTTGAGAACTAACGAATTGCTAAGAAAATACTAAACAAATTTCTACTTCCTTTCCCCCAACTTAAAATTAGCATTGTCCTCAATGTGTGAGATCAGTAAAAGATGGAAAACAATTGAATTAAAGTAGAAGGAAACAGTAAGAAAGATAGCACCTGATGGTGAAGAGTTCTCCAAACAATTTCTTCGCAACTTGTTAGTTTCTAAAAGAGCAGAATAATAGGAAAAAAGAACAAGGCAATACTAAAATATATAGATACATAAATAAATAAAACATTTACAATAAATGTGGACAACAAATCCAACGCATCAATCCTGATAGATCGGATTTTCTAGAGAGATGGTATCATCCTCTAGAGCAATATTTTCTAAGAATGGTTTAAGACGTTGTCCATTGACCTTAAACAAATTGCCATTCTTAGGGTCCTCAACCGCAATAGCACCAAAAGTAAGAATTCGCTTAACCACAAAAGGCCCTGTCCACCTAGAACGAAGCTTACCATGAGACAAATGCAGTCTAGAATTATACAAGAGAACTTTTTGACCAAGCTCAAAATTGTTCCTTAGGATTTTCTTGTCATGAAAAACTTTCATTCGTTCCTTATATATCCTTGAATTTTCGAATGCCTCATTCCTAAGTTCTTCCAATTCATTAAACTGCAATTTCCTAAGAGAGCCGGCATCACTCAAACTAAAATTGAATGTCTTTATAGCCCAATAAGCTTTGTGTTCCAACTCTACAGGCAAGTGACACGCTTTTCCGTAGACTAATCTATATGGAGACATAGCAATTGTGGTTTTAAAAGCTGTACGATAAGCCCAGAGAGCATCAGACAGTCATAACGACCAATCCCTGTGGTTTGGATTCACCGTTTTTTCTAAAATCAGTTTTATTTCTCGATTGGCTAGTTCAACTTGACCACTAGTTTGTGGGTGATAAGGGGCAGCAACTATGTGAGTAACACCATATTTTTTCATCAAAGTTTCAAACGGTTTATTGCAAAAATGCTTACCCCCATCAGTGATAATGGCCCCAGGCGTTCCATGTCTAGAGAAAATATTCTCCTTCAGAATTTTAAAACAAGTTTTATTATCAATTTTCCTACATGGAATAGCCTCTATCCATTTTGACACGTAGTCAGCACCCACCAATATATACAGATATCCCAAAGATGAAGGGAACGGACCCATAAAACCAATGCCCCAACAATCAAATATTTCAATGACTAAAATGGGATTTAAAGGCATCATGTTTCTACGAGTTATCGCCCCTAATTTATGACAATGCTCACATGCTCCACAATATGCATTAGTGTCTTTGAAAAGAGTAGGGCAATAAAATCCGCATTGCAAAATTTTAGTGGTTGTTTTCTTAACAGAAAAATGACCACCGCATGCTTCATTATAGCAAAAAGAAATCACGTCATGCACTTCATCATTAGGAACACATCTTCTATAAATTTGATTACCACAATACTTAAACAAATACGAGTCATCCCAAAAGAAACTACGTACCTCAACCATGAACTTCTTTCGATCCTGTGCGTTCCAATCCCTTGGAGTTTCACCTGTAACAAGATAGTTTACAATATGAGCAAACCAAGGCAATTCCTTTATAGAAAAAAGTTTCTCATCGGGGAAAGAATCATTAATGGGACGAATATCAAGATGTTCGTCAAAAACCAATCTGGATAGATGATCTGCCACCACGTTCTCCACTCATTTCTTATCCTTGATGGTGATGTCACACTCTTGGAGTAAGAGGATCCACCTAATTAGCGGAGCCTTAGCATCCTTCTTACTAAGAAGGTACTTCAGTGCTGCATGGTAAGTATAAACAACAATAGGCGATCCAATAAGATAAGCACAAAATTTGTCTAAAGCAAAGACTACTGCAAGAAGTTCTTTCTCAGTTGTAGAGTAATTCATTTGAGCATTATTCAAAGTTCTACTTGCATAGTAAACGACATAAGGTTTCTTATCTTGTCTTTTCCCTAGAACAACCCCAATTGCATAATCACTAGCGTCACACATAATTTCAAAAGGTAAATTCCAATGAGGTGATTGCATAATAGGCGCAGAAGTGAGCAATGCAATTAATTTATCAAATGCAACTTGACAATCATTAGACCATTCAAATGGAGTGTCTTTAGATAAAAGATTACACAAAGGTCTAGATATGGTACTAAAATCCTTAATAAATCTTCTGTAAAATTCAGCATGTCCTAGAAAGGATCTAACATCTTTTACGCTCTTTGGAATGGGCAATTTGGCAATCAATTCAATTTTAGCTTTATCTACTTCAATCCCTCTAGAAGAAACAATGTGACCAAGAACAATTCCAGAAGATACCATAAAATGGCATTTCTCCCAATTCAAAACAAGATTTTTCTCTTGGCATCTTATTAGAACTCTTTCTAGATTAGACAGACAATCATCAAACGAATTACCAAACACAGATATATCATCCATAAACACCTCAAGAATATGCTCCACCATATCACTAAGAATACTAGTCATGCACCTTTGAAAAGTGGCAGGAGCATTACACAACCCAAATGGCATCCTACAGAAAGCAAAAGTACCAAAAGGACATGTAAAAGTAGTCTTGTCTTGATCAGCCATAGCAATTTCAATTTGATAATAACCTGAGTATCCATCTAGAAAACAATAAAACTCATGACCATCAACTCTTTCTAAAATTTGATCAATAAAGGGTAAAGGAAAATGATCTTTCCGAGTTGCAGCATTTAGTTTCCTGTAATCAATACACATTCGCCAATTAGAGACAACTCTAGTGGGGACTAACTCATTTTTATCATTTTTTAATATAATTACTCCAAATTTCTTCGGCACAACCTAAGTTGGACTGACCCACTTACTATCCAATATAAGATATATAATTCCCGCATTACACAATTTTAAAACCTCAGTTTTAACAACTTCTCTCATGTAGGGGTTAAGTCTACGTTGTGCCTCCCTAGAAGGTTTAGCATCATCCTCTAAAAGGATTTTATAAGTGCAAACAAGAGGGTTAATTCCTTTAATATTAGCAAGGGTCCAGCCAATAGCAGATTTATGAACATTCAAAACATTGATTAATTTACCCTCCTATTCAAAATTAAGTTCAGAAGATATTACCACAGGAAAAGTGTCATTTGGACCCAAAAATGCATGTTTTAGACCTGATGGGAGAGGTTTCAGCTCTAAGATTGGCACCTTTATGCTTGAAGGCTTGTTTTCAATACGTGGTGGGATTTTTCCGAACTTGGGGGTCCATCTTTCTTTGTCTTGCACCTGAAAAGATCAAAAAGTGCACTAATTTCAGAAATTTCAGCAACTTGGCCAATTTCAGAGCGAGTAGAATCATATGAATTCACGAGAAAATTTTCTAAAGGATCAACAACAGTGCTTTTAGCAAATTGATCATGAGCTAAAGTCCCAATAAAATCAACAAATTCATATTCATCGTCCCCTTGTGGTTGCTTGAACACATTGAAGATGTTCACTTCTATAGTCATATTTCCAAAAGTGAGTTTCATCACTCCACTTCTACAGTTAATGTTAGCATCACAAGTGGCTAAAAATGGATGACCTAAAATCACAGGAATTTGATGTTCAGCATCAGAAATAGGTTCAGTATCTAAAATAGAGAAATCAACAGGGTAATAAAATTTATCCACTTGAACCAACACATCCTCAATTATTCCCCATGGAATTTTTACAGAACGATCGGCTAGTTGTAATTTAAGCTTTGTGGGCTTAATCTCACCAAGAGCTAGCTCCAAGTACACTGAATGAGGAATTAAATTCACACTAGCACCTAAATCAAGTAAAGCACAATCAACCAAATGATCTCCAATAACACAAGATAAAGTAGGGCTTCCAGGATCTTTGTACTTTGGAGGAATTTTATTCTGAAGCACAGAACTCACATGAGCAGCTGAAAATGCAGTTTTCTTCACATTATGCTTTCTTTTAACGCTGCGGCATGTCTTTCAAAATTGAGCATATGATGGAACCTTTTTAATAGCATCTAACAATGGGATGTTGATTTTTACTTGCCTAAAAAGATTTAAAATATCAGCATGATTATTCACTTTCTTTAAAGATTGTGAAGCCTTAGGGAAAGGTGCAGGCAATGGACAATTTACACTTACGTCTCCCTCTTTAGATTCAATGAGCACATCATTGCTGTTAGATTTCTCTACATCCTTAACTGAGGGAGTATTATCAATAACCTTACCATTTCTAAGAGTAATAGAATCAACAGCCTCATAGAGTTCACATGAATTGACTCCCTTAGGATTGGGTTGAGTATTGGAAGGAAATTTCCCCTTTTCATTCACAGCAAGAGCATTAGTCAATTTAGAAATTTGATTCTTAATATCCTTATTTTCCTCAACTAATTGACCAATCATAGAATCATACTTAGAAAACATAGCATCGTACCTTTGATTTTGCTTTTGTTGATCTTGCCTGAATGCTTGAAGAGTATCTACCAATGAGGGCTTGGGATTGAATGAATTTGGTGTAGAAAATTGTTGGTTAGGGGCACTTACCTGTTGTTATGGTTCAGTTCTCCACCAAAAATTAGGGTGGAACCTCGTTACTGGATTGTATGTCTCTAAAAAGGGGGAATAAGGTTTTTGAAAATTTCCAATAGCAGCAACTTTAGGGTCTTGTGACACCTGCAAAGAAGGGCAAGTTTGACTAGAATGACCAATATCGCAACAATATTCACAAACTTGAGTTGTATTGGCTTGAAAAATAGGTTGAGACATAGAACAATTATTCAATTTAGCCACCAAAGTCTTGTATTTCATTTTCCAATTATCTTCCTCTTTTAATTGAAAAATTCCTTTAGAAGAAGGTGTAGAAGAAGACTGTGAACGATTTATGCTATCAAGTGGGTTAGGGGTGGACCACGGATGAGCTTTTTCAGCAATTTCGTTCAAAAACTCTATGGCTTCATCAGGATCTTTTTGCATAAAATTTCCATTACACATAGACTCAACAAATTGACGATCTCTAGGGAGAAGTCCTTCATAAAAGCAACTAGCTTGACGCCAAGATTCAAAACCATGATGTGGACACAAACTTAACAATTCTTTAAACCTTTTCCATGCATGATATAATGACTCATTCTCAGATTGAGAAAAATTAGAGATCTTTTTCTTCAATGCCATTGTTTTGTGATTAGGAAAATATTCATTAAAGAATGCCTCACACATCTCATCCCATGAACCTATAGATTGAGCTCCCAATGAATACAACCAACTCTTTGCCTTATCTTTAAGAGAGAATGGGAAAATTTTAAGTTTCACAAAATTTAGGCCATCACCTTGATTATAGAATGCACAAACAACGTCCTCAAATGCCCTAACATGCAAGTATGGATTTTCATTTTCTAGACCATGAAATGAGGAAATAGTTGGACCATACCAGGTTTGAAATCATAGTTGGGCATGTTATGTGGTAGCATGATGCATGAAGGTGCAGTATTATGTGTAGGATGCAAATACGTTTGTAAAGTTCTCACTGGTGGTGGAGGGTTATTATGTAATGCAAAATCATTATTAAAATCTTCCATGTTACGAGATGCAGTAGATGAACTAGAAGCAAATATATTTCCTATAGAAATGTCGGATTCAAACTCAGAGTCATGTTCAGATTCAGTTTTAGGCTTCCTAGCAAATCTACCTAAATGATCTCTATGATGCATATGAACGAAACAAAAACAACAAAAATAACAGAAAAAAATAATAAATAAAAATAAAAATGAAAATAATTAAATAAAAATAATAAAAATAATAGTAATATTAATAAATAAAATAATATAAAGATGAAAATAATAATAAATATAATAATATAGATAACATAATAAAATAATAATAAAAAATGAAAATAAAAAAAGCAAAAAAGAAAAAAACTAATTTAAAAAGAATAAAGATGGATCGAGTGTACAAAATATACGGAAATTCTGCGTTCTTTGCTCAGCTGCTCCCTGGTAACGGCGCCAAAAATTGCTTGCTAATCCCAAGTGCAGGAGTCGCGTAGTAGTATAACTCGGAGTACAAGTGTCGTTCCACCAGGAGCAATGAGAAAGTTCGCAAAATTATTATAAATTAAGGGAAATAAATCAATTAAAATGATTAAATTGAGATTGTAATAATGAAATAAATGAACTTGAGTTGTAATAAACTAATAAGAGAGAAACACTAAGGCGTCGGGGTTCCACCGTAAATTATCAATGCTGCATTATTGATTCAATTGTTTTCTTAAAACTTATTTAAGAATGGACATTGAAAAGATAAATTCAGTTAATGGTTGTTTACACAATAAGCACAAATAATTTACTATGAAATTAATCTCAAGCATAAACTGTACCTACGGCAAAAATCTATCAAGAAATAATTTCGTTGAAATAACAATAGATCAATTGGGTCTCCAAAACCTCAAAAGAATGGTTGTTTTTACCAAATAATAGGAAAAACTTGATTGAACTTATGAATTAGATTATATAACCATCAATCACCTCAATAAACAAACCCAATACCAAATTAACAATCCAAAAACTCAAATCTGCATAAAAGTGATTCTCTAAAGCAAATCAATAATACCACATAAATAATTTACGTTTCTCCCCTAACCCTAGTTGGCAGATTAGGTCCTCACAGAAAAGAAACAATAAACCATGATTTAAGAGGAGAACTTGGAGAAGAAGCACTAAATAGCGTCTTGTCCCCTAGCTTTTTCTCTGTTTCTTTTTTGGAGTTCTTCCCAGCCGTTTTTTCTTTTTCTTCTTTTCCAGCCACTTTTTGTTGACTTTTTCCTCCTTTGTGCGTGTATGTATCTAAGATTTAGCCCACTACCTCAACTAATGCCAAGACCCAATTTCACGTTGTATTCCCAAGCTCTTTCTTTGACTCGTGTATGTATATATCCTCTCTATCAAAGAATGAGCCCACTAGTTAATTTAGGTGCAAGCCCCATCTACTAATTACAAAGGCCCATGCATTGATATAGTATAGTATGCATATATTATGGTCCCCTAATTCTCCTTCTTTTCATATCCGTTTGTGCACAGAAACATCCTTTTTGCTTAAAATTCCTTCTCTCGTAAAAGTGGTCAACCTGAGAAAATAGTATAAAAACCATTTAGTTCGTTATTATTATTAGAATCAATTACTCAAAATGTATAAATTAATACAAAATAAATATCACTTTTGAACACTAATCATCTCACACCAAAGCCCCCTGATTACAATCCCAACAACACCCACTACACTTTACCACACTCGACAATGCTACATCTAGAATTTCTCTCTACTTGGTGTTATATAAAACACGTGGGATTGCTACTACTGATAAGTGCTAGAAAAGCACTTAAATAACTCTTCTATTTTACGTGTTTGTGTGTTTTATTAATGTTATATGTTCCGTTTTATGTGTTTTTCCTTTATTGTGGTGTTTAGGGTCACAAAGAATCAAAAGGAGTCAAAATGGATGAAAATCGGATGAAAACGGAAACTCGGGACTAAAAAGGCAAGCGAATCAAAGATGGAAGGCCTCCAATGCAATTTTATGGAAAGTTGTTTTTTACAATTTTTCTTGCGCTAAAGTCGAAGACCATCAAAAGAGGATTCCTACACTCTTTTCGGATCGCAAATCGGAGTTTCCTAGTGAAAGTTATGGCCGTTTGAAGAAAAAGGACTAAAAGCGTCAAAGCCAAAACTATTGGGGACCAAAGTGCAACTTTTTAGAAGACTGAGGACCAAAGTGAAACTTTTCAGAAAGTTAAAGGACCAAAATGCAATTTTGGAAGGACCCAAATGAACAACATTCAAAAGTTTAGGGCCTTGGTGTGCAATTTCTGGGTGACTCGGGTGACTCGAGTCATCGCCGCATGTGATCGAGTCAGCGCCGCAAGTGACTCGAGTCACGCCCGAGCATCCTCGATCAGCGCCAAGAACCGTCCGAAGTCATGCCTGCAATCGTCCCTGGCCTCCCGTTCGCTGCGGTGACTAAGCGAGATCGCTGCGTGACTCGAGTCGTGTGGCGACTGAAGTCACGCCGACACCAATGCAGATTTTGACCAATGGACTCCACCTACCATAAAACGTGTTTTTTGGTATTTTCTTGACTTCTTAGAGATAAAACAACTTGAGCACACCACAATAGACTCATGAAGGAAGACTTTTATGATTTTTTAATATTTTTTGGCGTAATATTTTGCCTATAAATAGAGGCATTTCCAAGCTTGAATCACACAACTTAGTAGAGAGAATTAGCTTGTGATTCTCTCCAACTTTCTTCTCAATAAATTTCTCTTCATCATTTGTTCTTAGTTGTAGCTTGAAAACTCTTAGTTTTTCATATTCCGGCGGAAGTAAGAACCTAAATATAGGTTCGAAAAATCAATCGACGATACTTCGGCCGTGAATATGATTAACGGAGTATTTCTTCTCTTGTTTCTTTCCTAATTTTATTTTTCATATTTGAGAAAGATAATTTCTCATATATTGCAGAGGTGATACACGGCGGTTACGCCGTTATAAGTATTTAACCCGCATATATGAGTAGTTAGATTTCTCTATTTAATTCTTAGCATTATTTACTTGTTTTCTATATTTTGTGTATATTACTTGTGATAGTGAAGTATAATCTATCATATAGCAGTGGTGATACAAGACGAACACTAGCTAAAAAGTATGAAACTCATAATATGAGTAGTTAGACTTCTCTATCTAGTTCGAGGGGACGTTGTGTTCAATTATCATGTTGTTATCTTTTCTAACTCTTTGCTAACGCTTTATCTATTCCTCTACTTCAATTTGTTGATTTGTTATGCTTTTAAACCCGTTTTGAATTTATGTGATTATTGCATTCACTTTGGCCAATTGAATCAATTAATCTTTAAGTTCAAGTTAAGTGCTAGGATTGGAACTTTTGATCCGTAATTATCACTAGATTCCAATCCACAAAGAGCAAACAAATGTCGTGCATATTTGTTAATAAATCAACTTAGATGTATTAATTCAAGTTTGTGAAATTGATCATCTAATTCAACTCATTCTTCTTGTTCATTTCACACTAGCATTGCATTAAATCCTAAGAACTTGTTTAGGATTATCCAATAGCTAGATGTTAAGTTAAAGAACTCACTTTAATTTAATACACTTAAGGAAGAATTCGTTAATCAGAGCTTCTTGGTTAATTGAGAGTTGATAAATTGAAGAAGGGATAGTATACGTTGTATGGGAAAGATAAACACAAGATGTTGACACAACCGAACCCGAGAACTAGATATATCTTCAATTGTTTCATTTTCATCTCTTTTATTTTGTAATTTTATTTTCGAATTGCATTCAACTTCACAAAACCCCCATTTTCTATATTAATTGATAAAAACAACTAGATCAAACACCGTTCCTCTTGGGTTCGACCCTTACTTACCACTTCTACATTAATTTGTAGTTTTGAAACCGAGTAAGGAAATAAAATAAATTTTGGCGTACTGCGACAACACGCCCAACTACAAATGAAGAAACTACATCCATATTTATAGTGTGTGCATGGCAGTGAATTCACAAGAAAAAGGTGGCAATATCAACTTGAATCCTTGGTCAAAGTTCATTTCAAACTTTGCTTCTTCCTTTAGTCATGCATCTTCCACTTGTTCATGCATTTTCCATCTTGATTCTTCTAAGGCTCCAACTCAAAGCAACCAATTAACAACTAAGCATCCATCAATTGCCAACTAATACACTTAGTAGATAATTCTCCAAGCTTCTAATGGCCTTAGAAAATCAATTCCAAGTCGAATTCTTTTACAGCAATTCAAGAATTTTCATGACTCGTCTATTTTATTTAGTCAAAACTCAACACCAGAGACATTCAAAGGTGGGTGGGGAAGTTGATCTGCACATGATACTATCTATTGATGGGGATGTTGTTGTGATTCATTTTGCTAGAAAAAAGAGAACAGATAATGAATATCCTCAAGACGCATGTTGTCAAGAGAAATCATGAACTGGCAATCGCTGGCATGAATCAGAGTCTCGTACTTAGTATATATAATTCCTCCTACACGGGCAATGTCACGCTTTTTGTCGCTTGAAGTCTTTTAGCAGTTAAATTACTTCATCATTTATCAATATTTTGGCCTAAGTTTGAGCATGCTGAGACTTGATTTCTTTTATTTGGTGAATTCGTAGCAGCAGACATGCAATTAAATTTCTTTTTAATTTCGAAAAGCTATCTAACATCTTGGATACAGCTTGGTTAAGGTTGCATATAGTGGGCTAGCGAAAAATTTATGCGAATAAATAAATAAAATAAGGTCCAAAATCTGATGTCCTTCTTGTACTCCTTATGAGATCGCAAGTGTTTGTGTTTGTGCAGTTTTATTTAGCACTATACTCAATTGCTAATGGATGTGACATATAATTGAAGGCATTGGAATTGGTTGTCAAGAAGGGACGGCAATTTTCACGAGGAATACGCTTCTTCTATTGTCTTGTACAAGTGTTGAAGAATTTGTGCGTTTCTGAGAGTAATGTGGTTTTCCTTTTATTTTTTTTATAGATAAAAACAATAGTAACACATAATAAAATAATTTTCTTGACTTTTTAGTGGGCCCTCCTATGAGTATGTTATACATGTTTGATGTTCTCTAAAATTTATTGCCTTGTGCTATAAAATTGTAGATTACCAATGTTAATGATTCCTCTACGACAGATGTCGGTCGCCACCATATTTATACTTAGTGACTTTTCGAGAAATCTATGCTGCCCATTTGTTCAACTAATCTATATATCAATAAACTAAGGTCATTTTCCCCTTCCTTTTTCTCAATTTAATATTACATATTAATATTTTTTTTGGATAATCTTCAATATTAATACTCTAATTTTTGACTAATTTAATATCTACAATATGTTGCCATGCTTATCTCCTGTAATCAGGCCCAAATAGAGACTACCCAAATTATTATTAATTATCTCCTGCGTCTTTGATTATGTTTAATTAATTTTTAATTCAAACATTAAATGTTAAATTAGATTATTAATTATGCCATATAGTTGTTTATTATGCAATTGTTTATTCATATTTAAATATAGAAACTTCTATATTTCTTATTAAATGGAAATATGTGTTGCAACTACCACCAGTACACAATTGACATTGGGCGTCGTCCATTAAGTGACGGTTCTATGGAAAAACGCCACCCAAAAATAAAAGGTGACGGTTGTTAGAAAAAATCGCCACCCTTTATGTATTTAAAATATATCTGTATATATATATATAAATATATATATATATATATATATATATATATATATATTTTAAACTTTGGGTGGCGGTTCATGAAAAGAATCGCCACCCAAACTAGAACAACGAGTGACGGCTCTTTAAAGAACCGCCACCTAAAGTATTATAAATTTTTTTTTTGTTTTTTTAAATGCACAACGGGTGGCGGTTGTTTTTTTAAACCCCCACCCATTCTCTATATTAAAAAATATATAATAATAATAAATATTTAGGGTGGCGGTTCCGTACTATAACCGCCACCCCTTTTTGATTTTTTATTATTAAAAATACTTTTGGATGACGGTTTTTTACTACAATCGTCACCCTTTCTCTTTAAATATTTCACCAACTCACCAGATTCTTCTTTCCTTCTTCTTTCGAAAATTTTTCGCAATTTCTTACAATATTCACGACTTCAAATCAAATTTAACTGCAATTTCTTCACAAATTGATGGCACATTTAAGTAAGGTAAACTTCTTCTATCTTTTGGTTCCAATTTCGTGTATTTTCGTGTAATAGTTAATATAATTTTTTCAAGTTTTTGAGCATGCAAACTTTAAATGGTCATAACTTTTGCATACGATGTCT